>NW_024121207.1:0-63882 GCF_016745375.1 Pimephales promelas | reverse complement strand
GGTGCGTGACTGGGCATACACTGGCATATCCCCCTTTTTGCACCGTGGCAGCACAAGCCGTGGCGAAGTGATGTCACGAGGTGCATGAAACTGAGGTGTAGGGCCGTTGAGCAGCATGTTCTTGGTGAGCTGCCTGGTGTTGTGTTCGACGGCAGGCTTGGGAGGTCGGAGGGGTAAAGAGGTGGTAGTCTCAGAGTTCATTTGGTTAGTCAAAGTCTTTAGTGAGCTGAAAGGTGCAGAGTAGCAAGTTCACCTCTCCATTTGGTTCTGAGGCTGTGCCTTCATGGCTGGCTGCGGGAGTTCTTGTGACCTCTGTGACCTGCCAGTTAGGTTCTCTTGACCTGTATGACTGGAGGGGGAGGGGTTCTTGAACTTGAGCTCAGGCATTCAGTTGTTTAAAGTCTATTAAAGGCTCAAAGCGATCTAACAGATCTTGGGCAATCAGAAGTGGGTACGTGATCGTTCGTGAACGGTACCCTGGGTGAATCAGGCTCATAGGACCAAATGGATGAATGGGAGCTACCTGTTTTGAGCCAGAAGTTGTTTTGGCTGTAGGGTTTTCATTCAGCTCACATGTTTGGGCTTTGAGAGTGCGTTCTTGACTCTTAGCTTTAGCAGTGAGTCTTTCGAAGAGTTGGGCTGACATTAGCGTGATGTTTGAGCTAGAGTCTGACAGGCCTTCAAGGCTCAAATGATTGTCTCTGGTGGTGGTTATGTAGAGTCTTTTGGGCCACCCCCTTTTGTTTAGGGTTCCCAGAAGTTTTGGCATCTGGGCTGGTGTTGTGATCGATGAGCGGTTAGGGCCGGTGTTTTGTGGGACACCGGACTGTCATGCTCAGGTTGTGCAGCTGTCAGTTGTAGCGGCTGCTTGGTGTTGTCGCTTTGTGATGCGACAGTGAGCTCTGTGGTCTGATGCTGACGAGCAGTGTTCTGGGTGTCTGGCTTGGGTCTTGCGCTGAGACATAGGATGTCTGACTTGTCTTCCTTGTGATGTCTCGTGCAGAAACGCTTTCAGAACCTTCAGGATTTCTGCCGTCTGTGACGTGGCTGCACTGTTGTTATCTGATGTGTGCTCAGACTTGTGCTTACCAGTGGCGTGTTGAGAGGGGTACCGCTCTGGGCTGGTTGGGCTTGAGTCTCTTGGTGCTGGGGGTGCGGCCCATTCTGGGTCGCCGGCTGGCTTCCAGAAATGTTTCAGAGCTCTTGCTCTGGGGAGTTAGATGAGCACCATGACTGTTGTGTTGCCCTCTGCTGGCCTGGAACGGTTTGGTCTGCTTGTCGATGCAGCTAAAATTTAGGTGAATTACATCAATCTAACAATAAAATTAAGGCCTTTACTTTGTAGAAAGGGGGAGCGTCTCCCAGGTCTACCTACATATAACTCTGTCCTGGGCTTCCTTCGTCAGGAACAGGTTTAGTCATACCGCGATTTGGATTTCTTTTTAACCAAAGCAGAATAGATATCGGTACAGATTACAAGCTGCTGAGGTCATACCTTTGTTACACAGACTTACGCTTTAATGCTGAAGCTCTTGATATCAGTTGGGACTCTACGGCTGTTTTTTTTTCAAAGTAAAGATGTCAATTTCAACTATTTGTTTTATCTGCATTTAGATAAGCCAGCGATCAAAATGCGTGTTGCACGTTGCGTTTTAGTTGGGTCGCGATGATCGAGTGCACGCCTGTAGGTTAACAATAGTTAAAACTCGGGTGATTTTACTACACTCTGTCATCAGGGTAACGTACTGTATGCCCTGTTCGGAGTTGGTGTTTTCTGTAACTCTTCACTGTCACGAACCCTAATGTTTAACGGTGCTGATTTAAACAACATCTAGAAACTGTCTGTTTCAAAAGAGTCGTGCATAGTCCGTCGGCCGTTGAGGCTTACATGCCTATCTCAGATTCCTTTAACTTAGTAAAATTCTAATTCTACAAACGCAGAGTCTTGCACGGTGTTCGTGCTGTGTGTCTTCTGGTTCTGCAGTTCAGAATAATTTTGGGGTTTGAGGAATTTTTACTGGGGGCCTTCACGCCTCGTTGAGTGGGCATGGTGTGGGGCCGAGAGAACTATGGTGACTGACGGGTTTTTGGAGGGAAAGTTTCTTGAAACTGGCGTCCTCCTCAGTTACAGGTTCGTTGTAAGTTCCACAGAAAACTCGTTCGGAGCCGGTGGTGATTGTACAAGCCCCCCGGGGTCTGTCTTGCTGGGTGTCGGTGTCGTGTTCACCGGTTGGAGACAGCAGGTGAAAAGTCACTGTCTTGTAGATTGTCAGAGATGTTGTGGAAGGCGGGCTTTTCCAACCCCCCTTTTTCAGCTCTTGTGCATTGGCTGAAATGTGCAGACTGGTCAGGGGAAGCTTGTGGTGTGTGTCCTCCCCTTTCCAGTCATGCTGCAGTCTATCAGAGTGTTGCAACTCTGTGGGTCAAGTTCGTGTTCGAGATCTTGTCTCTGCTGAACGAGCTTGTGGGTGGTCGCACAGGCCTCTTGCGCAGGCCGTGGCTTTTGAGTCTCTTTCAGTTCAGTCTCTGCTCTTTGCAAGAGACTTCACTTTGTCGGAGTTTCTCGTTGAATTCTTTTTAGTTCTTTTCTCTGACTATTCTTCTTCAGTCTGTGTAGAAAATTAGCCAGGGCAGTTTGAAGTCTTTCCACTTCCTTCGGTAGCTCGGGGTCGTTGTCATCCTCGGCGTTACAACCTTGTGCTCCAGGGCGATGCGGCTCCTTTCGCGGAGGCGTGCGTGTGCGTTGAGCTGGTGAGCGAGGTTGTGACGTGTCTGGCCCAGTCTTTGTCAGCTGCTCTTGGCTCGGGGCTCTGAGTCGCTGGTGGCTTTGGGCAGGGATGGAGATGTCATGAATTTCAGCCATGTCTCCAGGTTGTCCCAGCGGGTTGTGGGACTGTAGGACTGGAACATACTGGCTTCACTGTGGGCGAGAGGAACACAACACACACAGACAGACCAATGCCAGTTCGACTACGTTTAACGAGCTATAATACAGGCTAAGCCGTGTATGGGAATTTTGGTTAACTGATGCAGACAGTTAAACCGTTTGGTGGGACAATTTGGGTAGGTCATCATGGGTCTGAATGAAGGGTTTTGACAGGGCGCTAGCTTAGGGGTCACCTGTTGGTGCTAACGACTTGGTTGTCAAACTATTCTTCAGCTTTCCTTGGTGTGTCAGAGAGGTTCTGTCTCTAGGTGAACTGAAAGGAACAGAGCACAACAGAACAGAGCAATGGCAATCTAGCAAAGTTTGAAGTAACATGCAACCATCAGAGATGGGGAGGTCTGTACTAAAATGGCAGTAGTACACCAGCAGTGTTAGAAAGGGGAAGAAGAGAAGGCCTAAGCCTGTTTGGAGCCGGTTTGTGGCTCGGAGAGGAGGAAGCCAACCACTTCAAATTACCAGGGGAATCTCTAGATTATGTGGCAAATAGTAAGTGGATGGGTTTTAATACCTTTTCTAGTTTGCCTGGGGTGAAATGAGGTCATTCTGGCCGGAGTCAGCATCGTGGTTGGTCCTTCTGTCGCCCCACACATGACAGCAGTGTCCCGGGCCTTTCGGTGCATCTGTACCGAGGTGCGCCCCCTCAAGCAACTTGACCTTGAACACAACCGGCGGTGCCAGATTGGTGATATCGTGTTGCGGGCCGCACCAACAGAAGATACAGAAAAGTCCGAGACTCGCGCTCAGTCAGTGATGGTGACGCAGATCAGACGAACCCGCTCGCTGGACCCCAGGCAGAGATGACTGTCAAATCATCACAGCACGAGAGAGATTTCTACTTGCAAACACAAAACAGGATGAAGAACAAGTGTACTTCAATGTGAATTAAAGCTCCTTTAGCTAAATCAAATTGAGTGTCTTTTTTTGTAGAAAAATCAAAGGCAACAGCTTTACTAAAATTATGGTATAAACAAAAAGGAAATTATGACAATGTTACTTATCAGAATAACCTAGCCTCCATTCAGGAAAGGGATAGAGTGCAGCAATGAAGAACACAGGAGGAAGCGAGCTGTAGTGGCGGGTTTTGGCCACTAAGGGTTTTGGGCCACTTCCTGCTAGTGTTTCACCGGGCTGACAGAGAGCTTGATTTAAATTGCATTCAAACTGATTTAAACACACTTCAAATTGAGCAAATGCATAGGGGTTAAGTAACCATTAGATTAGTAAGGATACAGTTGTACCGAGACCAGATCAAAATTATTAAAAATAATTTGAGGAGGAAATATAGAAATAAAGCCATAAACAATTCCCAATGGGAAATGAGAGAATTAATTCAAATTAACTTCGAAATTTGTCTGTTTCAAACCAAATTTGAATAAGTGTAGGAAATTAAAGGTTGGTGTCATATTTGATGATAATCACGATTACGGTGAGGGATCAGTGATAACCAGAATACAACCAACATAGAGAGCCATGCAGAACAGAGTGATGTTAGATGATGACTTAGAAAAAGTCACGGCCACAAGGGGGCGCTTTCCTCTAAGTGGTCATCAGAAGCTGCTAAGACTTAATTCTGAATTTTAAATTCAAACGTGGTTTGAACCAAATTCAAAACAAGTGCACACAGTCAAGGTAAAGAAAATCATGTTATTACAACGAGGCTGTAAATTGCACATGCATTGAAAGTTAGAGAAACTAGTTCAAAATTTCAGTAAGAAAATAGGAATTTTCTAACAGAGAATTTTGAGGAAAAGATGACCTAGTTGTTAGTGTCCACACGATGGCGCCACTGCGCTCACACGGGGTAAAGTCAGGACACCGGTGGAAATTTGATACTGCAAAGCACTCAAGGGCGCACCCTAGTGTCTGGCAGTAGTATTACAACCAGCCTGCTGCCCCTGTGATTTTCTCAGAGGGAGAATAATCACAAATATTACGGAATTTTAAATCTCGACGGATTTCTTTCCGGTACGATATTTTACAAGCACGTTTGGCAGGATTTTTCTCTTTTCGCTGCGTTGTGCAAAAGAAAACAGGAATTACTCGTCTGTTTCAAAACTCCAAATAACATTTATCAAAACTAGTATTAATGATTGGAATGTTTTCAGTTTTGGATTTTTTTTTTGGTGCTATATTCGTTTAAAACACGTTCGCAGGTTTTCTTCGCTGCATTGTGCAAAGGAAAACAGGAATTACTCGTCTGTTTCAAAACTCCAAATAACATTTATCACAACTAGTATTAATGATAAGAATGTTTTCAGTTTTGGATTTTTTTTTTTTGGTGCTATATTTGTTTAAAACACGTTCGCAGGTTTTCTTCGCTGCATTGTGCAAAGGAAAACAGGAATTACTCGTCTGTTTTCTAAACTCCAAATAACATTTATCACAACTAGTATTAATGATAAGAATGTTTTCAGTTTTGGATTTTTTGGTGCTATATTTGTTTAAAACACGTTCGCAGGTTTTCTTCGCTGCATTGTGCAAAGGAAAACAGGAATTACTCGTCTGTTTTCTGCTCCAACAGGCATATATCAAATAGCACTTATGATAATATGCTTGGCGGTTTTATACATTGAGTAGCTAAGTCAATGTTTTTCTCAACCAGGAGCTTATCGTTACTCTAACGATTATAATATAAGGCCTTTTAAGAACAGTAAAAGAGCATCGTTTTACTGTATCTTGTCTTCGACACTATTCGGAGAATTTCGTCCGGACAGTGGAGTTAAAATTATTAAAAGTGTCGTTTATGCGCAGAGGTTTCTCTTCCATCTGTGCCAGAACAAATTTAATACTATGGAAACTGCAGTTTATTTTTAACAATTAACAGTGACTAAAATGTTTGAACATTTAGCAGCTTGTTAAATGTGCTTGACTGAGGCGGCTTTCGTGCCCAGATCAGTCATATCGTGAGTTCGCAAAGCGTTCACTCCGATGCGCGTGTAATATTAAATATTACATAAACAATATTAAATAACAATATACACATTAGCTTGAAATTGATTGCTCATAAACAAGTTTGAAATGCCCCGCATTCATTCTCCACCATTGTAAAGACTCTGGGTCGGTTCTGATCAGGGGGGAATTTGCATATCATAATTAATAATTGATAATTAATAAGTATTCATACAGATTTGGATCAGACCGGTCTTACATATTAATTTATTAATTTTACCCATATGCATACATGTGCATCCCCGCAATCAACCACAAATTAATTGTTATTGATTGCAAGGACCACGTTTTACAAGATAGGCAAAATCAATTAGCTCAATAAGTTATATAGCTTGTGAAAACAAATTCTGTGGCCACTAGAATCTGCCTTCCCTGCTCTATAACCAAACACCCTCTTAGGTATTTATAGTTCTGTAAAGCGTGTAGCTTTAAATTGACATTTCATTGACCCGTGTTATGAGCAAGACAATCAGTCAAGGTAAGCATATTTTGTATTTAATAAAGTTACTACTTAAGCATTTACTACGTTACAATGATACACGTATTTACAAACATTAAAACACAAACTAAGACGACGCAGAGCGTTTAGACAATGGATACGCGCAAGTTAAGTGAGTTGGAGAGAGAGAGAGAGTGAGAGTTACGTTCATCAAAACAGTCAGTTAACCTTTCTGAACACCACGAAAACACTTTCTTAACGCTTCTTCGAAGCTCTAAAAGAAGGTATACTTGCAGGGCACATTTGGTCTGTGTGAGTCGCGGGCTCGTTGCTCGGCCCGTTCGGGCCACGTGTCGCCTGTCCTGCGCGCGTGCGTCACGTGAAGCGCGGCCGCGGCGTGTTTGCGCGGCCCATCCCGGCTCGTTCATGGCTGCTTTGTTCCGTGGGGAGTCACGTGGCGTTCGTCTGCATTTAGCGCGAGTGTTTGAAAGGCTGAAAGTCTTTGAGGTGACGTTACCCGAGGAAATAGTTCGGCAAAGTCCACTTCCTTTCCTGTGAGACGAACTTTGTAGTCCATTTGAAGAAACGACGAGACTTTTAGACGAACAAAAGAAAAGATCCATGGTCGGATCAGATCTCCGTGAGGAGATCTAAAGCATTACATGTTTCTCTGAGGGGAGTCAGACGAAGAAGGGCTGAGGCGGAGCCTGTGCACTCCTTTTATCCCCTTGGCGGAATCCATCCCTTTCCTGTTGGCTTGAGCCAATCGGGGAGATGGTCGTAGCCCGCGAGAACTTAGTTTATTGTCCTTTGTTCCTCAGCGCGCGCTTCTCGTGGAAGGGGGTGTGTTCGATGAGGGTTCTATAATAACAATTTGATCTTCATTGGCAGTAAAACGAATTAAAAATACACTTTACTTTACATCTCTATGCATATTCGAGTGTTTCATTCAATAAGCATTCTAGAGATATCAAGGAACATTATGTTATATCAAAGGAATATACACTTATGTTTACAATGCAATTAGACGGTATTTCTAAGTTCTATTTACGCTGTGACCAAACAAAGTTATTTCACTGTGACATGGGGAAGACACATATACATAAAAACCATTGAATACCTTTGTTAAATGTCTTTAAAACCAAAAGAGATGTATTTCTCTTTGTTCAGAGACATTAGTTTGTCCACATTCCATTGGTCCCATAAAAGTCTTGTAACTCGATGCCACTGAGGTATGTGGATGAATGTGTATGTGTGTGTGTGTGTGGGGGGGGGGGGGCTTGATTCGCCTGGCCAAAATCCTTACATACCATTGATCAGCTCTACCAAACTTTGATGTCTTTTTTTTCCAGTAATAAACAAACACTGTTAAGTTGTCTTGATTGATACTGTGAAGCAGCTGTGATACAATCTGTTTTGTGAAAAGCGCTATATAAATATATTTGACTTGACTTGACTTAATATATAAAGTATTTATATATAATCCTATAAAATAAGTTATGAGCTCAGACATGACCACAAAATAATTTTTTTATTCCAACATAGTGAAGTAAAACAATAACGACATTTACAGGTGATCGAGCAAGAATAAAAGGTTGCGGCACGCAATCAGGTTTTTCTCTAGGGCATAGTTCGCCATACTTTCAACAATACCATCCACATCTGTTTTTAAATTTTTTGACAACAGTGACACACAGAGTTTTGTTACAAACGTACACATACAGAGTAGTTTTTCGACTTCAAATTCCTCACAAGATTCATGAATCACATCCAAAACTTTTCTGAGGATTACTCCGTCCGGTTCTTTGCCGTTCATAAACATGGCCGTAACATCTGTCCAAGATCCAACCAACCCTCTTATGACTTCCATTTCTTTTTTGAGATTTTTCACACGTTTGGTATCCCTCGCGCAATCGTTGTTGTCATCAAACGCAGCCTCGATGACCCTGTGCATCAAGCTAACCATCGGACCTCTAAAATGATCTTTAAACATAGAGTCTTGTACATCTCTTAAATGACAGTCTTTCCCCATGGCGCACTCACACGCTGGATGACGCAGTGACCCCGCTACGACAGAACTCGACGTGGAGTCGTTCTCCATCAGGTTTTGCGTCGCCATTTCAAAGAAGTTGTTTGATTTTTCGGTCCCCTATTTGATGAAGAAAGATTCTCTATTCTCCTGGAAGTCTCTACAGCACAATCGTCCAGGCCTTGTGAGTCGAAAAAGCGTAGTTTGCGTCGGACAAAACAGGAAGGTTGAAGCGGCCTTTGACAGTCTGTGTAACAACCAGACAATGTTCCTTCGACTTTTGTTCGATGAGATGATGCAGTAGCACACCAGTCCGCGACTATTAGAGCTAGCGCCAGGGGTTGTGTGTGATTACTGAGAATGGGTTCTGTGTAAATTTATCAGCCCTGCGATTATGGTCCGCCCTAACCCCCGCTGGAGGGGGTGTCGTGGTCATGATGTCGTAAAAGGCTGTAAAGGATTAAAGCCTCATTGAATCAGAAGTAAAGTCAAGGAGAAGTTATGCATATGCCGCCAGAGAGAATTCTATTAATTACACTTAAATATATATTTTAAAACATATGGATGCGTGAATGTTTGCAATAAGCTCTGTAACAAGCGTTTAGAAAGTGGATAGGGTGTAAGTTAATTTTTAGGGCTTTAAGTTAAATTTTACCCACTATTAAGACGTTCAGTTCTAAACCTTTAGCACATTCAAATTTGTCGAGTTGAAATTAAAACGTGATATCAATATCACGTAAAACACGTCATTACCGCTTGATAACAGTTCAAGCACCCGCACTTGGTGAGATTATTCAGAAAAAGCGACAAAAGTAATTTTCTGATAATGTACTGTGTTCTTGTATGCCAAGATTTTGAGGGTCACTTATTGAAAGATGTCTTCATTCTTTGTTTCGCTGTATTTTTAAAAACATAGATAGATTTACATTGATGTTGTACACGACCTACATAGATGTTTTACACGAAAAAATATTTCAGAGATCGGTATTTTATATCTGCATAAAGGGTTAAATTATACAATGAAGTGCTATTTAAAAACTAGGATGGTATATGTCTCAAGTGAAGACGATGGTTTAAACCACCATTTATTAAATCAAGCCATGTGACTACTGTCGTATATGAAAAAGAGAAGACCTAGAGTTCACTAACATTACAGCTAACTGTAGGAAACAGATATCCATGGGGTGAAAGTGTAAAGAAGACACAGTACAAAATATGATAAGTGTTACGGTAGTGTTGTTAAAAATGAAACCGTGGTAAACAATTTAAGAACACTAGCGCCGTTAAACATGCGGTTCAATAACAATGTTCAATATAAACAAGAATCCGGCTCTAATGCTACTGAGCCTGTTTCACATATAATTTATCTAACAATTGATATTTACAATATGTTAAAAGATTTTGATGAAGAGGCCACAAACTGCTTACTTTTCATAACGATTATTAAGACATAAAACACAATGCCTGTTTTCTGGATCAGGCCTAAAAGACTGATGCCTACACATTAAAATACCACTTTTCAACTAAATTCATTAGCTTAACCGTTGTTTAGCCACATAGACAAAATACCTGCGTATCTATGACTGTGCTAGACGAGTTTTATAGGTAACAAAAAAAAACAGCAATACTCATCTTTCATGTCGATGTCTCGTAGACATAGCTGAAAGATGTTCTAAAAGAAATATCTTGTGTAGAAATATCTGTTCATGTTTTTCATAAATTCCTATATGTTTGACCACGGTCGGAGAGACTATAGTTTTTGCATACTGTACAAAAACAAAAAGAAGCATGATGTAAACAGCGTAATCGACTAGTATATAAAATGTCAATTACAAATATTCAAAACTGATCAATTTTCTGTATGTTGTATTTACTTTTTAGCAAGTTGATCTCTAGATTTTACTCCGTGAAATGTTATCTGCAGGTTTTACCGAACTTTGTTTAACAGCCTCGAGCTTTAATAGTCAGATGTGATTCTGTTGTAATAGTCTAAGTGTAAAACAGCATGCGCTTACTTTTCGCGTTAATACTTTAAAGGGCACCTATTATGGAAAATTCACTTTTACATGGTGTTTGAACGTAAATGTGTGTTGGCAGTGTGTGAGCAAAACCACCCTAGAATGATAAAAATCCACCCAGTGTTTTTTTTTTTTTACAATCTCAATAAATCATATGCGCTGTCCCAGAACGAGCTGTTCTGAGATCCAGCTCTTTGTGACGTAGAATTGAGCAAGGGGTTTGATTGACAGTGTGGTTGTGGCATAGACCTCAGCCCTCTGTGATCTGTACACATCCTCCATTGTTTCAACGACAGCCGGTAATGTCTCTTGGAAATGTTCTGTCGCAGGTTAATCCTGTTGTTGTGGCTTAAAAGTTAATCCTCAACTGTGGATCGTCATCTACTGTTTGCGATCCACCGTCACCTCCAGTAACAGTAAGTGTATTTTATGATTTTTGAGCAAATAGTCTTTTCAGTCAATGTCAGCCAATTCAACAACAAATGCGTCTAAAGTTGTTGTCGTCGTAGGATGTCTGTGTAGGCTATATAATTTAAACCTTGTTTGTATAGTGTGTAACCACACGTTTATAAATATATATATATATTTAAAGATATTGTATTAAAAACTGCATATATGTTCTTGTTTTGTAACATTAGCCATCTTCTCACATTTGCCACAGAAGCACCTGTATGACAAGTAAACATGAAGCCACAGGTCCCTCGCATAAATGTAATTTCTTGTACGTAGCAAACTTTATCACAGAATGTGTATGTAGTTTCAAAATATTGCGCCAGCTTCAGTGTTTGGGTGTGTGTGTGTGTGTGTGTGTTGCACATCCGGACACAATTACAACTCTATAATAAGTACATAAATGTATCAAATAACCATACCGAGACGTACTGGTCCATTCACATTTGTGTTTAGTCTGCCAGAGTCTCTTCGTACTATTTATACATTCCGATTCAAACGTACGCTGAATGACATTCAAAACAGCGGTTTCTCTCACTCTCTCAGTGCCGACTGCCATAGGTATCAAGTTACGCCCTCATCCAAAGGCAGGGCGGGGATATGCAGCTCATTTGCATTTAAGGTGGTATAGTCCCCGAAACAGCTCATTTTTAAGCAGGCCCCAAAATGACATTTTTAAATGGTTATAATAAATTAACTATGGGGTATTTTGAGCTGAAACTTCACAAATACATTCAGGGGACACCCAAGACCAATATTACATCTTGTAAAAAGAGGCATAATAGGTGCCCTTTAAGTAATACTTGCTTATATTAATAGCGTGTCAATGCTATGTGTGATAATATGTGTGATTCCACGTCGTAGATAGAGAGAAAGTTGCACTAAACAAAGTATCAATTTAGTTCTCAAACAGAAATAGTATCACTTAAATATTTAATGGTCATTTATTCCTATAAACACTGAATATTGACTGCTCTAAAAGAAAAGTCTTCACCTAAAACACATACGGTCCAACATACAAAATGTGAAACCATATCATCTACTAGCTATCTGAATAGTAATAAAACCATCATTTGTTAACTTTTGTGTATGAATTATTATACACAGTGCTTTTCTTAGTGATTTGGTCTGTTGAATCTTACATGGTTGTTTTGGACACGTGTGATTCCTGTATAAAGAATATGTTTTAAAGTTAGTCCACAGGATTTACAAAAGTGTGGTACTTTGCATCGCTATGGTGTGACAAAATACATTCAAAGATTTAAGCCCAACTAATTACACACATACTAAGCAGGAGAATATCTAATTGTAGTTTGTGAACATTCCATTATCTGATTATTTTCGGGTCAGAGAACAATTTTTGAACAAAGTTTGATATTTCGACTTCCATGATATTTCCTTTTAGTAAAGCTATGCCTGGATCAGCGGGTGAGACTGAACAAATATTACACCAATATTCCCAGCTAGAATTTTTTTGTTCTAAAAATGTTCTGAGAACATTACCATGCAGTGTTCTAATAATGTTTTCAGCGGGTAGTTTTCTTTTGGTTCCTAAAATGTTCTCTTAAAAGTTCTAATAACATTCTCTAAAAACATTCTAAATATGTTAAATGCTAACATTGTTAGAACATTATTCCCTGACGTTCTTATAACATTTTCAGCGGGTAGTTTTCTTTTTGTTCCCAGAATGTTCTCTTAAAAGTTTTAATAACATTGTCTAAAAACATTTTAAATATGTTTATTGCTAACATTGTTAGAACATTATTCCCTAATGTTTTTATAACATTTTCAGCGGGTAGTTTTCTTTTTGTTCCCAGAATGTTCTCTTAAAAGTTCTAATAACATTCTCTAAAAACATTCTAAATATGTTAAATGCTAACATTGTTAGAACATTATTCCCTGACGTTCTTATATCATTTTTAGCGGGTAGTTTTCTTTTTGTTCCCAGAATGTTCTCTTAAAAGATGGCATAACATTCTCTAAGAACACTCTGAAAATGTTTTGTGATGACCTTCTATAAAGGTTTAATCATAACATTTTTAAAACATTATCCCCTAACTTTCTTATAAAGTTTTTAGCGGAAGTTTATTTTTGTTCCCAAAATGTTCTCTTAAAACCCCTCAAAAATGATTAGCTATAACATTGTTAAAGCATAAAATTGTATTAATCTCAAAACTAAAACATAAAAATCTAACAGGTTTATAAATGGCATCCACATAAATTATTAGAAGTTCTGCGTACAGTAAATGCCCAACATTACATGAAGAACTCAGTAAAGTCACTCATGCGTCTTGACTCCGGTGTTTGCTCAGAGCACTCATCATCAGTCTTTGCTTGTTTTGGTTCTTGCAGAAAAATAATCCAGGAATCTGTATTAATAGTGTTCTACTATTCTCTCTTCTAGTTGTCCAGTTAGCAGCTTCTTCCCCCAGTTAGCAGCATTGAGCTCTGTTCTCTGTGTGCACGGTAGAGTTTTTCCTCATAGCCTAAAAAAGAAGATCATGCAAAAGTGTAAACATAAAGAATACACATACATTAAGATCACAAGCAATATTGACATTGCAAACTTTCAAAATTAGCCAGCCTAATTAGCAATCAGAAATTATGTAAAGACTAATTTATTGAAAGTATAAATATGATAAATTATGAGTATCTTTTTTGTTTCTGTAATTTAAAACATACTTAATCCATCCAATATCTTAATCCAATAAAGTTTTAAAAATTGATATTTTTCTTACACAAATGCTTCGCTTTAAAAGGGCTTTATAACCCCGCCAGAGTCATGTGGTGGATTACTTTTATCATGGATGGATGCGCCTTGATAGACGGCCATTCACTGCCATTCTAAAAGTCAAAAGAGTCAGGACATTTTTTTAAATATAACTCAGATAGTATTCATCTGAAAGAAGAATGTTATATACACCTAGGAAGCCTTAAGAAACGCTCTTTCCAATTCATTAACGTTAACCTCTATATGAATTACTGAAATATTATTAACTTTTACTTTCAAAAGACATTAAGATCACTTTTAAGTAAAAATACAGTATTCGTATGCATAGAACACAATACCGGTATCATAGTAGGCTACCTTGGTTGTAAATGGAGACTTTATTGTGTCATCGGTAAGTTAATCGTCTTGAAACAGTCCGTTTGGAGTCTGCATTAAAACAAATCTAGCTGTTATTCAAAAGTATCATACACTCAGATTTATTGCGACTGTCATACAATTCTAAGAAAGTAGAAATTTAGGTCTAATACTGAAAGACATCAAGGATAAGAGAAAGCTATGTAAACTGAAAAAAATACACACAAAAACTTACAGTTGTGAAAGAGTTCCGTTGACCAGGAGTTCTGTTGTTTTGGGCCAATGTGTCGCCAATTTAGACAACGGACGTTCTGCGCCGATTTCTTCAACAGAAACGTTGCTTTATTTGCGCTGTTTGTCGAGTTCAAATGTTCTTACGTCATGGGAACATTGCGCTGTGATTGGTGGTTTTAAACGTCGATCTACAGCGACCTCCAATCAGCTTCTCATCTCTTGTAAACGCATTTGTCGCAACAGTTCAGTTCAGAGTAGCCTAATATATCCTCAAAGCACTTTACGTATGCTGTTTTGACAATGTTCCTCTTTTATTATGGAAAATTATGCCATTATTCTATAGGTTAAAATAATTCTACAGTAATTTCTAATTTCTCTATCTGTTACCTAAACAGCTTCCTTAAAATATCCTTACAATTTTATGAGCTTTTATTAGATTTTGTCATCTTAGGTAAATGTCCACAAAACATTTGATGAATGTTGCTTTGATAATGTTCCTCCTTTGTTATTGTGCCAATGATTTATAAAAGATAACAACATTTCGACAAAAAATCCTCAAAATGTATCATGCAAAATGTTTGTTAAAAAGTCAATTTAAAGGAATGTTTTATTAAAAACATTTTATCATCTCAGGACTAAATAATATCCTCAAAACATTTTGCGAACGTTAATTTGATTATGTTCTTCCTCTGTTATTATGGTAGGCCTACATTCAATATTTTATAAAAGATCATTCTATAAACTTTTACCTTATCAACATCCTCAAAATGTTACATTTAAAACATTCTAGTTTTGTTAACACTTCACATTACAAGAATGTTTTATAAAAACATTCCATCATCTCAGGCCTCAATGATATCCTCATAACATTTTTCGAAAGTTGATTTGGTAATATTTCTCCTCTGTTATTATGGAACATTGTTTCAGTGTTTTATTGAGAACGTTGTAATATTGGTTATCTCAACAACATTCCCAAAACATCCTTAACATGTTACAGTGTTAATGTTTAAACACGTCACATTACAAACATTTTATCAAAAAACATTCCATCATCTCAGGCCTCAATGATATCCTCATAACATTTTGCGAACGTTGATTTGATAATGTTCCTCCTTTGTTTTTATGGGACATTGTACCAATGTTTTATTAAGAACATTGTAATATCTGTCATCTCAACAACATTCCGAAAACATCCTCAACATGTTACAGTGAAAATGTTCTAGTTTTGTTAACACCTCACATTACAAGAACATTTTATAAAAAACATTCCATCATACCAGGACTAAATAATATCCTCAAAACATTTTTTACGAACGTTGATTTGATAATGTTATTCCTATGTTTTTATGGGACATTGTTTCAATGTTTTATAAAAGATCATTCTACAAACCTTTACCTCATCAACATCCTCAAAATGTTAAATTTAAAACGTTCTAGTTTTGTTAAGCACGTCACATTACAAGAACATTTTATAAAAAACATTCCATCATCTCAGGACTAAATAATATCCTCAAAACATTTTGCGAACATTAATTTGATTATGTTCCTCCTCTGTTATTATGGTACATTGTTTCAATGTTTTATAAAAGATCATTCTACAAACCTTTACCTCATCAACATCCTCAAAATGTTAAATTTAAAACGTTCTAGTTTTGTTAAACACGTCACATTACAAGAAAGTTTTATAAAAAACATTCCATCAACTCAGGCCTCAATGATATCCTCATAACATTTGCAAACGTTGATTTGATAATGTTATTCCTATGTTTTTATGGGACATTGTACCAATGCTTTATTGAGAACATTGTAATATCTGTCATCTCAACAACATTCCCAAAACATCCTCAACATGTTACAGTAAAAATGTTCTAGTTTTGTTAACACGTCACATTACAAGAACATTTTATAAAAAACATTCTGTCATCTCAGGACTAAATAATATCCTCAAAACATTTTGCGAACGTTAACGTGATAATGTTCCTCCTCTGTTATTATGGAACATTGTTTCAATGTTTTATAAGAGATCATTCTACAAACCTTTACCTCATCAACATCCTCAAAATGTTAAATTTAAAACGTTCTAGTTTTGTTAAACACGTTGCATTACAAGAATGTTTTATAAAAAACATTCAGTCATCTCTGGCCTCAATGATATCCTCATAACATTTTGCGAGCGTTGATTTGATAATGTTCCTCCTTTGTTTTTATGGGACATTGTACCAATGCTTTATTGAGAACATTGTAATATCTGTTATCTCAACAACATTCCCAAAACATCCTCAACATGTTACAGTGACAATGTTCTAGTTTTGTTAACAAGTCACATTACAAGAACGTTTTATAAAAACATTCCATCATCTCAGGCCTAAATAATATCCTCAAAACATTTTGCGAATGTTGATTTGATAATGTTCCTCCTCTGTTATTATGAGACATTGTGCTAACGTTTTATTGAGAACATTGTATAATCTGTTATCTCAACAACATTCCCAAAACATCCTCAAAATGTTACAGTGAAAATGTTATATCTTAGTTTACATTTAACCTTATAGGAACATTATTTGAAATGAGAAAACATCCTTAAAACATTCTTTAAACATTACATTCAAATGTTTTATTTAAAACATTAACCAAACCTCTAGGGAATGTTAGCCAAAGTTCTGAGAACGTTCCCTGTTAGCTTAGCTTTCTCAATCATTGCATGGTTGCACTATGCCTGAAACTTAGTAATCAACATGCATTTCTGTAGGTCTGTCAAAATAAATAATCTGTTATCATGGTTTAGTTAAATTTTAAAAACACTACTTTTCTTAAAATCATTGAGTCAGACGTATTTCGTAGCATGATTATCTTGTTTCATTGTGTATTAAGTCCATATTTATCAGGCTGATATTTGTAGAAATTAGAAAAGTCAATTTATAAAACAAAATGAACCAGTTTATGGCCTTGCGGCAGAACACAGCAAATATGAAGAAGCACTTTTAAATTTTTTGTTCAAACATTAAAGTAAGATTATCCTTTAAAAAGTGACATTGCAAAAACTAGTGTCATTAAACTTAATCTTTGGTTTTAAGGGTAATTAAATATTCTCTGGATCCCCATCGACCCCTGAAGTTATGACTTCTGAAGATCTCTCACGTGTAGATTGACTCGGTTGAAAAATGTAATTGTAAAATTTAAAGTTGTACACATCTGAAATTCAAGGTACATTATATTTTAAAAAGTATTCTTATAGCTAAAATCAATGTCTTTATTCATAAATATGATCTCGTTAGTGTAAAATTAGCTCTGACAATGATCTGACGGGTGAGTCCATGGAGGCCTCCATGTCGTCCCGCCATCTTGAAAAACTATAATAACGAAGAGGGGCAAAAAAAAGCACTAGTCACCGCAACGCATTTTCATTCAGAACCGGCTGACTGAAACCATCTGAAGCGACCAAGGAGGTCAGTGAGAGGCGCTTGAAAGGCCGCACTGCACGGTGCTTCATAATGCAATCCTCGTAGTTATGATAAAGCTTAAAAATTGAATCTAAACGTGACTGGCAAACTCAAAATGAGGGTAAATATCGGTTTCCCCAGGTGGATAGAGCTAATGAAGGAGAAAGACTTTGAAAGGGACGCTGAAGTCCTGCTCTCTTCTCGACAGGTAAGTCAATGTTGCGGTCTAAATTACAAGGTTGTGTAATTCATTATATAGGCGGCGTAACGGTAGAATGTGTATAGTTAAACTCGAAAAAGTACTATTGGGTGACATGTCGTAGCTTCTCGGCACATAACGGTCACCGTAGTTGCAACACGCATTTCAAAAAGTGCGGCTCTAGAGAGCACTATGTGTTTGAATCGAAGAGGTCAAAGGGGCATGCTTTCTGCTATAGTATCATCAGCTCTCCCCAAAGTGTGTTCATGCGGCCAACAGACAGCCTGTCGCATCAACAAATGCTAACATTTGAAAATTCTACATATATTTTGAGTAGATAACCGATAGTGTATTCTCAGTGAAGGGTTTCACCTTCTGTGCTTCCACACTGAATAAGGATAGTTTGGGAGATACAAGAAAAGTCAAAATGATATATCGTACCTACATGCAATAGGTCATAGCTACCGTGGAAAAAGTAAGATCAAGATAATTAAGACGAATAAATTTAAATATTCACTCAATACCAACTTTACTTCTGCTGTGTCATGGACCACAGAGGCACATTGCGTCTCTGAAAATGTGTGGTGATTTTCTAAATGATACAACTTAATCTACATAAGAGCAAATAAGAGCAGTCCAAGGATTTCTTTTAAAACAAAAACATTGTGACAAACTTTCATTTCATGCGACATGGACAAAAATACTCTTTGAAATATTTTGTATGAATAAGATCTAAGACACCAAAGCACAGATCTTGATTTATAACATTTTTTATTTTATTTTTGATCAAACGATATTTAGTAAAATAATACCTTAGATTAAATTTTATGCAAATCATTAATATCATACAGAAGTCTTGTAAGATACAATTTTAATAAAACTTTAAAGATTTGATTTAAACAATCTTTTAATTTTAAAAGATGTAAACTTTTAAGAGTATGCTTTTAAATGAATTTACAATGAATAAAGTTCTGAAAAGCAGACTAGCATTGCACACGCTGTGACATAATTGTGGCCAAGAGGCTCATCTGTCCTGTAACTCCTCCGTCTCTGTCAGGGTGTGAAGGTTCATCTCAAATATGCTGTTACAGTACAAAATCATTATGGCTTTATGAATAAAAATTATACTTTAGGTCGCCGTTACAGTCAATCATTAGAGTAATCTTCTAAAAGATAAATAGAAGATACGAATGTATTCAAACTATAAAGATTTAATTTAAAAGATCATATTTAAACTTTAATGATTATTCTTTGAAATAAATTCTTAAATCTAGACTAATGTCATGTAGCCACCATATGTAGAAACATGTTTAGACTTTATGTTCTCTTAGCAAAACAGGTGTGACAATGATGTGATACACCCCTTGTAAGATTTTTGTGTAAGGTGACTCTCATAATGAACACACCCACACAGACCATGTCTGCCATGCGCTGGGTGTTCGAGTGAGAAAGAGGAAGAGAGAGAGAGAGAGAAATATTATTTTTATATAGTTTATTTTTATATTTAATGTATATACTTTTAAAGAACAGCATGTTTTTCAACGTTATAGTATGAAATATTATATTTGTAAATTAATTATTGCACATTTATAACCATTTCATTTATATACTTTTGAAGATCAGTGTTTTTCAACTATAGTTAGTGTTAAATATTATATTTGTAAATGACTAGATGTACATTTTATAACCATTTAATTTATATAGAACATAATGTTTTTCAACTTTAGTGTGACATATATAAAGCACAACAGAAGCTGACCACTGTGCTGTACAAATGGAGAAGTAAAAAACAAACCACACACAATGCACTAATAACAAACTATAAAACACTAGGTTAGGGTTTAGAGAAACCAACGTTATGAATGAAATGCAAGAGTAAAAAGATTAGACTGTAGCTTAGATTTAAATTCATGTACAGATGATGTAGACCTCACAGATAAAGGAAGAAGACTATTCCATATCCTAGGACTGGCCGCTGAAAACGCACGATCCTCGCAACTTGAATCTTGATCTTGGATATGGCAGTATAATGCTGTCTGAGGATCGCAACGATCTTGTTAATTTTTTCACATTTAAAAGATCTGACAGATAGGATGGTGCAAGACCAGTCAAAGCCTTAAAACTAACAACAAAATGTATATAACACACTGGCAACCAATTTAGAGATAATAAAATCGTAAAAAAAAGTAATGTGTGCTCTCGTTTAGAGTCTAAATAATCGTAGTCAGTATTCGGGGTTTGCTTTTCCAACAGAGGGGCCAAAAAACAATTGCTTCAGTCTTACTCTCATTCAAGTGCAGTGCAAATTCAAGGACATGCAGGACCGTACGTCAGATAAGCAGGCAAGCAAAGTTTCTAGGCCTTGCTTGTCATTATGTTTCAAAGGGAGATAGATTTGAGTGTCGTCTGCATTAAAATTAAAAGACAGCCCATGATTCCTAAAAAATTGAGCCTATAGTGGTAGCATGTCAAGTCAAGTCACATTTATTTATATAGCGCTTTTCACAATACAGATTGTATCAAAGCAGCTTCACAGTGATAACATGAAAGTAGTACAACACAGATCAATAATATTGCTAAACACTAAATAATCCCAACTGAGCAAGCCCAAAGCAAGCCAAAAGCAAGGCTCTGGCAGAGGAACGAGGAGACCGGAGTATCGGGAAGAACAGGTTTTTAATATATATAAACAGGCAGGCAGACAGGAACACGGGCACCACACAGGTTCACAATAAACTTCCATAGACAACGACCGACAAAGACAGAGTAAAACTGAGGGAACTAAATACACAGAAGAATCAAACATAATGGGGTGAAAACAGGTGAAACAGATGAACAGGACGCTGAACGGGAGGCTGATGAGGAGTGAGTTCAGGTGTGCAGACGAGAGGATCATGGAAGTGTAGTGCTGAAGACAAGACAGACTGGTGCAGACGGAGGACTGTGACAGAACTCCCCCCTCCCGGGAGGCGTGACCTCAAGCCGCAGAACAGAGGAAGGAGGGGGACGATCTGAGGGCTGAGCGGGTCGTGGCCAGGGCGGAGCAGGTTGAGGGCGTGGCCAGGGCGGAGCAGGCTGAGGGCGTGGCCAGGGCGGAGCAGGCTGAGGGCGTGGCCAGGGCGGAGCAGGCTGAGGGCGTGGCCAGGGCGGAGCAGACTGAGGGCGAGACCAGGGCGGAGCAGGCTGAGGGCGAGACCAGGGCGGAGCAGGCTGAGGGCGTGGCCAGGGCGGAGCAGGCTGAGGGTGAGACCAGGGTGGAGCAGATGGAGGGAGGACTCCTGGTGGAGCTGAAGGAGACGGGGCTGACAACACCAGGGGGCCGACTGACAGGAGCGGAGCAAGTGAGAGAGGAGACCAGGGTGAAGCTGAGCGACTGACAAGACAACGTGCTGACGAGGGACCAAGGGACCATGGTGATAACACAGGCTCAGGTGACCAAGGTGACGACAGGGGCACGGAGGGACACGGTGAGGGCAGAGGGAGTGAGGGCTGACGGATGACTGGAGGGAGTGAGGAGTCCAACTGAACCGGAGGGGTGACATAACGGGGCGGAGCCAGAGGAAGGAAGTCCATAGGTGAGGGGAGGATGACGAGGGAGTGAAGGGAATCCGGAGGACAGAGGGAGCCTGGCCGAGCTGGTGGACTGAGGGACCATGGAGGAGCTGAGGGAGGTACGAGCCACGGGGGAGCCAATGGGACCGGGGGCCGAGGAAGTGTCCATGTGGAGGAGGCGGGAGGCGAAAACTGGGGATCCACTGACCAGGCTACTTTCGGGGAGCTGAAGGGCAGGAGAGAAGATGGAGGACAGATGAGAGGAGGCGGGAGAGGGAGGCTGGGCGGGATCCTGGTCTCAGGCTGGACGGTCTCTGGCTGGACGGGCTCTGGCTGGACGGGCTCTGGCTGGACGGTCTCTGGCTGGACGGTCTCGGGCTCTGGCTGGACGTCTCGGGCTCTGGCTGGACGGTCTCGGGCTCTGGCTGGACGGTCTCGGCGGGGCGAGACTCTGGACGGGCTGTCTCAGGACGGGCGGTCTCTCAGGACTCGGCTTACCCCATTGGAGAGTTCCAGAAACTTGGAAATATAATCCTCCACAGGGATCCCGTCCTGAAAACAATGGACTAAAAGGTCGGCTGGGTTGAAGCGGGAGTGATCAGCTTCCATGCTTTTAATGGTCGGTCGTTCTGTCACGGTGTGGCTCTGGCAGAGGAACGAGGAGACCGGAGTATCGGGAAGAACAGGTTTTTAATATATATAAACAGGCAGGCAGGCAGGCAGGCAGGCAACACCATAGAGGATTGTACATTTATAATTGTGTTTCGGATGCTTTCTATTTTCTCATTGAAGTAATTCATAAAATCATTACTACTAAACTGTAACGGTATATTTTGCTCTGGTGATGTCTGTTTATTTGTTAGTCTAGCCACGGTGTTAAATAAAAACCTTGGATTATTTTGGTTATTTTCGATTAGTTTGCGGAGATGCTCAGCCCTGGCTGTTTTTAGTGTCTTTTTATAACGTGACATACTGCATGTATAGTGAAAGTAATTATAATATATATACGTATATATATATATATATATATATATATATATATATATATAAATTGTCCTCACTTCCACAGTGTCTTCAGGAATGCGGAGGGTATCATGTAACACCCCCACACACACACACACACACACACACACACAGATAAGTGCGCCCGGGCCCCTGTCTGACTTAGAGGTTTTCAGGATTCAGAGAGGTCTAAAGTAATTTATTGATATCAACTCTTTCTCACACACATAGGCATAGAAGACTATGTGGCATAGTGACCTGCCATACACTGCATGTGAAAGAGAAAACAATCTGGGATCTTTTTAACTTTAAATGTATGGACATTTTATTGTATTTTGAATTTTCGTACTTTATCTGTACCCTGACCGTGAACTGCGAGGTACATCAAACCATCAGCTGTATTTCATGCTTGTCTCCCTACAGATGAAATAGCGTTCAACAGATTATAACTGGAAAATAAATGATTAGCAAAACACACTACCTGTTGTTTTGAAAGGAATTACAGTATAGCCTTGTTTATTTTAACTAAACATAAAAATCTGTGTAACTCACACAGAGACATAAATGCACCTATCTGCCTGCATGATAGAGAGAATCACTCAAATCTTTTTTATTTTATTTTAAATGAACTGAATGCTTTTCAACTTTAATTATTGTGAGATATGTAGCATTATTAGAAAAACTATTTTCTCACTAACCCTGCGACACCTGGCAGGGAGGGGAATTCCACGACCTTATCTTTAATTCAACATTATCAAGGCTAGGAGGTCAATAGGTTAAAAAACTAACTGTCAAATCCAATTTGATCCCTTTAATCTTATCTTTACAATTAAAAACAAATGTTAAAAAATGACATTATCAAGGCTAGGCGGTCAATAGGTCATAAAACTAACTGTCAAATCCATTTGATGCCTTTTGATTTTATCTCGCTAACACAGATGTCTCTCTTTTTATCTCATTTTGATACTTTTTTATCTCATTTTGATACTTTTTTTTATCTCATTTTGATACTTTTTATCACCTCTTATCTCCTTTGCTCTCTATTCAACCCTTTCATCCTATGCCAAAAGGGGCGTGGGAAAGGGGCGGGAAGGGGCGGGCCACCTGTCAATCAATCATCTTTTTGACATAAGGTGAATCCTATTACTACTAACAGGAATTTGAAATTTCTGCAAGAACCCTGAATAACTGTACAGTCTGCCACTTGTGTCATAGAGTTGGCCAACAAGTGCAATATTATTCCTGTACCAGTTTTCAAAAAATAAAGATTTGTTTTTGTAGAGAATGTCCTTATTATTCCAAATGTAATAACGATGAGGTGAGAAGTTATGTTTAAATAAGAGAGACCAAGCCAAAAGCATGTGTTTATGAAAATTGGACAGTTTGATTGGGATTTTGTTAATATTATAATTGCATAATAACATAAAATTTAGGCCACCGATTTTAGAGAAAATATAGTTTGGAATAAAGTTCCAAAGTGATGTTGGATTGTTAAAGAATTGTCTGAGCCAACTGATTTTGAAGGTATTGCTTGTTGTGAAGTTGTTGTGAAGTTGTGAAGTCCAAAAAGTGTAAGCCCCCACCCTGATTTGTGTTCATTATTACAGACTTTTTGACGTAATGAGTTTTGTTTTTCCACACGAAATTAAACAACATATCGTCAATTCTTTTCGATACCTTACAATCAACACCCAAAGAGGCCGCCAAATAAGCAAGTCTGGAGATTCCCTCCGCTTTTGTCAGTAATACTCTTCCTCTCAAGGATAAGTCTCTTTGTAGCCAAGAGTTTAACTTTTTTTTTTTTTTTTTCAATGATTGGGCTAAAATTTAATAGACTTCTTATACTTTGGTCTTTAGTTATTATTGTTCCCAGGTATGTAACCTGATCCTTCACAAGAATGCCACATACATTTGATACATTACAATCTTTAACTGCCATTAGTTCACATTTTTTTAAGTTTAATTTGAGACCTGAAGCTTGTGAAAATCCTCTGATCAATTCTATCGCAAGGGGAATCTGGGATGCATTTCTCAGGAAGATGGTGATGTCATCGGCCAGCTGACTAAGGATGATACTTCTTTCAGCCAATGTTATCCCTTCCAAGGCACTGTTAGAAACATAGAGCTAAGATTTGAGAGGTGATCAAAAACAGGTATGGGGAGATTGGGCACCTTTGTTTGATTCCACGGGACACTTTGAATCTAGGGGAATTACCGAATTTCAATTTTATTGCACTACTACCATTTCTACCAGAAAGACTCGGGAGATAAGATACTGTACGATAAAACATTTTATTAACAGCCCAGCAAGCCATATATGCAATAAAGTTCTTTGGCGTAGGCCCCGTCCGTAACTCGTGATCCGAGGGTATGGATTCTGCATATCCTGCCTGAAGATAAAGGCAGGGGCGCAGCCGACCCCCCCTTGGAGTTTTGGAAGGGACCGACCTGGTGGTGGTGGTGGGAAGGATGGAGCAAAGACCGTCTTAGTGGAGGGGGAGGATGGTGGTAAGTCAAGCATCAGCATCTGTGAACTCAGACAAGTGTAAGTAAGGGTCTTCTATACTTCCCGTATTAGAACACGATTGGATAGATGAGAATGTAATAATGACGTGACAATTGAGTCTTCCTGGCAGAACTTGCGCTACGCTTTCATTTGTATACAGGGTCCTGACAGTTCTGCAAAAGACATCTCCAAATCCAAATTTTTGAAATTCTTGTAGAATAAAACCATGTTCAAGCGAGTCAAACGCCTTATAAAAATCAAGGAACAGAATGAAGCTGTTGTCTGTGATGAGCTCATTATAATCTAATAAATCTAGCACTAATCTAATGTTATTTGCAATATGTCGTTTCCTCATGAACCCAGATTGTGATTCATCTATTATAGAGTCTAACACTTCTTTAAGTCTATTAGCGAAAACTAGTGCAAAAATTTTGTAATCGTTATTTAATAGAGTGATAAGACGCCAATTCTCTAGACAGTTTCTGTCCTTTTCTGGTTTTGGAATCAATGTGATGACACCCTGTGTCATAGTTGTTGGAAGTGCTTCTTTCTCTAAGCTCTCTGAGAAAACTTTTACTAGGAAGGGGGTTAGTAATTCATCAAATATTTTGTATAGTTCAGCAATTATACCATCACACCCTGGGCTCTTGTTATTTTTGAGATTTTTGATCGCCTTCAACACCTCCTCTTTCGTAATGCTATCATCATGCTATCATAATGCTATAAATCTGTATTTTGTGATGTTTCGGTTTAGCCAGTTTGTGAGTTTGTGTGCTCGCGTGTGTGCCTGCGCGCGCACGTTTGTGTGTCAGTGTGTGCGTGTATGCTGCTCTATTTCACCTTCACTCTCTCCCTCCAGCCCCCTACCCTTCAACTCTATTTCCTATGTTGTTGACTAGTCAACATGGGCAAAGGTTTATTTGTTATTCATCTGAATATCAGGAGCTTGCTACACAAAATCGATCTCTTAAGGGCATGGTTGGTCTATAATAAACCAAGTGTTATAACATTGTCTGAGACCTGGTTGAATAAAAATATATTGGATGAGGAAATTAAACTGGATGGTTATGTCGTGTATAGATCTGATAGGGCTACTCGTGGAGGAGGGGTAGCCACTTATGTCTCCTCAAATTTATCATCTGAGCTTATAGCTCTTAAGGAAAATCCTGTATACTTTGAATGTATTTTTGTTAAAATTAGTTTTCATGTAAACAAACAGCTGATTATAGGGAACATTTATAGACCTCCAAACTCTCCTACAGAGTCAATACATCGCATCGGCACCACTATACAATCTGTTAGTAGCTCAAATGAGATGATTATCCTTGGTGATTTCAATATTAATTGGTTAGATCGATCATCTCTAAATGATAGAAATTACTTTGAAAGTTTAAATCTGACTCAACTAATTAAAGAACCTACTCGGGTTGACCACAGATCCAAATCTCTGTTGGATTGGATTTTGGTCACCCACTACAACAGAATTCTTGAATCTGGTGTTTTACCCGATTGCTTTAGCGATCATTCCATGGTTTTCTGTGTATGGAAAATTAGATTACCTCGCTTACCCCCCAAGTTGATCAGGGTAAGGCAGAGTAAATACTTTAACACTGAGCTTTTTATCCAAGATCTACTAGATATAAACTGGTACCGGTTTAATCTTATTCCTTTTGTTGAAGATGCCTGGAATTTTTTTTATACTGAAGTGCTTAAGGTAATTGATAAACATGCCCCTTGGATATCAGTTAAGGTTAAGGGGCGACACTTACCATGGATTAATGCTGATTTAATTTATCTTTTTAAACAAAGAGATAAGGCATGGGAAAAGTACCGCCAGTCAAAGGATCCTTCAGAAGGGGCTGTATATAAACAATTAAGAAATAAGTGTACGACTAAAACAAGAAATGCCAAATCAAATTATTATACAAACTTTTTGTCTAATAATTTCCATAAGCCTAAGAAGTTTTGGGAAAGCATTAGTTCTTTATTAAATAATTCTACAAAAAACATTGCTACTAAAATTAAAGTCAATAATGATGTTATTAGTGACCCTTCTGCAGTCGCCAATGCCTTCAATCTACACTTTTCTTCTATTTGTAGTTCGCAATTTTCTAATTTCTCTAACTTTAGTTCAGCAGATGAGCTTAATAGTTCATTTTCATTTGCTACAATAAATCCTACTGAAGTTCAGCACGTAATTTCCGAATTAAAGTCAGGCAATGGTACAGATCCCGACGGCCTGGAGATTAAATGTATTAAGCTTGCATCTCATGTACTGGCGTTCCCCTTAACTGATTTATTTAATTTATCATTATCTACCTGTGTGGTCCCATTTATGTGGAAGTCTGCCAGAGTTACACCAATACATAAGGGTGGTGATCCACTTGATATTAACAACTATAGACCTATCTCCATCATCAGTAGTATAGCAAAAGGGTTTGAAAAAATTATATTTAATCAATTATTCAAATATATTAATGATTTTTCTATTCTGTCTCCAAATCAATCTGGTTTCAGACCAAACTTTTCTACAACCACTGCTCTTCTAAAATTTACCAATGATGTGTCATCTTCCTTAGACAATAACAAATCAACTGGTGCAATATTTATAGATCTCACTAAGGCCTTTGATATGGTCGATCATTATTTGCTTCTTGATAAACTATATGCGATAGGTCTTACTAAAGATTCTCTTCTCTGGTTTAACTCTTACCTTCATGGTAGATATCAGCGTGTCTCTTTTCATGGTTGTGAATCACAGTCCTTAATAATGGACAAAGGTGTCCCTCAAGGCTCTTCTTTAGGGCCTCTTCTATTTTCTTTATTTATCAATGATCTTCCTTTAATTTGCTCAGATTGTTGTATTCATTTATATGCAGATGATACAGTGATTTATACATCTAATATGTCTGTCTCTAAGATTCAATCATCATTACAATCTAATTTTAATGCCATTCAACTTTGGTTCCAATCAAACCATCTTCTATTGAATAAGAAAAAGTCATATAGTATACTGTTTTCTTACCAGATCAGCTTCAATGAATCAACATAATAATCTTTCACTTAAATTTTTAGACGATACTCCACTTTTACAAGTTGAGGAACTCAAATATCTGGGCCTCTGGCTTGACTCACAATTCTCCTTTAGGTGTCATATAAATTCTGTTGTAAAAAAGATTAATTGGAATTTACGAATACTGTATCGCTCTATTAATTGTTTCACTCAAATGATTAGACTAAGAATTGTGTCACAGCTAATATTTCCCATATTAGATTATGCAGACGTTGTCTATCAAAACACAGCAGAATCAAACTTGAAGGCATTGAATGTTGTTTTTAATAACATATGTAGATTTGTGCTGAGATGTCCTTTTACCACTCACCACTGTGTAATGTATGATTCACTGAACTTATTATCACCAAAAGCCAGAAGACAGTATCACTGGTATCAGGTTATCTTTAAATGTGTGTATTATAATTACCCTTCTTATCTGAAGGAATATTTATGTCCATTTAGATCCAACTATAGACTGAGACACGCTGAATATTTCTCTTTCACTGTGCCAAATATTTTCAAAGAGAGTGGTAGGCGTGCTTTTAAATTCAAAGCCCCTTCAGACTGGAATAACCTGCCTGGGTCTTTAAGATCCGTCACATCACAGCGTTCTTTCAAAATATCTCTTTTTACTTACTTGCAAGCAAATGATTGCTGTAAATGTTTTCCTCATGTGTGACTGGATATTGTTTCATATACCCTTTATATCTGTGACGCCTATTATTATTATTATATTTTATTTTATTATTATTTTTTATTTTTATTTATTTATTTATTTATTCTACTCTTTATTATGTGTATAATATGGATTTAGGTTTACGTATATATTATGTATGTATTGCTTGCATGTATAGATGTGTATGTGAGGGCTAAATGTTGTCATGCATTGTAATACTGCAATATGTTTTATATATGGATTTGTTCTTAATAAGGAGTTGATGGGCCTGGAGGGGTGAGTGGGTGGGTGGGGCGAGGTGGGATGAGGTAGAGCTTTTGTGTGAGTGAATGTACAGTACATGTGTTGTATTACTTTTGTTTTGTCTCGAGGACCCCCTCGAAAACGAGATGTCTCATCTCAAGGGGTTATCCTCAACAACAACAACAATAAACGTCCAATAATAATAATCACAATAGTCTCTGTCTTCTGGGGATATAGTTCTACAATGGCCAATAGAGGTCATAAAAGATTTAGTTGTTACCTCACAGTAATTAGATGCGTATAAATTGTTATAGAAATTATAGCAGTGAATGGCTAACTCTTTTGGATCTTCAATAATTTTTCCCTCTAGTTTAATTTGATCTACAGTAGCCATGACATTTTTACTCTTTTCAAGTCTAAAGAAGTCGGCTGAGTTTTTTTCACCCTCTTCAATCCATCTTGACCTTATATAGGCTCCCTTAGCTTTTGATTTTTAAATGTCATCTAGTTTATTTTGTAGTTTCGTATACTCACATCTTTCCTCAATAGAAAGAGACTCTTTTTTGAGAAAGAAACGCTAGCTTCTCCATAACCTCATCTTCAACTGCTTGTCTGCTCTTGGCCAAATCACCACCAAACTTCCTGAGAAATTTCCCCAACTCATATTTTAGAAGCTCGCAATTTGTCCCATAATTTTTCTGAGAGTCTGCTTTAATCCAAAAGATTTCAATCAGTTCTTGTTTGACCTGTTTATGTTCAAGGAGGGATCTATTAAGTTTCCAAAAATGAAGCTTTTGGGCCAGAGGACTGATCTGAGGACAGAGCTATTGAGAGGTAGATCGCTTTATGATCGGTCAATGGAGTGTTACTGATATTGACTGAAATGCGGTTCTTTGTTAGACATCTGGAAACTAACCAGTAATCAATTCTGGATTGTCTTGAGCAGTCTTTATTGGACCAGGTATACTGTCTGTCATTTGGAAACTGTTCCCTCCAAACATCAACCAGGTCAAATTTATCCATGAGACACTTTAACACAGAGTTGGGAGACCCTGATCTCCTCGGTGGCCATCTGTCTAACATATTATTCATCGCTATATTAAAATCTCCTCCCACAACTAAAGAGGCATGAGGGTATTTGTTCAACCAATGTGATATTTTATCCTCTATGGTATCAAGCATGTTATTCACCACAGAAGTGTTGTACCCATATATGTTTATAATGAGTATGGTATGATTATTTTTAGTAATTACCATTATGAGAAAATGCCCCGAAGAATCTAAATCGGTATTTTGAATATTCCCATTAAAATTGTACCTAAAGATTCCTACTCCAGCTGAGTGCTCTGATCCATGTGCTAACCAGATGTTGTCTCCCCATTGTGACCCCCAAAAACTACAGTCATTGGCTGTTGAGTGACACTCTTGAAAAAAGCAAAAATCTGTCTTATTTTTCTTTGCAAACAAAAACAAAGCATTGCGTTTCACACTATTTTTAAGACCCCAGGCATTAATAGACATTAAAGACAAAGACATAAAATAAAATTAGGAATAACCTGAAAGCTGGAAAAATACACAAGATTCTCTCTAAACACTTAGTTAGAAAGTTGTTATAAACTCTGCAATACAGAAACAAACCCCTAGCAAAAGACAAGGGGCATGAGTACATAGTATAAGACAAACTTACAATTTTTTTTTTTCCTTTACCTCTTTTCTTAGGTCCTAACCAAAAAATTATATTCAGCATTGAGAACACATTTGGTAACCCTTTGAAAATACATTTGGTAACCCTTTGAAAATACATTTGGTGGTAATCCTTTGAAAATACATTTGGCAACCCTTTGAAAATATATTTTTCGTTTCGTGAATCCTTTTAATTAATTTTTAGATTTTTAATTTTGAATAATTTTTTGATAGCGTAACTTCTGAGATGAATAATCCACCAAGAAGTAGAGCAGACGAGATTTAAGCCATTGCATCTGTAAATCTGCAGAAAAATCTTACAAATCTGCTTACCTTCGTTAAGATTTACATGCATGTACTAGAGCTGGCTCACATATCATTCACTGTGACCCTTTTACAGTGGCAGTCTTAACATAGAGGCATAGGTAGGCGGCTGCTTGGGGCCCCATACCAAGCGGTCGTATAGGGGGGCCCCCAACCAACCTCAAAAAAAAAAAAAGAAAAAAAGAGCCCCTTATCATCATGACCGCCTCAAAGGCTTGGTACATTTGTATTAATATTCTTAAGAAATGCATTGAAACATTTAAGTAGTGGTTGAAATGTACAGTTCATGGTTATCTGTCCCTACACATACACCCCCCTATTTTCACAATGAAATGGACTAGTCCTTAGTGATGGTACGTTCGTGAACGAATCGTTCTTTTTGAACGAATCTTTTAGGTGAACGAATCATTCTCGTTCACGTTATCCATTGACTCATATATCTCGTTCACTGAAATTCCCCCTTCTACCACTACGCGCCGCTATTGCGCGCATGCGCAGCTCAATGAACCGTGTAGCTCTGTGGCCCGTTTCATCTGTCAAAGACAAAGAGTGACTAAACCTCGAGCCAATAGCCTTCGAGTATGATATGAGGACGGAGCATGTGATTTGTTGAATCTAGTGAACGAATACGCCCTTTATTGAGTTGCTTTGAGTTTGAACGAGTCCAATGAACTGTTACATACATCTCGTTAGTGAATGAAAGAACCAGTTGTTTGAACGTCAAGATAATAATGACGACGAAGTTAACAGTGCAAGCTGATGGTTTAATTTAATAAAAGACAGCTTAAAATTTTCGTTTTTACTAAAATCTACAAACTACATCAGGTAATCTGCTAACTTCAAAATGAGTGGCACCACTAGCACTGGTGTTGTTTTGTGTGCATTTTGTATTATTTATTTTTATTATTGTTGTTTTATGTTTCAACAGTTTTATACTTTAAAAATAAATATATATGTCATGTCATGCACTTTTGTTTGTTTAAACACTGTAAAACATTTACAAAAAATAGAGTATTGATTATTTGCGTCACGTCATTCCAGCTCATTTGCGTCACGTGACTCACGTCAGCTAATAGCATTTCAGCTTGGGCTTAGAAGGGGCATGTAATTGGTTGGATCTACTCTGCTGAATGAGTCTGAACGAGAGAGAGATCTCCCGTTCGTGAATGAATTGAACGAATTGAACGAACTGGTTGCTATACCCAGTTCGTGTACCAGGTCGGCCATTCTGTCAATCTAGTTCATCAATCAGCAGAAAGTGAATGCAAAGCGCAGGTATCCGTACTGTGAACGCGCAATTCATAACTTACATACAGAAAATAACTTCTCGTTTAACTCGTTCTGACCAAACAAATAAAATGTTAACTAGCCTGCCTAGTATGCAAACAAATTAAAAAACACTTGTGATTTGGTCATCCGAAAAGAGTGTAATTTAAAAGATAAAAAGAGTGTTGAGACTTTGATCGCTTATTTAGACTTATTTTATCAATTTAATGAGTAGCCTAGGGCACAATTTTTAATAAAGTCAAATCAGTTTTTATTTTGCGTTGTAAATACGTTGCTAACACATTTTGCCGCACCTGCTGCTGATGTATATGGAAAAAAAACTGAACGAATCAGTGAACGAGTCTGAACGAATCATTTTGGTGAACGAACTAAAAATGAACGAGTCTCTGAAAAGAATCAAAATTTCCACCACTACTAGTCCTTAACGGTGCGCGACGCGAAAGATAAACACGAGACGCTGTGTCCCAATGTGAAGGCTGCGTCCTTCGAAGGACCCAGCCTACCCAGCCTTCGAAGGACACTCCGAGTGTAGTCTCAGCCTCAGACGTCACGCCCAAGGGAACGTTGGCTAAACGTCTGATGCTTATGGTACACTTAACTGGAAACACTTCAGGAATGTTGAAGTCGTCATCTGATTGGTTGAATTTTATCGGATTTCCGGGGGGCGTCAGTGTCGCGTTTATTTTCGGTCTGCCAGGGGAAAAAAATGGAAACGCGTGATTGCGGAAGAAAACCTGTTGTGTTTATATGAGTGACAAGCATTAATCAAGATCAGCTAAACATAGTTGTATGTCCCCTCCATCTATTATGGAAGATCAAGTTAAGTTTGTGGGCAAACATGAAACAACAGACGCTGACATCGCAGCTGGCCGATTCAGTATTCATATATAGGGCGCATACTGGATTATAAGGCACATAAGATACTGCAGAGTCAAACGTTTGACTGGGTTTGCGTTATGCATCCACTAGATGTGCTAAACTAAAGGCTAAAGGGAATGTAGCGAGTGCGCGGCGCCGGAGGTGAGGCGTTTATTTAGTAGGCGTGAGCGCGCTGGGACGTAACTTACATTCGCTGCCTGACTCACGCGAGTATTCAATGTGCGGCGGCTCGCTGACAGCTAACGCTACAGCTGGCTGTTTTGAATGAGACGAGCCGGTTACCGCGAACAGGGAGCGCTTATGAACGCTTTTACCGCGAACATGAACATAACTGTGACGCACAAGCAGCGCCGGGGACAGTGTGTCTGTTAAGAATAAGCGCTCGTGAGCGGGCACGTGATTTACACACATAACCTGATTTATACGAGGTTGAACTGGCCGTGTGACAAAGCGGGCATAAGATGGACATGAGCGCGAGTTCGTGGGTGAATTTAATAACGCGGAGCGTTGTTAACGAGCGCCTCCGGTGACTGCTGACTGACTTGTTGCACACCGGTCTGTTGTTATGGGGACATTTCCACGCCCCGAAACGTGACGCTGAATGAAACGAATTGTAATTGGTTGTTTGACATGTCGGTCAAACGGCCTTATGGGCGGGCCTTGGCCAAAGAAAGCTGCTATGAATTCCAGACCTTCAGCCGTCAGTCTGAAGGTCTGGCTACGCGAGACTACTCCGAGTGTAGCCTTCGTGGGATAATTGCGCAACCAAGTGTTCCCTATCACTGCTCCTGCATGGCGCCAAGCAACAGTGCGAGAGTACAGCCACCACCCTCACAGAATTGGCAATTGTCATTTTTTTGTTTTATAGGCTATTTTTGATATTTTATGTTTTATATTTTCATGTCTTTAAATGAGGGGCAATATATATATATATATATATATATATATATATTTTTTTTTTTAATCACATAATTTCAATTTCCAAGAAATATTTCGATATGACCATAGCTGGTTTACTGCGTAGCTAGAGACTGCGTCCTGAATAGCCAGATTACTAAACTGTTCAAATTTATTGGTTGTTAACTTATGTAAATAATGTAATGAAATAGCTTAAAAAATATTAATAATGATAAAAAAACATAGGCACATATATAGCCTATATTCAAATGTTAACCTTGATAAGATTTTGAAGGCTATTTTGTCGGCGATTTTTGTTGTCTACAGAAATGGACCATGATGAATATATTTATACAGGCTGTCATTAAACTAGAGACCCTTACAAAAATAATCAAATATCCAGAGCCATGAATTCTCTTTTATGTACAAATTTAAAGTTGCATAAAATAATGAAATAATGAATAGCCTAATAAATAAACAATGCACAATGTAGGCTATAATGCCGTTTTCGCGTTTCCAAATAACAAATGAAGCACGCAATGGTAAATGAGTTACGATGAATAAGAATAATGAAAAAGAAAAAAAAAGGCCGCGAACTGCGAAGGACCCTGTCTATTCGTCCATCGAAGGACGCACATGTACGGTGTGTTCGACATCGCCTGCGGCTGGATGCAACCGATCGGCGAGAATAGCCGCGTGCAGGCGGGGAGGAGCTGCAAACGAAGACGTGAAGTCGGACAATTTCTGGTTCCCGTAGTGACGGCTCACGTGGTGTTTGCATGCTTTACCACAGCTTAAATGAAATAAATGCAACATTTGCAAAATAAACAGATATTTCAGACACATTTTCATTCAACACTTTACTGAGTCTCCTCTTCGTCCACCAGAGGGAGCCTTCCCCGGAATATTGATCATTGGCTTTAAACTCAAATTCCCATCATACCTCATACCTGGGACTGATTGCACATCACACCTGCACTGCATTTACACAAACCCATAAAAGCCACTTCCACACACCACACCAGTGCGAAGTCTTGATTTGCCCCGGTGATCATTTCTGAGCGGTTATACCCTGATTCTGATTTTCTGGTTTTGGACTTTGGACTGTTTGACTTTCCTGTGATTGATATCTGCCTGGCCCGAACTCGGACTGTTTACGGATTACGATTATTGCTGCCTGCCCTGATCTCTGCCTGTCTCCTGGATATTCCTGTTGTCTTGTCTGCATTGCTCTGTCTGCCTCGTCTTGACCCTGCCTGTACGACTGTTAAATAAAGCTGCAAATGGATTCCTCTGTTCCCTGTGGTTTATTACACGCAGCTGTAGTTAACAACAATTTAAAATTGTGACAATAGATCAACATTTTGTTAGCCTACTTTAATTTTCAAAATAACCAGTGGGGGAATGAACTTTACAACAACGTCCAGAGCCATGAATTTTATTTCATTTAACACATTGCAAAAGTTGCGTTGAATAATAATGTACAGAAATGTATTTCTTAGTTTTCGCGTTTCATAAAGCCACACAATGGTGACGAATGAGTTGATGAAAAAGAAGAAGAAGAAAAAACTTTTGGCTGTTAACACTGTTCTCTGGCTATTTGATTAATGAAAACAATACTTTTACGTTTAAATGTGAATTTGCCGTCCACCATCGAACTCTCAGCCGCCCTTTAAAAAAAATGCTGTCGTCACCAGCGCAATGACTTATGGGGTAGGATAGGCCGCGTAGGATCGGGGTAGGATGCATTTATGGGTGCTTCTCATTTCTTATTTGTGCATCCTCGTTTCCTTTCCTTGCTTCCTTTCCTTGCGTCTCAGCTCCACCCCCTGTAGGACGTGAGGAAAGGAAGCGAGGAAAGGAAAGGAGGACAGAGGAATCGAATAAAAGCTTTTTTATATCCATTGGAATACTTGATCACTCGAGCGTCAGTCCACAGTGTCATCAGCAGCGCTAAAAGGATCTGTCCTTATGTTGTTGAAGTTTGGTTATTTCATAAATTCATAATAAATAATAATAAAGATAGACTATACTGTTGAAATATCTGATATGTGTGGTTTATATAAACTGCAAAGGTAAAGTATAAATTAAAATGATTGTGACCGATGTGAAGGGGGAGGAGAATTGACACGTGCGTCACGTTTAGTCAGTATAACAGTTCCGCGACGCGTAGGATGCACCTGTGTATCCTCGCTTATGACTCCTCAGGAAGCCTCCTCACTCCTCGATCCTCGACTCCTCACGGTGCAATTAGAGAATTGAGATGCCCTTCAAGATGGCTGAGCTCGATCGGTTTCCGGGTCATAGGAGGGAGGACGGAGGAGCGAGGAGACGAGGAGGGATATTGAGAAGCACCCCTTGTATCCTCTCTTTCTCGGCGAAATGAAGGGTGCATTTGGTCGTCGCTTTTGAATCAGGGTAGCCTTCGTCGCTCCGCGATGACGCAACCAGCCTTCGAATACGGCCTTAGGAGGATGTACCGACAGGATGGCAAATCCAACATTTGCCAAATAAACAAATATTTCAGACACATTTTCATTCAAAAGGTTATTGCTTCATACAGCATCTGTTTGAACTAAAATAAAGTTCAAAATAAGCCTATAATCAATGACGTGGAATCAACGTTTTTTAATCAGTTTTATTTTGATAAACATGATAAACATGACACAATATAACATTGCGACTACATGAAAAGACTGTTTACTGTTATAGAAAACTGATTTGCGAGCTTTAGTGGAACTAAATGTGCGAGAATAAACACGAAACGCACGTGATCGTTGTCATACGTTGAATCCGGCGAATCGTGGAACAGCTGTGACATCATCAGCGCTCGTGCAGCCGCTCTTGAGAAGCTGTGCTGGCTGAGTCCTGCGGCTACTCTCGTATCGCTCTCGCGGTACTTTGATGGCATACATCACAGTCACGTGGAGTCAGCGCTGCATCAAGTCGGACAAAATTTCTATCCGGCGTGCACTGCTTCAAGTCAGCTACCGATCGGTCTGCGCAGAGCTGCATGAAGTCGAACAAGCCTATTGTCTTCATAGCGCGGATGTGACGCAATCGGCCTTCAAATGCGGCCAAGCGTCCTTCAAATATGGCCTTCGGAGGATGCAGCCTTCACATTGGGACACAGCTACAGTGAGTGATAGGAGGACTGTGAGGTAAAGTTACACAAACAGAGAGAGACGAAACGCGCAAATGAAAAGAAGCTACCAAAGCGGATCAATTAAAAGAAAAAAAGAAAAGATGCCGATAGGTATTTGGCAACGCTGCCAAACTTGATAAACTTTTTTTTTGGCTAAAGTTACTACTGATACAGACAGGAACAACGACGACGACGTCCACACACACACACACACACACACACACACACACTCTCTCTCGGTCTCTCTCTCTCTCTTACACACACACACACACACACACACTCTCTCTCTTCTCTCTCTCTCACTGTCTCACACAGACACACACACTCTCTCTCGGTCTCTCCCCCTCTCTCTCTCTCACACACACAATATTTGCTAAGCTGTTCTTCTAAGATTTTAATTTTTTTTTCCTTGAGAATGGTCAATGTTCTGGCGTCCTTCCAAATCTTGTCCCTGTGGGTTCGCGATAGAAACTGCACAATGATACGGCGATGGGAACGTGCCTCTCCCGAGCGGGGTCCCAGTTGTTCTGCGATGTCTGGTGACACCTGGCTGAATAGGTCCACCATCATTTTTTTTTACATTTTCTCCCGCTTGTTCCTTTACCCCAGCGACGCGTAGATTCCAGCTCCTCTTGTAATTATCAAATTCATTGCACCTGTCACGGAGCACACCGTTTTCTTTCTCCAAGAGTCCGACTTTTTTCTCTAGGGTTTCAACTTTGTCTGTTGCTTCCTTTAGTTGTTTCCCCATATATTCCATTCCAGTGACACTTTTTATGGTGCAAGTATTATCTTTAACTGTCAGAGAGAATATGGGGCGCTTTTCATCAAACTGAAAGTGACAGTTTTATTGCCCCCTATAAAAATAAGCCCCGCCCCTTTTTACCCTTCCCACCCACTGCCGGTCAGCCCGCCTGGACTGCCGGTCTCCCCTTCTCTTTTCGCCCAACACCACCCCTCACCACCAGACCATTCTGGACTGGTCACGTGATCGTGGGAATTTCCCACGATACGGAGCCCATCCCATCCGACCCACTTCTGGAGAAGTCATGTGATCGTGGGAAAATTATCCCACGGACCACATTTGAAGATGTACTTTTACACAATTACACATCGTTTAAAAGTATTAAATAATTTATATCGATGTTCAAACACTAAAATGTTAAAACGTTTAGACATAAAAATAAATAATTAATAAATGTTATCAAAATGCGTATTAAAACAGCATGTATTTAAATTACATCAAACAATTATTCAAGGATATCAAAACTTAAAAACATTGAAACTGACTTACGTTTTTAAATCCTGTTTTGTTGGTGAAAGAAGAACAAAATTATCCCGTTTAAAGATTAATCACCTCCAAAGATATATCCAACAGCAACGGTTATCCAAAAGGTACATCCAACAGCAACGCTTCAATCCAAAAGGTATATATCCAAAACTAAGAGATATTATCCAACAGCAACGCTTTATCCAAAAGGTATATCCAAAACTTAGAGATATTCCAAAAGTCCTTGTGAGGAGGTCGACGAAACACGTCCGTACTCTTACAATCCAAAAGTTTGAATGGCATCTCTAACATCCTCACACTGATCAGGCTCAAGCTCTGCCTCTTAGATCTCTCCCAAACAAGAGGCGTGAGAAAAATAACAGCAGATTCCATGCTAGCGCCAGGAAAAACGTCCATTCACCTTGAAGGCCTGTCAGAAATGGCATAGAGGAACACAACACACAGGCCCCAGGTGACTCTGCCTCCTCACACGCCCACAAAGATTGTTCTATTTTCCAATTGGACCAGTCGGATGACGTGCGTGTGATACATTGGTCCACGCTCTATTCACGCCCCGTAGATGAGATACGCGCGACACATTGGTCCACACTTGCACATACACACGTAAACTCCTCCCATACTCTGGCAGCGGCTGTTCAAAACATGGTTCAAAAGACTACTAACTCACAGATTGCAGACCGTCTGACAGTGTGGATTTAATTTAAGGACCGAGACCACGGATTGGATTTTGGATGCATTATTTCGGATTCATACAGGTGTTCTGGGTCACACATACAATTTTGAGGATTACGTGTTTTATCAACGCGCTGTTCACCCCGTGGAAATATGAGAATTTATCAATGATCTCCTCAGCACGCTGTTCATTGGGTCTGAATCACGGCAGAGTTCATTGGATTATTTGTTTTACCAACTTTGATCATCGAGTCTGACCCGCAAAACACGTCACTGGATCTATGTGGATTTTATTATTGTGCAGCTCAATGCAAGGAAATCCGAGACATGCGTGAGGACACTCGGATTCATGATTGTTCGTCGAGTCTGACCCACAAAACACATCTTCGGATCTTTGTGTTATTCCACACGCTGTTCAGATCATGGAATTATGAGGATTATGTCGTTTGGGCATTTATGGAATATCATGCATTCATCACAAGGAAATCTGACACATGAAGTCTTATAATTTCAACAGATTCTAATCGTGAGGAGGGAGTGACGTTAAGACCCCATTTACACCTGGTATTAAAATGCGATCTGTATCCAGATGAGTTATCCAGATAATAAAAACGCATGTTAATGCAAGGTGTAAATGCGTTGTTATATGTTGATAATAGATAGGATAGAGCACTAAAAACCTCAAACAAAGCACTAAAAACTTAAGCTGTTTGCTGTGTAGTCTGAGAATGAGCTGTTTGATTTGCACCCTCTTCCTCTTCACTGTCCTCCGTAAAAACCAGCTATTCAGGTCCATGTTGTTCTAGAAAGTTTGTATGTTGCTGCCTCATTTAACATCTCTGCTATACATTTGTCACGGGTGACAAAATCGCTCAGTAAACGGAACCTTCTTGAGAGTCCCAAGTTTCCTAGGGGAACGTATTGGGTGCAACACTCCACTACGGTTCCGGGTGTGATGGAAACATGCCCGTACTGATTAGCGCTAATGCAGTGCAGGTGTGAGAGAGAGAGGAGCGGCGCTCACACAGGCTTTCTGTTTCATAAGCCACGATATAAAAGGGGCATTTAGAGAGGGTTTGGAGCGCGTTCGGTGGGTGTACAGTGTGTCAAGAGTCCAAAGGGTTGACAAGATCAGACATTAAAGTGGGTTGACTCTGGGCAGTGCTGGATACAGGCTTCCTTGAAAAAAATCGTTGGGGTGTGGAGATCACCCATTTGAGGCTGCTGGGTCAGAGTGATCGTTTGTGGGAAGACCGCTGGACCGAGCTAGGACTGGATCTGTGCTGTGGAAGGAGAGAGGAAAGATAAGTGAATTGTTTTAATCTTATGAACATTTGAACCGCTTGAAGCGGATACAGTGAATGTGGATCTGACTGTTGGAGGAGCTATGTGTTTCAGAGTGAGATGAGGAGGAATTAAAAGTGAAACCCCTGTAAACGAGCGCAACGGACTGAGTGGGGCCTCTGTTCAACCCTATCATGTGAGTGAATTGCAGTGCTTTTGCCTTATTGATACACATGGATTTATTGCTGTGGAATTGAAGTGAACACAAGTGTGCTGTGTCTTTGTTGAGAAGTGGCCCTTATCCATGCTTACACGTTCGTGGAAGGTTATTATATCTGCCCCCGTCAGAAGCCCAGAGTGATACAGTGAACTGAAGAGAGAGTACTGTGTACTGTGAATATCCTCACCTGTTCTACTTACTGTTTGAGCCCAGAAGTATACAGCAACGCTGATAAAGTAATCGTTTAATTCACTGTCGCCCTACTGTGAACTGAGGAGAGAGTACTTTGTACTGTGAAGATCCCCACCTGTTCTACTTGCTGTTTGAGCCCAGAAGCATACAGCACCGCTGGTAAAGTAACCTTATGACTCACTGTCTCCCTATTGTGAACTGAAGAGAGAGTACTGTGTACTGTGAATATCCTCACCTGTTCTACTTACTGTTTGAGCCCAGAAGTATACAGCAACGCTGATAAAGTAATCGTTTAACCCACTGTCGCCCTACTGTGAACTGAGGAGGGAGTACTTTGTACTGTGAAGATCCCCACCTGTTCTACTTGCTGTTTGAGCCCAGAAGCACACAACATCGCTGGTAAAGTAACCTTATGACTCACTGTCTCCCTATTGTGAACTGAAGAGAGAGTACTGTGAATATCCTCACCTGTTCTACTTACTGTTTGAGCCCAGAAGTATACAGCAACGCTGATAAAGTAATCGTTTAACCCACTGTCGCCCTACTGTGAACTGAAGAGAGAGAGAGTACCCTGTACTGTGAAGAATCCTCACCTGCCATACTTACTGTCTGAGTCTGGAAGTCTGCAGCACCGCTGGGGGAAAAGTAAGCTTTTAATCCACTGCTTTATTATCGTGCACCAACGAGAGTACTCTGTACTGTGAAGAATCCTTACCTGCCATACTTACTGTCTGAGTCTGGAAGTCTGCAGCACCGCTGGGGGAAAAGTAAGCTTTTAATCCACTGCTTTATTATCGTGCACCAACGAGAGTACTCTGTACTGTGAAGAATCCTTACCTGCCATACTTACTGTTTGAGTCTGGAAGTCCGCAGCACCGCTGGGGAAAAATAAGCTTTTAATCCACTGCTTTATTATCGTGCACCAACGAGAGTACTCTGTAGTGTGAAGAATCCTTACCTGCCATACTTACTGTCTGAGTCTGGAAGTCTGCAGCACCACTGAGGGAAAAGTAAGCTTTTAATCCACTGCTGTATTAATCGTGCACCCTCGAGAGTACTCTGTACTGTGAAGAATCCTTATCTGCCATACTTACTGTCTGAGTCTGGAAGTCTGCAGCACCGCTGGGGGAAAAGTAAGCTTTTAATCCACTGCTGTATTATCGTGCACCCTTGAGAGTACCCTGTACTGTGAAGAATCCTTACCTGCCATACTTACTGTCTGAGTCTGGAAGTCTACAGCACCGGGAAAAGTAAGCTTTTAATCCACTGCTTTATTATCGTGCACCAACGAGAATACTTTGTACTGTGAAGAATCCTTACCTGCCATACTTACGGTGTAGGATTGAAAAGAATCCAAGACATTTAAAATGATCTTTACTGTGTTCCACCCCTTCTTTTAACCACAAGGACCATTGGAGGATCAAAGACAGAGGAGCTGATCGTGATCAAGGCCTGTAGGCCAAGATTGTGTACTTTGTGGGGTCAATGAATTGTCACACCTTTAGAACACTGGGGGAAGTGTAATTATCTGATTGGTCAGTTTAAATGTCTCACATTTGGGTTTTAGTCACATGGTCAGGGAAAGGATAAAAGAAGACTGTAACTGTTGCTCTGTCTCTTTTAATGCTCTGCTCTTTCTATGCTCTGGCTCTCTCCCTTTCTTGGGGTTCTCTTCCTTTGCCTCCTCTGTTCTCTCTCTCTCTCTCTCTCTCTCTCTCTCTCTGGTAATATTTTACATGCTGGGTAAGATTATTGGTATAAGTTATCGTTTCATACATCTATTTTGTAACTATTTAAGTGTAACCATAACCATATTTTGTCATTAAACCTTTTCAATTACAACTAAGATGCTAAATAGTTTTGATTTGGTATTGACTTTGAAGTGTTACCTATTGCAATACAATACTGTCACTCTCTATAGCAAAGCTCTCCCACATATTAAGCTATTGTAACTGTGCTTATTTCCGTCGTTGGTATAAGTGGCAGTGGGTGGAATAGACAAGAAATGTGCATTTTTCTACCATCTTGCTAATAACGTTTCTTTAGTCATTCGGCAGTCTTGCAGCCTGAACCCCTGCAGGAAATCCACCCTTACAGATGGTGCCGAAACCCGGGATCCCTTGCAGTGTGTTTTCTGAAATTCACCCTGAATGAGACAATATTTTATAGTTGATCTTGTGAATGGATTAAGCTGACCTGATGACCATATGGGTAAGTCTGTTTTCATTGTTTTATGGTATGATAGGAAGTCTCCATTTGAATGAAACAGAATTTAGAAGGTTTTGAATAGCTTTAAGTCACATTATAATTTGTGAATATTGTGAATATTCAGATCTCCTCAGGGATGGAAGGGAAAAATTCTGATAATAGTGACGTATTGTTTGTCTTATGGAGCAAAAAAGTTGAGCCTACCTTATGTAAACTCAAGAAAGAGTACATTGATTTTAAATGTCCATATGAGGAATTGCTCCAATGGTGGGACACAATTGGCAAACATCAAAAGAAATCAAAACATGATGAAATAATTGAGGCTCTAAACTTCATAAGATGTACACGGCTACGTGAGTTAACATCGTGTCTATTTTCAAGTATAGATGCTAAATGTAAAGAAGTGCAATCTAAAAATGCAGAGGCACAAAAGTCTGAGGCAAAGATTAAAGATCTTCAAACACAGCTAGATAAATTACTAGCTGAACAGTTAGCCCTGACTGAAAAGTGTAAAAATCACAAAGAGAACATTGCAGATCTGAAGGCTAAGCTAAATGCTAAAAAGCATGTTCACTTAGAAGAGGTGACTTGCTCTAATGAATCTGAAACATTTAGTTCAGAAAATGCATGTGCAACTGCTCTAGAAAGTGTGCCTATTTCAGTTCTTAAGGTGATGCAGCACCGTAATAGCGCAGAGTCATGTACCAGAACGCATGTGTACAAGCATTCGAGAGTCGTGAAAATCCTCAAACTCCAGGAGAACGTAGCAATCAACCCTATGGTAAAGAAAGCAGGTTTTGCAGTTCCTGTCAGAAAATAGGCCATAAAGAGGTGAAATGCTGGTCACTGGGTAGACCTCCTCCTTATTTTCAGAAAAATAGCAAACCACTTTCTAAGAGTAAAAATCTGCGATCTGCACATACCGGCAAAACTCTTAATGAGTTAACCGCCTTGTTCATGCAAGGCCTTCAGCTATTAACTTCACTTGCTAGTGGGTTGGTAGCCCAATAGCAACAAGTTTAACATCCAAATTGCAATGATCCTGTTACTATTTTCAGATTTGTAATTGCGCGTAACACATTGCTCATAGAACACAATTTATAGTTGTTTGTGCTACTACAATGTGCACATAGACTAATTAAGTTTATTTCTTTAAGACACATGATTGCTTTACTGTAAGTGTTGGATGAAAACACTTAGGTGAAAAGGTTGTAGATGCTGTGCATTCTAGGCCAAGTATCTTGTGTAAACTGGAATAACTGTTTTACTGGAATTGCATTGCAATTTCAAGTTGCATGTGTGTGTCTATGTTGAATTTGTCTCCTTAGTGGAAAACTCTGATATTTTCTATATAGCTGCAGTCAGACCACGTAAAGGAGCATAGTATGGCCATGTGGCTACAATGTGCTTCACAATTGCATTAACCATGAAAATGCTTTGCTCACAACAGGATTCAGTAACTCTGAACTTTGCACTGTTATCATGCTTCTTAACAAAAACATAGGTGTGGGAAGATTTTGAGCCAGATCACATCTCATACTCACATTCTCATGCTGGCTCCCTGTTACAAAAACAGGACCAAATGTGCATCACAATTGTAAAACTCCCTAATCTTTGTTTTGAGGCATGAAGAATTTACACATAGCCACAGCTAAATGCAGCCACATAGATAACACCATTTGATCTTTACACACAAAGTCAAATCTGCAGCTGATTCTGCCTCACAAAATTTAATTCATACAATTTTATTCAAGTCTTTCATCTAATAATTGATTGTTTTGTTTTTACTTTGAATTTACTTTATCACTTAAGTAATCACTTGTCTCACCAAGTTAAATTTTAAAATGTATGTCAGTATTACTAATTTTTACCAAAGTACAAATATTTGTATTCTCATCAATGCTTTGGAATATTTCTGAAACTTATTGGGTGTATGCTTATTTGTATTTTGTCCATTTGACTTGCAATAATGTTTTTGGACATTGATTAAATTGAATCTCTGTGTTTGGTTACACTGAATATTTTGCTGATACTGTACATGAAATGGGGTTTTAAACCAGCATTTGTTGTTTTGTTGAAATGCAATTTATTTAAATGTTTCCAGAAACAATATAAGAGCTTGTAAGATCTTTTTTTTATTCTCCCTTGATCACATTTTTAAGTATATCAATTTAAGGGCTTTTTGCCAGAGACACATTTTAATCTGACCATATCAAACCTCTAATCAATGACATTGACAAATGCCATATGTATGCCTTTTCAGTTTGTTGCGCTTCATGCTCTTTTGAATCACAGGATTCCTGCTAAGTTCACACCTGTGTCCTGCCTCTGAAAGAGGAACCAGTGTTTGCTCCCAGATTCAGTACCTTTTCTTGTGGAAGTGTGGAGTGTTCGATGGATGATTTGCATATCTATGAAAGGTGCAACACCATTTGATAAAGCCTCCTCATGCAGGGCTGAAGGGAGAACAAAGACTCAAGACTGACCTGCTGGTATTGCAACAAGCCTGGACGAAAAGTCTGAAGATACAACTACACACAACAGAAAGCATGTCTTTATAGATTGTGCCACCTTTGGACTCCATGGGTGTGGCCAACGGTGCCAAGGGGCGAATTGTAGGATTGCAAAGAATCCAAGACATTTAAAATGATCTTTACTGTGTTCCACCCCTTCTTTTAACCACAAGGACCATTGGAGGATCAAAGACAGAGGAGCTGATAGTGATCAAGGCCTGTAGGCCAAGATTGTGTACTTTGTGGGGTCAATGAATTGTCACACCTTTAGAACACTGGGGGAAGTGTGATTATCTGATTGGTCAGTTTAAATGTCTCACATTTGGGTTTTAGTCACATGGTCAGGGAAAGGATAAAAGAAGACTGTAACTGTTGCTCTGTCTCTTTTAATGCTCTGCTCTTTCTATGCTCTGGCTCTCTCCCTTTCTTGGGGTTCTCTCCCTTTGCCTCCTCTGTTCTCTCTCTCTCTCTCTCTGGTAATATTTTACATGCTGGGTAAGATTATTGGTATAAGTTATCATCATTTCATACATCTATTTTGTAACTATTTAAGTGTAACCATAACCATATTTTGTCATTAAACCTTTTCAATTACAACTAAGATGCTAAATAGTTTTGATTTGGTATTGACTTTGAAGTGCTACCTATTGCAAAACAATACTGTCACTCTCTATAGCAAAGCTCTCCCACATATTAAGCTATTGTAACTGCGCTTATTTCCGTTGTTGGTATAAGATGCAGTGGGTGGAATAGACAAGAAATGTGCATTTTTCTACCATCTTGCTAATAACGTTTCTTTAGTCATTCGGCAGTCTTGCAGCCTGAACCTCTGCAGGAAATCCACCCTTACAACGGTCTGAGTCTGGAAGTCTGCAGCACCGCTGGGGGAAAAGTAAGCTTCTAATCCACTGCTTCATTACTGTGCACCAACGAGAGTACTTTGTACCGTGAAGAATCCTTACCTGTCTTACTTACTCTTGGGTCTGGAAGTCGGCAGCACCGCTGGGGAGAAGTAAGCTTCAACCCCCCTGCTCCATCATCGTACATCGACAAGAGTATCTTGAACTGTGAAAAACCCTTGGTTCAATAAAGATTGTTACTCCTTTGAAACTTATCTCTGTCTCCGGGTCCTCTGTTGTGTGCCTGTGGTGTCGGCTCCTCACGGTGGTGACTCAGTTAGAGGGGGGTGGTTGGTCACCCGAGTGTTCCTCCCCTCGACCTGTGACATCAAAAAGTGGCGTAGTCGGCAGGGTACACACCGTGAGTTGTAGCGGCCACAGGTACGCGATGGCGGACGAAGAGGCACCTGCGGCTCGTCCTCAAGTCAGGCCGATCTTCATGGGAGCTCCCTGGGCGCAGCGCTATGGAGGACCAGGATCGGAGTTAAGCTTACAGGATTGGAAGGCGCTGACGGAGTATCTGGCTGGACTACAGGGACTGAGTGCAGCACAGAGAGTACAAATTGTGTTGGGGTCGCTGGAAGGAGAAGCCAAAAGGGAGGTTCTGGCTACATCGGAAGCCACACGTGCTACCGCAAAAACTATCTTTGATTTCTTGTTCGGATTATATGGAGACTCCACCCCAGTGGCCACTCTTCGTGCCCAGTTCTTTAACTATCAACAGGGGCCTACGCAGACACTTCGGGCATACTCCTTGAAGTTGCGGAAGCAGTTTAGCCGGCTGAAGGGGCGACCGGATCATGGACTGGGAGAAGGGGATGACTTGCTACGAGATCAATTCGTCTTGGGGCTGCGTGAAGGGCCAGTACGTCAGGGCATACGACTCCAGCTTCGACGAGACCCCACTATGACATTTGAGGCTCTGCAACAAGAGGCCTTGGAACTGGACCAGGGAGAGGTAACTCGCACACCAGTCTGTGTGGCAGCAAGTAGTGCCAGTGGACCTGCACCTGTCGAACCGAGCGATTGGAAGCAGAAACTGAGGGCCGAACTGTTAGAGGATGTCAAGGGACAGATGGCGGAATTATCCCGGAACCTGCTGGGTGAACTTCGTCGAGGACGAGTTGAAGGCGGAGCAGTGGGGCGAGAGAGGTCGTATTCAGAGGAAGGGCGAGGTCCTCTGCGCCGCCCCCTACGTCCTGTGGGCCCCCGGTTCCAGTGGGACGACCAAGGAAGGCCCATTTGTATAAATTGTGGAGATCCTGGACATATCAGTCGCCAGTGTGGGCTTCGTCGGGGTTCTCAAGGGGGTTTTTAGTCCCACCAGCCACTGTGGGTCAAGTGGCCGGGACCCCTTTGCGTGACCCTCTTTCTGTTCCTGTTGCACGAGATGACTGGGTGGGACATTGCCCTACCGTGGAGGTTCAAGCTAATGGAGTCACGATAAACTGTTTGGTTGACACAGGGTCTCAAGTTACGCTATTCTCTGAGAGCCTGGCCCAGGAGTTGTTCGCAGATCATCGGCTCCAAGCAACTGAAGCTTCCAGGCTGACCCTACGGGGGGGCAAATGGTTTGGACATTCCCTACACAGGGTACATCGTGGTAGACTTTCTTGTCCGAGGGGTCCCCGTCCAACAAAAAGGGGTAGTTATCGTCCGAGATCATTGCTTGGGAAATCATCGAGCACTTTTAGGGATGAACGTTATACTGGATTGCTGGGAAGAATTGTTTCGGGGCCGGCCGGCTCGGATGTCTCCGTCACCGGCAAAACAGGACTGGGACCGAATTCTGGCCGATTGCAAAAGAGTGCACGCAGCTAATCACATAGAAGAGAGGGAAGACATCGGTCGAGTTGCCTGTAGGTATGGTCTGTCCATTCCAGCTCAGAGTGAAACCGTTCTTTGGGTCCGAGTACCCGCAAGACCCCGTGGGTCAGGCACCTGTGTCCTGGTAGAGCCTCACGAAGATTGTCAGCCCGTTGAAGTGGCTCACCGGGGTTCATCGGGGTCGAGTCTCGGTAAAAGTACGGAACACAAATCCTTACCCCGTGCTCCTTCGTCGACACCAACGTCTGGCCCGAGTTTCCTCGGTACGTCCTGCCCAGGTGCACGAGCACCAAGCTGTCTGCTTCAGACAGGTGAGCCCTGCGGTGGTGGAAGTTGCCGTCCGTCCTGTCGAGGTAGAACCGGGTTCGTTTGGAGGAGGGATGCCGGCCCATTTGATGGGAGAGTCCCTGAAGGGTGAGAATCTGGAAGAGGAACAAGTGGTACAGCTTCAGGAGCTTTTGAGGAAGTGGCAACATGTGTTTTCAACACATGAAGAGGACTATGGCTGCACAGAGGTGGTGAAGCATCAGATACCCACCGGTGAGGCGACGCCTAGTCGAGAGCGGTACCGTCCGGTGCCCCCCACTCTTTATACCGAGGTCCGCACCCTGTTGAAAGGTATGCTGGAGGGAGGAATCATCCGAGAAAGCAGTAGTCCTTGGGCTGCGCTCATCGTTCTGGTGCAGAAGAAGACGGGAGCCTGGAGGTTTTGCGTTGACTATCGCAAACTTAACAGTGTAACGAAGAAAGATGCATTCCCGTTGCCACGGATTGAAGACTCACTCACCAGTCTTACCCAAGCGGCATGGTACTCGACATTGGACCTGGCAAGTGGATACTGGCAGGTGCAGGTAGATGACCGAGATAGGGAGAAGACAGCTTTCACCACCCTGTTTGGGCTATTTGAATGGGACCGTATGCCGATCGGTCTGTGCAACGCCCCTGCGACTTTCCAACGCCTGATGCAGCGCTGCCTAGGAGGACAATTAGTCGACTCAACGCTGGTCTACCTAGACGATGTGATCGTCTTCTCCCCTGATTTCCACACTCACCTGCATCATCTGGAAGGAGTTTTCAGGGCCATGGAGAAATATGGGCTGAAGCTTAGGCCGGAAAAATGCCAGTTACTGTGGAAAGAGGTGCAGTTCTTGGGACATCGTGTCAGTGCTGTAGGGATCTCCCCTGACCCAGAGAAGGTGGCGGCGGTCCAAGGATGGGAGCCACCCCGGACAGTAAGACAGGTGCGGTCGTTCCTGGGCTTTGTGGGATATTATCGTCGCTTTATAAGGGATTCTCTGGGCTTGCTAAGCCACTGAACCAACTCTTGGCTGGCACTGGACGTGCTACTACCACGTGCCTGTGGTAAAGGCTCCCCCTCAGTACACTGGCATTCCACCTGTGAGACTGCTTTCCAGAACCTTAAACAGGAACTCCTGAAGGCCCCAATCTTAGCCTATGCAGATTTCACCCAGCCGTTTCTCCTGTACAATTGACGCCAGCAATGCAGGATTGGGGGCCGTGCTGGCCCAAGAGCATCAAGGAGTGGAGAGAGTGATCGCGTATGCAAGTCGAAGTTTACATCCCGCCGAGCGAAACGCTGCAAACTATAGCTCCTTTAAAATCGAACTACTGGCGATGAAGTGGGCCATGACGGAGAAGTTTAAAGACTACTTGTGGGGAGCCAAGGTAACGGTGATTACAGACAACAATCCCTTAGTACACTTGCAATCCGCTAAATTGGGGGCAGTGGAGCAGCGCTGGGTGGCACAGCTAGCAAATTATGATTACCAGCTAAAATATAATCCCGGCAGAGAGCACGTAAATGCAGATGCCTTGTCCAGACTCCCAGCCACCCAGAGAGGCGATCGAGCACCCCTCGGTGCCCTTGGTACCGAAGATGAGTTGCTGGTGGAAGCTCCCGGAGTCTGTTCCATCTAGTTGGGGGTGGGACCCCGGACGGTGGAGAGAGCTGCAGCAGAGAGATGCAGATTTGGGTCAGCTCCTGTTGTACCTCAGACAGGGGAACCGGCCGAGGGCAGAGGAAAGACAGACTCAGACGGTGGGGGTACGACAGCTTCTGAGACAGTGGAAGAGACTGCAACTCCGAGAAGGAGTAATCTGTCGTTCAAGGCGGGATCCCCGCACACAGGAGACTGTACACCAAGTTGTTGTACCGGAGGGCCAAGTCTCGGAGCTGTTGAATGCCTATCACACCCATACTGGCCATCAGGGCCAAGAGAGGACACTGTCCCTGCTGAGGAGGTATTTCCACTGGCCTAGGATGAAAAAGAAAGTTGAGGAATTTGTTCAGAGCTGCCCACGGTGTACATTGTTCAAACCCAGGAAGGAGGTCCGAGCCCCATTGGTCCCCCTGCGACCGAAAGCACCTCTGCATATCGTAGGGATAGATTTCCTGACTCTGGGTCGACCAACAGACCGATTCCAGAATATTCTGGTCATGACCGACCTATTTACTAAATATGCCTGGGCCGTCCCCACCGTCGATCAAACGGCAGTTACCACAGCCAATGCCCTTTGGAGAGCAGTGATACAACCTTTTGGCTGCCCAGAAACCCTACACTCGGACCAAGGTTCAAATTTCGAGTCCCGGGTCATCCAAGAGCTGAGCCGCCTCTATGGGTGCCGAAAGACCCATACGACCTCATACCACCCTCAGGGTAACGGAGGGTGCGAAAGATTCAACCAGACCTTGCTGGGGTTGCTGGGGACCCTAGAGAGTGAACAACAGGGCCAATGGGCCGAGAGTCTTCCCTCGCTGTTACAAGCATACAACAACAGTGTGCACAGTGTCACCGGTTATGCTCCTTCCTACCTTATGTTTGGGCGCCACCTCCGCTTGCCTGTGGACTTGCTCATGGGGACCGAGGCTGCAGAAAGAGGGTATAGTACCACTGACTGGGTAAATCGGCACCACCACCAACTGCTCAATGCCTACCGACGAGGCTCAGACCATCTGAGTGCAGCAGCCGCCAAGAATAAGAGACTATACGACCGGACTGCCCGAGAGGCCCCTTTGTTACCTGGGGAGCGAGTGCTGGTACGGGACAACCGGCCCCCAGGGAAAGGGAAGCTCAGTGACCGCTGGGAGTCGACGCCATATGTGGTGGAACAACGACAAGGGCCTGATGCCCCCGTCTACTCTGTACGGCCCGAAGGAAAGCCAGGACCAATACGGGTGCTCCATCGAAACCTGCTCCGTCCCTGTCCGAACTACCCGCAACAAGCGGCTGAAGCCCCAAGTGCACCACCCGCCTCAGAGGCACCTATGATAGGGTGGGCTGTGGTCCCGAGGGACCCTGAGGTTGAAGCCAGAGCGGCTCTGCCTTCGCCACCCCGACGATCTCAACGGAACACCCGAGGACAACCACCTGAGAGGTACGGCGAATGGAATTGAGGGACGCCGGTTCCAGGGACTAAAACCGATTGGCAAGGGGGGATGTCATGGGTGACAAAATCGCTCAGTAAACGGAACCTTCTTGAGAGTCCCGAGTTTCCTAGGGGAACGTATTGGGTGCAACACTCCACTACGGTTCCGGGTGTGATGGAAACATGCCCGTACTGATTAGCGCTAATGCAGTGCAGGTGTGAGAGAGAGAGGAGCGGCGCTCACACAGGCTTTCTGTTTCATAAGCCACGATATAAAAGGGGCATTTAGAGAGTGTTTGGAGCGCGTTCGGTGGGTGTACAGTGTGTCAAGAGTCCAAAGGGTTGACAAGATCAGACATTAAAGTGGGTTGACTCTGGGCAGTGCTGGATACAGGCTTCCTTGGAAAAAATCGTTGGGGTGTGGAGATCACCCATTTGAGGCTGCTGGGTCAGAGTGATCGTTTGTGGGAAGACCGCTGGACCGAGCTAGGACTGGATCTGTGCTGTGGAAGGAGAGAGGAAAGATAAGTGAATTGTTTTAATCTTATGAACATTTGAACCGCTTGAAGCGGATACAGTGAATGTGGATCTGACTGTTGGAGGAGCTATGTGTTTCAGAGTGAGATGAGGAGGAATTAAAAGTGAAACCCCTGTAAACGAGCGCAACGGACTGAGTGGGGCCTCTGTTCAACCCTATCGTGTGAGTGAATTGCAGTGCTTTTGCCTTATTGATACACATGGATTTATTGCTGTGGAATTGAAGTGAACACAAATGTGCTGTCTTTGTTGAGAAGTGGCCCTTATCCATGCTTACACGTTCGTGGAAGGTTATTATATCTGCCCCCGTCAGAAGCCCAGAGTGATACAGTGAACTGAAGAGAGAGTACTGTGTACTGTGAATATCCTCACCTGTTCTACTTACTGTTTGAGCCCAGAAGTATACAGCAACGCTGATAAAGTAATCGTAAGAAGGCCTGTAAAATTCTGCAAAATTTGCCCAAAACGCCTAAAAAAGACCTATCCAAATTAAATTGCATGCTGTTCTTGAACCATTTGGAGTATATGCATGCTTTTGCTCTCTTTTGAAAGGCGACACTCAGAGGTTTGTTCCTAAACAGTCAAAATCACTGTAAGTCCTACTGGTCTTGAGTAATATAACTTTGAACACAATGAAAAATGACAAAAAAATTCCGCCTACATTTTTTTTGTGTAAACAGATGCCTGCAGATAACTACAGCTGGGAGCTATTAGCTGGAAAACACAACTGGATCACAGCATGAAGAGCTTACCAAACAGAGTTTAAAATTTGATGATAATATCTAAGAAAATGAGTGTTTTACACACGTTTATCTAAGTGTATATCTAGGCGCTTCCCAAAAAAAAGCCACTTGGAGACTCCAAATGACCCTTTGTGATCATAGACACATAAAATGCTGCTATTCTTGAATGCTTTACTCTACAGTCATAATTTTGGGCTCTAATGAAAGGTTACACTTAGGGCTATCATATTCCTTAGCCAGATTCACTGTAAATATTGATGACACATAGTAACTGAAGCATAAACACATTATAGTGTTTTTTTTTCAATTCTTGAAACCAAACTTTCTACAAATAAAGAGACAAAACAAGTGCTATGGTACTAAAACACTTTAATATTAGAACTCAAACTACACACACACACACACACACACATATATATATATATATACACACACACACACACACACACAAAAAAGTGTGACGACCTGCAGTGCTGTGGCCAGTGATATGCACAGGCTTGGAAAAAAAAAAAGAAGCCAGTTCTCCTCTGCATCTCACCCTCCCTGTCCACTTGTTGTTTAGCTGGCAGAACCTCTCTGGAAAGATAAATGATGGGGCTCCTCTCCTGATAAGGTGCTGTCATTCTGTTCCAGTATGTTGTTTTTTTCTGACTGGCTCCCAGAATTCACTCAATTAATTTTCAGATGATGGTCTGTGATATATAAAAAAGGGAAATAAGTTAATTTACAAAACATTTACATTATATGTGTGTGAATACAAAAATAAACAGAAACACATGCACACAAAAAACCAGGATTATGCAGTTCATGAGCGCACACGCACATCATGAGCAATAACATAAACACGAGCGCACACAACATAAATTAGCAGATAAATGTAAACAAACACACAAGACATGTATGTTTTGTGTGTTTAGCTATTTCAACTCACAAAAAGGCCACATAAACAGTGCTATAACGTTACGAGCGCACACCAGAGAAACTATAGCAGGTAGCTAATGCTACACGCAAAACACAAACACACACACAATCACACACACACACACACGGCAAAAGCTGACGCCTCAACTGAGGCATGTGTTTGTTTTAGTACACCTAAACCAAACACATGTCTCAGTATATAGAGTCAAATATGTTGAGTAATATAATAAAACTTACTTTTCGTGACGTGAGTACCGTGGCCACCATCCAAAAAGGTCCTCTGCTAGTGCTAACCAGACAACAACATCGATTGCTCTCTTGCTCACAAATGTCCTCCCACTCACCACGGTCACGGAGAATACACTGTTCAATCACTTCTTCGAGTAATAAGTGCATCTTTCTAATTATCTTTGCCATTTCACATCTGTTACCTCCTTTCACTCACCAACGCGTTCAATGTTGTGTTTACGCACAAGCGCGCAGAGGATCACTTTCGCTTTACGCATGAAATATAACGTAATCGGATGATTCCACCCACTAAAGCTGCATTTCAGTCTTTTCAGAAATTCATTGGCTATCAGAAAATAGCGTCATTTCATTCTCTATTGCAACTGGATAGATAAACTGTCACTCAAAGAGAGGTAGGTACAGATTTCACCAGGCGAGCTCGTTGGTTGTTGGAACATCAGAAGACACCCCTAACACTCGCCGATTGGCTAAAATGACCTGTCAATCAATAGTTCGGGGGTCAGCGGCCATTTTGACATACTTTGTTCTCCAATGTTTACGTTTCAACTGAAGTTAGACAGATCAATAGTGCTAGTGCGTCGAAGTTGTGATAGCGCTGTCGGCTAACGCGAAATGCTACTATTTACATTCCATGGATGTTTATTTATATATACAATTGTTTTGGACTAAAAACTTCTTCAAATTGGATTGTATGGACGCTTTTCAGTGAAACCAAACCATTTTTGTTGGAATGTAAGGGATCAGTGGACTACTTGGTGAGTTTCTTCCAGTTTGTGTTGGTTTGTTTTGGCTGTTGGTGGTCTGACAAAGAGACAGATTGTGCCCGCTGTGTTGATTGTATCTTAAAATGGTTTACGTCGTTCGAATCACGAGTTTCTCAGCTTTCCAAAGATATGTATTGTGTTTACTTTTGTGTTTGTGGAGCTTTGTTTTTCACAAAGTTAAACCTATAAACCACCCTGTGGGTCGTATACGGAACGTCGGAACACTAAACGGTTTCACTGTCGCCCTACTGTGAACTGAGGAGAGAGTACTTTGTACTGTGAAGATCCCCACCTGCATACAGCACCACTGGTAAAGTAACCTTAGACTCACTGTCTCCCTATTGTGAACTGAAGAGAGAGTACTGTGTACTGTGAATATCCTCACCTGTTCTACTTACTGTTTGAGCCCAGAAGTATACAGCAACGCTGATAAAGTAATCGTTTAACCCACTGTCGCCCTACTGTGAACTGAGGAGAGAGTACTTTGTACTGTGAAGATCCCCACCTGTTCTACTTGCTGTTTGAGCCCAGAAGCACACAACATCGCTGGTAAAGTAACCTTATGACTCACTGTCTCCTTATTGTGAACTGAAGAGAAAGTACTGTGTACTGTGAATATCCTCACCTGTTCTACTTACTGCTTGAGCCCAGAAGTATACAGCAACGCTGATAAAGTAATCGTTTAACCCACTGTCGCCCTACTGTGAACTGAAGAGAGAGAAAGTACCCTGTACTGTGAAGAATCCTCACCTGCCATACTTACTGTCTGAGTCTGGAAGTCTGCAGCACCGCTGGGGGAAAAGTAAGCTTTTTAATCCACTGCTTTATTATCGTGCACCAACGAGAGTACTCTGTACTGTGAAGAATCCTTACCTGCCATACTTACTGTCTGAGTCTGGAAGTCTGCAGCACCGCTGGGGGAAAAGTAAGCTTTTAATCCACTGCTGTATTATCGTGCACCCTCAAGAGTACTCTGTACTGTGAAGAATCCTTACCTGCCATACTTACTGTCTGAGTCTGGAAGTCTGCAGCACCGCTGGGGGAAAAGTAAGCTTTTAATCCACTGCTGTATTATTGTGCACCCTCGAGAGTACCCTGTACTGTGAAGAATCCTTACCTGCCATACTTACTGTCTGAGTCTGGATGTGACGATTGTCACGGGTGACAAAATCGCTCAGTAACGGAACCTTCTTGAGAGTCCTGAGTTTCCTAGGGGAACGTATTGGGTGCAACACTCCACTACGGTTCCGGGTGTGATGGAAACATGCCCGTACTGATTAGCGCTAATGCATTGCAGGTGTGAGAGAGAGAGGAGCGGCGCTCACACAGGCTTCCTGTTTCATAAGCCACAATATAAAAGGAGCATTTAGAGAGTGTTTGCAGCGCGGTTGGTGGGTGTACAGTGTGTCAAGATTCCAAAGGGTTGACTCTGGGCAGTGCTGGATACAGGCTTCCTTGGAAAAATCGTTGGAGTGTGGAGATCGCCCATTCGAGTTGCTGGGTCAGATTGATCGTTTGTGGGAAGACTGCTGGACCGAGCTAGGGCTGGATCTGTGCTGTGGAAGGAGAGAGGAAAGATAAGTGAATTGTTTTAATCTTATGAACATTTGAACCACTTGAAGAGGATACAGTGAATGTGGATCTGACTGTTGGAGGAGCTATGTGTTTCAGAGTGTGATGAGGAGGAATTAAAAGTGAAAACCCTGTAAACGAGCGCAACGGACGGAGTGGGGCCTCTGTCCAACCCTATCGTGTGAGTGAATTGCAGTGCTTTTGCCTTATTGATACACATTGATTTATTGCTGTGGAATTGAAGTGAACACAAGTGTGCTGTGTCTTTGTTGAGAAGTGGCCCCCATCCATGCTTACACGTTCGTGGAAGGTTATTATATCTGCCCCCGTCAGAAGCCCAGAGTGATACAGTGAACTGAAGAGAGAGTACTGTGTACTGTGACTTATCCTCACCTGTTCTACTTACTGTTTGAGCCCAGAAGTATACAGCAACGCTGATAAAGTAATCGTTTAATCCACGGTCGCCCTACTGTGAACTGAGGAGAGAGTACTTTGTACTGTGAAGATCCACACCTGTTCTACTTGCTGTTTGAGCCCAGAAGCATACAGCCCCACTGGTAAAGTAACCTTATGACTCACTGTCTCCCTATTGTGAACTGAAGAGAGAGTACTGTGTACTGTGACTATCCTCACCTGTTCTACTTACTGTTTGAGCCCAGAAGTATACAGCAACGCTGATAAAGTAATCGTTTAATCCACGGTCGCCCTACTGTGAACTGAGGAGAGAGTACTTTGTACTGTGAAGATCCACACCTGTTCTACTTGCTGTTTGAGCCCAGAAGCATACAGCCCCACTGGTAAAGTAACCTTATGACTCACTGTCTCCCTATTGTGAACTGAAGAGAGAGTACTGTGTACTGTGACTATCCTCACCTGTTCTACTTACTGTTTGAGCCCAGAAGTATACAGCAACGCTGATAAAGTAATCGTTTAACCCATTGTCGCCCTACCGTGAACTGAGGAGAGAGTACTTTGTACTGTGAAGATCCACACCTGTTCTACTTGCTGTTTGAGCCCAGAAGCATACAGCACCACTGGTAAAGTAACCTTATGACTCACTGTCTCCCTATTGTGAACTGAAGAGAGAGTACTGTGTACTGTGACTATCCTCACCTGTTCTACTTACTGTTTGAGCCCAGAAGTATACAGCAACGCTGATAAAGTAATCGTTTAACCCACTGTCTCCCTATTGTGAACTGAAGAGAGAGTACTGTGTACTGTGACTATCCTCACCTGTTCTACTTACTGTTTGAGCCCAGAAGTATACAGCAACGCTGATAAAGTAATCGTTTAATCCACGGTCGCCCTACTGTGAACTGAGGAGAGAGTACTTTGTACTGTGAAGATCCACACCTGTTCTACTTGCTGTTTGAGCCCAGAAGCATACAGCCCCACTGGTAAAGTAACCTTATGACTCACTGTCTCCCTATTGTGAACTGAAGAGAGAGTACTGTGTACTGTGACTATCCTCACCTGTTCTACTTACTGTTTGAGCCCAGAAGTATACAGCAACGCTGATAAAGTGATCGTTTAATCCACTGCTTCATTACCGTGCACCCACGAGAGTACCCTGTACTGTGAAGAATCCTTACCTGCCATACTTACTGTCTGAGTCTGGAAGTCTGCAGCACCGCTGGGGGAAAAGTAAGCTTTTAATCCACTGCTTTATTATCGTGCACCAACGAGAGTACTCTGTACTGTGAAGAATCCTTACCTGCCATACTTACTGTCTGAGTCTGGAAGTCTGCAGCACCGCTGGGGGAAAAGTAAGCTTTTAATCCACTGCTTTATTATCGTGCACCAACGAGAGTACCCTGTACTGTGAAGAATCCTTACCTGCCATACTTCTTGTCTGAGTCTGGAAGTCTGCAGCACCGCTGGGGGAAACGTAAGCTTTTAATCCACTGCTTTATTATCGTACACCAACGAGAGTACTCTGTACTGTGAAGAATCCTTACCCGCCATACTTACTGTCTGAGTCTGGAAGTCTGCAGCACCGCTGGGGGAAAAGTAAGCTTTTAATCCACTGCTTTATTATCGTACACCAACGAGAGTACTCTGTACTGTGAAGAATCCTTACCCGCCATACTTACTGTCTGAGTCTGGAAGTCTGCAGCACCGCTGGGGGAAGAGTAAGCTTTTAATCCACTGCTTTATTATCGTGCACCAACGAGAGTATTCTGCACCGTGAAGAATCCTTACCTGACATACTTACTCTTGGGTCTGGAAGTCTGCAGCACCGCTGGGGAGAAGTAAGCTTTTAATCCACTGATCCATCATCGTACATCGACGAGAGTCTTCTTTAACTGTGAGAAACCCTTGGTTGAATAAAGATTGTTACTCCTTTGAAACTTGTCTCTGTCTCCGGGTCCTCTGTTGTGTGCCTGTGGTGTCGGCTCCTCACGGTGGTGACTCAGTTAGACGGGGGGTGGTTGGTCACCCGAGCGTTCCTCCCCTCGACCTGTGACACGATCAGCAGCCGTGGTGCCCTCGAGAGCCACTAGAGGGCACTCTCTCCCCATGTTCTGTTTCCCCATGGACTCTTTGTGTTTCATTATGTTCAGCTGTGTTTCATTATTGGTTATTGAGTTCCTTATTTAAGCCTGAGTTTTCCCTGTGTCCCTTGCGAAGTCTTGTTACCCTGTAAGCGTGCAATTCCGAGCGTTATTCCCTGTTCTGTGTCTCCGTGTTTCCCTGGACTCTTGACCCTTGCTTGTTTCCTGGACTGCTCTCGAACCTGTGCTGCCTGCCTCGACCATTGCCTGTTTAGACCACAAGTTCCTGGATTGCCCCTTTGTTTAAGTGTTTGCCTGTGTTCATGTCTGCTTGTTTTAATAAAGTGCTGCACATGGATCCGACCGTCTCTGTCCGTACGTTACACTGGAAGTCTGCAGCACCGCTGGGGGAAAAGTAAGCTTTTAATCCACTGCTTTATTATCGTGCACCAACGAGAATACTTTGTACTGTGAAGAATCCTTACCTGCCATACTTACGGTCTGAGTCTGGAAGTTTGCAGCACCGCTGGGGGAAAAGTAAGCTTCTAATCCACTGCTTCATTACTGTGCACCAATGAGAGTACTTTGTACCGTGAAGAATCCTTACCTGTCTTACTTACTCTTGGGTCTGGAAGTCGGCAGCACCGCTGGGGAGAAGTAAGCTTCAACCCCCCTGCTCCATCATCGTACATCGACGAGAGTATCTTGAACTGTGAAAAACCCTTGGTTTAATAAAGATTGTTACTCCTTTGAAACTTATCTCTGTCTCCGGGTCCTCTGTTGTGTGCCTGTGGTGTCGGCTCCTCACGGTGGTGACTCAGTTAGAGGGGGGTGGTTGGTCACCCGAGTGTTCCTCCCCTCGACCTGTGACACATTTAAAACATGTTGTCTCAATTTTAAAAATAGCAGCCATGGCTATATCTAAAATAATTTATCTTTTTGATTTTTGTTATCTTGTTTTTCATGAATGTATTTTACAACAATACAAAGAGCAATGTGTATTTTCCACTAATATATTTTGTAATGGCTTTTTTTGTCATAGATTATAATCATATATTTTTTGGATTTGTTATTTATCTTTATAATGAAGTTGTCTGTATTAAGTAGATTGTGTTTAACCCTTTAAAGCCTGACACATTAAAAAAATGGCAGAAAATTATATATTTTTGGAAATTAGATGTTTATTAAGCCTTGAATCAAAATCAAAAAATTTTTTTTTGCCAAGTCATTTTGTTTATGATATATTTTTTGTATCACATTTGATACATCAGGCTTTTAGGGAACGTTTTGCTTACAGTGTATATATTTATACAGTGTATTTTTTAGATACAAAAAAATCTATTATACCTTTAAGAGTTTGAAAACATAGAGCATTTTAGGCTGTTTTTATCGCTCTTTTTTAAATAGATCTTTTTTCCAGTCCTTTTATTTCACTTTGTGGTAGTCATAAAGTATATAACATTACTGCAATTTGACATTACAGACATAAAGCACCAATAAAGGGATAGTTCACTTTGAAATTAATTTTTGATATGTTTTATCTTACCTCAAGGGCATCCAAGATGTTGGTGTCTTTTTTTCTGCAGTATTTTCAATTTAGATATTTTTAGGTCGAACCATTCGTGTCTATCAGTCATATAATGGAGGTCTATCGAGTCAACCTCAAAGAGCATGCACAGAGAAGTCCAAATTAAGCATGATTTAATCACTCGTAAATGTAAGTACACATTGATGGCTAAGACACGAAACGAGCGGTTTGTGTGGAAAACGAACAGTATTTATATCGTTTTTACCTCTTGTAATCATAGCCACAAAGCGCCCGCACCCTCAGATCACTTGGACGTGGCTGTGGTTACAAGAGGTAAAATCTATATAAATGCTGTTCATTTTCTCACACAAACCGCTCGTTTCGTGTCTTAGGCCATCAATGTGTACTTACATTTACAAGTCATTAAATCATGTTTAATTTTGACTTCTTTGAGCATGCTCTTTGAGGTGGACTCCATAGACATGCATTATATGACTGATAGACACGAACGGTTTGACCTAAATAATATAAAAATTGAAAATACTGTGGAAACAAAGACACCTACACCTTGGATGCCCTTGAGGTAAGATAAAACATATCAACAATTAATTTCAAAGTGAACTATCCCTTTATTGGTGCTTTATGTCTGTAATGTCAAATTGCAGTAGTGTTATATACTTTATGACTACCACAAAGTGAAATAAAAGGACCGGAAAAAAAGATCTATGTTAAAGAAAGAGAGAAAATCTATGTTTCTATGTTCTATGTTTTCAAACTGTTAAAGGCATAATAGATTTTTTGTATCTAAAATATACACTGTATAAATATACACTGTAAGCAAAACGTTCCCTAAAAGCCTGCTGTATCAAATTTGATACACAATTTCCAACACCATTTACTTGTCATTTAACAATTAAATTATTAAGTAATTATGCATTATATCAATTCAGAAAGTGTTAAATTAATTATATCAGGCACTATCCAATATTATTTTTTACCTTAACAACTTGAAATTAGCCTTTATTTTCCTGCTAAAATCATCTGGCTTGATCCAATCGCAGCGGCCATTTTGAAAAGCTAAAAAAATCACCCCTCTACTGCCTGCAGTACAGTGAAATTCCACAAGATGGCAGAAAACACGTATCAAAATAGATGCAACAGGTTTTCAAAGAAAGTATTGCTCTCACCGATTTAATATACGCCTTAGAAACTCGTGTATCAAATATGATGCGTGCGGCATTAAAGGGTTAACACACACAAGAGTGATTTATTAGTTCAACACATAGTTATAGAAATTCTACTTTATCTTAAAAAAAACCCTGCACTTTATATACACACACACACACACACGCACACACACACACACACACACATACATAAATACATGTAAATAAAAATACAAAAAGAAACATCAAATGTGTTTTTAGTCAGAGTATTATTTTATACAGAAACAAATATTTGTAATTCAGATAAGAATGAAGTTAGTGTTTTAAAATCTTAAGGAAAACAAATATATTGAAATATAGCAGATGAATTTTTAATTCATTCAGCTTCAATTACAAGGCATTTTGCCACGGCCCAACCGTTCGAGATATCAAAAATCCCCTCTCAAACTTTCATCCTCAATGTCTTGACTTCACGCTGACCGAGTTTCGAAAAAAAAAAATGGATCAGAGCTCTAGGAGGAGTATTTCAAATTCCATTGCAAGTGATTTACGAACAACCATAAATAGCTGACTTCCTGTTGGGCTGGGGTAAAAAGTAAAAGTGCGAAGTATATATGAAACAATGAGATCGACATGTGTACCAAGTTTCATAATATTATATACAAGCGTGTTTGAGTTATGGACCAAGTGTTCGGACCCCGTTCCAGGGGGCGCTGTCGAGCCCCCCTGCCACGCCCGGGTACCATCTTCAGCCCTGATGGCCGTGGTTTCTGACCCGTGTGCAAAGTTTCAAGAGTTTTTGAGCATGTTAAGGGCCCCAAAAGTGCCCGAATAGTCGTTAGAAAAATAAAAGACAAAAAAAATATATAGCTGCGAGCAGCGATTGCGGGCCCAAGCCGGTGGCACCGCAACCCCGGTGCCTTTAGTTACCTAAAGGCTCCGGGGTGGCGGTACCACCGCCTTTGGCCCTTTATCGCTGCTCACAGCTATATTTATACATGTATATATATATATATATATATATATATATCTATATTTATATAAATATAAAGCCGATGGCACCGCCACCTTGGTGCCTTTAGGGTTATTCTGTACGACGTGCAAAAACGTAACCCCCGCTTTGACTGTCGAAAAGAAGTTTATTGTAGAGCTTGCATCAATGCGGACTCGATGCGCTGTGCGCTGTAACTCCATGTGGCTTTAAGCGCATCATTCTCCACTTGGGATGCGCATAAGCGCTTTGTGCCACACTGTACTGAGCCTTTCTTATCATAATGCAGTGACGCAATGACAGATTATTAATTGCCTTTCTTGTTCTGTTCTATCTATTATATGTTGATAATAGATAGGACAGAGCACTAAAAACCTCAAACAAAGCACTAAAAACTTAAGCTGTTGTTCTACAAGTTGTTCTAGAAAGTTTGTATGTTGCTGCCTCATTTAACATCTCTGCTATACATTTAAAACATGTTGTCTCAATTTTATAGCAGCCATGGCTATATCTAAAATAATTTATCTTTTTGATTTTTGTTATCTTGTTTTTCATGAATGTATTTTACAACAATACAAAGAGCAATGTGTATTTTCCACTAATATAGTTTGTAATGGCTTTTTTTGTCATAGATTATAATCATATATTTTTTGGATTTGTTATTTATCTTTATAATGAAGTTGTCTGTATTAAGTAGATTGTGTTTAACACACACAAGAGTGATTTATTAGTTCAACACACACACACACACACACATACATAAATACATGTAAATAAAAATACAAAAAGAAACATCAAATGTGTTTTTAGTCAGAGTATTATTTTATACAGAAACAAATATTTGTAATTCAGATAAGAATGAAGTTAGTGTTTTAAAATCTTAAGGAAAACAAATATATTGAAATATAGCACATGAATTTTAAATTCATTCAGCTTCAATTACAAATACAATCTTACTTTTATTTAAAGCAAACTATACATTTAAAAGATGGGGGTTATATGCCTATTTTGTCATTTAAAAAAATACAAAATTGTTACGTGAAACAGGAAGTGTGTTATAACTTCAGCATACATTAACTGATCTTGATGAAACTTCAGCAGTGTGTTCGCTGTAAGAGGACGATCACATGGATGTGACTATTGTGAGTCAAAGTTATAGTGCCACCAACTGGCAGCAGGAAGTGTGTCACTTTCAAAATGCTTTGAAATCACCCTTTTATTTTTACCCGATTGCTTCAAACTTCATCTGAATAATGTAAACATACGATAGATGTAGACCTGTGAATGGATTCTTGATATCTTTTAAACTGTTTCCGTGGCAACGCATCAAACTTTACCATTCTTATAGGATGCTTTTGAGACCCTTAGCATGCTTCAAATTGCA
>NW_024121206.1:400287-488891 GCF_016745375.1 Pimephales promelas | reverse complement strand
GTCACAGGTCGAGGGGAGGAACGCTCGGGTGACCAACCACCCCCCCTCTAACTGAGTCACCACCGTGAGGAGCCGACACCACAGGCACACAACAGAGGACCCGGAGACAGAGATAAATTTCAAAGGAGTAACAATCTTTATTAAGCCAAAGGTTTCTCACAGTTCAAGAGACTCTCGTCGATGTATGATGATGGAGCAGGGGGTTTGAAGCTTACTTCTCCCCAGCGGTGCTGCAGACTTCCAGACCCAGAGAAAGTATGTCAGGTAAGGATTCTTCACGGTAAAAGTACTCTCGTTGGTGCACAGTAATGAAGCAGTGGATTAGAAGCTTACTCTTCCCCAGCGGTGCTGCAGACTTCCAGACTCAGACAGTAAGTATGGCGGGTAAGGATTCTTCACAGTACAGAGTACTCTCGTTGGTGCACGATAATAAGCAGTGGATTAAAAGCTTACTTTTCCCCCAGCGGTGCTGCAGACTTCCAGACTCAGACAGTAAGTATGGCAGGTAAGGATTCTTCACAGTACAGAGTACTCTCGTTGGTGCACGATAATAAAGCAGTGGATTAAAAGCTTACTTTTCCCCCAGCGGTGCTGCAGACTTCCAGACTCGGACAGTAAGTATGGCGGGTAAGGATTCTTCACAGTACAGAGTACTCTCGTTGGTGCACGATAATAAAACAGTGGATTAAAAGCTTACTTTTCCCCCAGCGGTGCTGCAGACTTCCAGACTCAGACAGTAAGTATGGCGGGTAAGGATTCTTCACAGTACAGAGTACTCTCGTTGGTGCACGATAATAAAGCAGTGGATTAAAAGCTTACTTTTCCCCAGCGGTGCTGCAGACTTCCAGACTCAGACAGTAAGTATGGCAGGTAAGGATTCTTCACAGTACAGAGTACTCTCGTTGGTGCACGATAATAAAGCAGTGGATTAAAAGCTTACTTTTCAGCGTTGCTGCAGACTTCTGGGCTCAACAGTAAGTATGAACAGGTAAGGATTCTTCACAGTACAGAGTACTCTCTTCAGTTCACGATAGGGAGACAGTGAGTCATAAAGGTTACTTTACCAGTGGTGCTGTATGCTTCTGGGCTCAAACAGTAAGTAACAGGTGTGGATCTTCACAGTACAAAGTACTCTCTCCTCAGTTCACAGTAGGGCGACAGTGGGTTAAACGATTACTTTATCAGCGTTGCTGTATACTTCTGGGCTCAAACAGTAAGTAGAACAGGTGAGGATAGTCACAGTACACAGTACTCTCTCTTCAGTTCACAATAGGGGGACAGTGAGTCATAAAGTTACTTTACCAGTGGTGCTGTATGCTTCTGGGCTCAAACAGCAAGTAGAACAGGTGTGGATCTTCACAGTACAAAGTACTCTCTCCTCAGTTCACAGTAGGGCGACAGTGGGTTAAACGATTACTTTATCAGCGTTGCTGTATACTTCTGGGCTCAAACAGTAAGTAGAACAGGTGAGGATAGTCACAGTACACAGTACTCTCTCTTCAGTTCACAATAGGGAGACAGTGAGTCATAAGTTACTTTACCAGTGGTGCTGTATGCTTCTGGGCTCAAACAGCAAGTAGAACAGGTGGAGATCTTCACAGTACAAAGTATTCTCTCCTCAGTTCACAGTAGGGCGACAGTGGGTTAAACGATTACTTTATCAGCGTTGCTGTATACTTCTGGGCTCAAACAGTAAGTAGAACAGGTGAGGATAGTCACAGTACACAGTACTCTCTCTTCAGTTCACAATAGGGAGACAGTGAGTCACAAGGTTACTTTACCAGTGGTGCTGTATGCTTCTGGGCTCAAACAGCAAGTAGAACAGGTGAGGATAGTCACAGTACAAAGTACTCTCTCTTCGGTTCACTGTATCACTCTGGGCTTCTGACGGGGGCAGATATAATAACCTTCCACGAACGTGTAAGCATGGATGGGGGCCACTTCTCAACAAAGACACAGCACACTTGTGTTCACTTCAATTCCACAGCAATAAATCAATGTGTATCAATAAGGCAAAAGCACTGCAATTCACTCACACGATAGGGTTGGACAGAGGCCCCACTCCGGCCGTTGCGCTCGTTTACAGGGTTTTCACTTTTAATTCCTCCTCATCACACTCTGAAACACATAGCTCCTCCAACAGTCAGATCCACATTCACTGTATCCTCTTCAAGTGGTTCAAATGTTCATAAGTTAAAATCAGTTCACTTATCTTTGCTCTTTCCTTTCCCAGCACAGATCCAGCCCTAGCTCGGCCAGCAGTCTTCCCACAAACGATCAATCTGACCCAGCAAACTCGAATGGACGATCTCCACACTCCAACGATTTTTCCAAGGAAGCCCGTATCCAGCACTGCCCAGAGTCAACCCTTTGGAATCTTGACACACTGTACACCCACCAACCGCACTGCAAACACTCTCTAAATGCTCCTTTTATATTGTGGCTTATGAAACAGGAAGCCTGTGTGAGCGCCGCTCCTCTCTCTCTCACACCTGCAATGCATTAGCGCTAATCAGTACGGGCATGTTTCCATCACACCCGGAACCGTAGTGGAGTGTTGCACCCAATACGTTCCCCTAGGAAACTCAGGACTCTCAAGAAGGTTCCGTTTACTGAGCGATTTTGTCACCCGTGACATCCCCCCTTGCCAATCGGTTCCAGTCCCTGGAACGGGCGTCCCTCAATTCCATTCGCCGTACCTCTCAGGTGGTTGTCCTCGGGTGTTCCGTTGAGATCGTCGGGGTGGCGAGGGCAGAGCCGCTCTGGCTTCAACCTCAGGGTCCCTCGGGACCACAGCCCACCCTATCATAGGTGCCTCTAAGGCGGGTGGTGCACTTGGAGCCTCAGCCGCTAGTTGCGGGTAGTTCGGGCAGGGACGGAGCAGGTTTCGATGGAGCACCCGTATTGGTCCGGGCTTCCCTTCGGGCCGTACAGAGTAGACGGGGGCATCAGGCCCTTGTCGTTGTTCCACCACATATGGCGTCGACTCCCAGCGGGCACTGAGCTTCCCTTTCCCTGGGCGCCGGTTGTCCCATACCAGCACTCGCTCCCCAGGTAACAAAGGGGCCTCTCGGGCAGTCCGGTCGTATAGTCTCTTATTCTTGGCGGCTGCTGTACTCAGATGGTCTGAGACTCGTCGGTAGGCATTGAGCAGTTGGTGGTGGTGCCGATTTACCCAGTCAGTGGTACTATACCCTCTTTCCACAGCCTCAGTCCCCATGAGCAAGTCCACAGGCAAGCGGAGGTGGCGCCCAAACATAAGGTAGGAAGGAGCATAACCGGTGACACTGTGCACACTGTTGTTGTATGCTTGTAACAGCGAGGGAAGACTCTCGGCCCATTGGCCCTGTTGCTCACTCTCTAGGGTCCCCAGCAACCCCAGCAAGGTCTGGTTGAATCTTTCGCACCCTCCGTTACCCTGAGGGTGGTATGAGGTCGTATGGGTCTTTCGGCACCCATAGAGGCGGCTCAGCTCTTGGATGACCCGGGACTCGAAATTTGAACCTTGGTCCGAGTGTAGGGTTTCTGGGCAGCCAAAAGGTTGTATCACTGCTCTCCAAAGGGCGTTGGCTGTGGTAACTGCCGTTTGATCGACGGTGGGGACGGCCCAGGCATATTTAGTAAATAGGTCCGTCATGACCAGAATATTCTGGAATCGGTCTGTTGGTCGACCCAGAGTCAGGAAATCTATCCCTACGATATGCAGAGGTGCTTTCGGTCGCAGGGGGACCAATGGGGCTCGGACCTCCTTCCTGCGTTTGAACAAGGTACACCGTGGGCAGCTCTGAACAAATTCCTCAACTTTCTTTTCCATCCTAGGCCAGTGGAAATACCTCCTCAGCAGGGACAGTGTCCTCTCTTGGCCCTGATGACCAGTATGGGTGTGATAGGCATTCAACAGCTCCGAAACTTGGCCCTCTGGTACAACAACTTGGTGTACAGTCTCCTGTGTGCGGGGATCCCGTCTTGAACGACAAATTACTCCTTCTCGGAGTTGCAGCCTCTTCCACTGTCTCAGGAGCTGTCGTACCCCCACCGTCTGAGACCGTCTTTCCTCTGCCCTCGGCATGTTTCCCTGTCGGAGGTACAACAGGAGCTGACCCAAATCCGCATCTCTCTGCTGCAGCTCTCTCCACCGTCCGGGGTCCCACCCCCAACTAGATGGAACAGACTCCGGGGCCCCGGGAGCTTCCACCACGGCCACCAGCAGCTCATCTTCGGTACCAAGGGCACCGAGGGGTGCTTGATCGTCCCTCTGGGTGGCTGGGAGTCTGGACAGGGCATCTGCATTTACGTGCTCTCTGCCGGGACGGTATTTTAGCTGGTAATCATAATTTGCTAGCTGTGCCACCCAGCGCTGCTCCACTGCCCCCAATTTAGCGGATTGCAAGTGTACTAAGGGATTGTTGTCTGTAATCACCGTTACCTTGGCTCCCCACAAGTAGTCTTTAAACTTCTCCGTCATGGCCCACTTCATCGCCAGTAGTTCGATTTTAAAGGAGCTATAGTTTGCAGCGTTTCGTTCGGCGGGATGTAAACTTCGACTTGCGTAAGCTATCACTCTCTCCACTCCTTGATGCTCTTGGGCCAGCACGGCCCCCAATCCTGCATTGCTGGCGTCAGTGTACAGGAGAAACGGCTGGGTGAAATCTGCATAGGCTAAGATTGGGGCCTTCAGGAGTTCCTGTTTAAGGTTCTGGAAAGCGGTCTCACAGGTGGAATCCCAGTGTACTGAGGGGGAGCCTTTACCACGGGCACGTCCAGTGCCAGCCAAGAGTTGGTTCAGTGGCTTAGCAAGCCCAGAGAATCCCTTTATAAAGCGACGATAATATCCCACAAAGCCCAGGAACGACCGCACCTGTCTTACTGTCCGGGGTGGCTCCCATCCTTGGACCGCCGCCACCTTCTCTGGGTCAGGGGAGATCCCTACAGCACTGACGCGATGTCCCAAGAACTGCACCTCTTTCCGCAGTAACTGGCATTTTTCCGGCCTAAGCTTCAGCCCATATTTCTCCATGGCCCTGAAAACTCCTTCCAGATGATGCAGGTGAGTGTGGAAATCAGGGGAGAAGACGATCACATCGTCTAGGTAGACCAGCGTTGAGTCGACTAATTGTCCTCCTAGGCAGCGCTGCATCAGGCGTTGGAAAGTCGCAGGAGCGTTGCACAGACCGAACGGCATACGGTCCCATTCAAATAACCCAAACGGGGTGGTGAAAGCTGTCTTCTCCCTATCTCGGTCATCCACCTGCACCTGCCAGTATCCACTTGCCAGGTCCAATGTCGAGTACCATGCCGCTTGGGTAAGACTGGTGAGTGAGTCTTCAATCCGTGGCAACGGGAATGCATCTTTCTTCGTTACACTGTTAAGTTTGCGATAGTCGACGCAAAACCTCCACGCTCCCGTCTTCTTCTGCACCAGAACGATGGGCGCAGCCCAAGGACTACTGCTTTCTCGGATGATTCCTCCCTCCAGCATACCTTTCAACAGGGTGCGGACCTCGGTATAAAGAGTGGGGGGCACCGGACGGTACCGCTCTCGACTAGGCGTCGCCTCACCAGTGGGTATTTGATGCTTCACCACCCCTGTGCAGCCATAGTCCTCTTCATGTTTTGAAAACACATGTTGCCACTTCCTCAAAAGCTCCTGAAGCTGTACCACTTGCTCCTCGTCCAGATTCTCACCCTTCAGGGACTCTCCCATCAGATGGGCCGGCATCCCTCCTCCAACCGAACCCAGTTCTACCTCAACAGGGCGGACGGCAACTTCCACCACCGCAGGGCTCACCTGTCTGAAGCAGACAGCTTGGTGCTCGTGCACCTGGGCAGGACGTACCGAGGAAACTCGGGCCAGACGTTGGTGTCGACGAAGGAGCACTGGGTAAGGATTTGTGTTCCGTACTTTTACTGAGACTCGCCCCCGATGGACAACCGCCAGTCCGTGAGCCACTTCAACTGGCTGACAATCTTCGTGAGGCTCTACCAGGACACAGGTGCCTGACCCACGGGGTCTTGCGGGTACTCGGACCCAAAGAACGGTCTCACTCTGAGCTGGGATGGACAGAGCATACCTACAGGCAACTCGACCGATGTCTTCCCTCTCTTCTATGTGATTAGCTGCGTGCACTCTTTTACAATCGGCCAGAATTCGGTCCCAGTCCTGTTTTGCCGGTGACGGAGACATCCGAGCCGGCGGCCCCCGAAACAATTCTTCCCAGCAATCCAGTATAACGTTCATCCCTAAAAGTGCTCGATGATTTCCCAAGCAATGATCTCGGACAATAACTACCCCTTTTTGTTGGACGGGGACCCCTCGGACAAGAAAGTCTACCACGATGTACCCCGTGTAGGGGATGTCCAAACCATTAGCCCCCCGTAGGGTCAGCCTGGAAGCTTCAGTTGCTTGGAGCCGATGATCTGCGAACAACTCCTGGGCCAGGCTCTCCGAGAATAGCGTAACTTGAGACCCTGTGTCAACCAAACAGTCTATCGTGACTCCATTAGCTTGAACCTCCACGGTAGGGCAATGTCCCACCCAGTCATCTCGTGCAACAGGAACAGAAAGAGGGTCACGCAAAGGGGTCCCGGCCACTTGACCCACAGTGGCCGGTGGAACTAAAAACCCCCTTGAGAACCCCGACGAAGCCCACACTGGCGACTGATATGTCCAGGATCTCCACAATTTATACAAATGGGCCTTCCTTGGTCGTCCCACTGGAACCGGGGGCCCACAGGACGTAGGGGGCGGCGCAGAGGACCTCGCCCTTCCTCTGAATACGACCTCTCTCGCCCCACTGCTCCGCCTTCAACTCGCCCTCGACGAAGCTCACCCAGCAGGTTCCGGGATAATTCCGCCATCTGTCCCTTGACATCCTCCAACAGTTCGGCCCTCAGTTTCTGTTTCCAATCGCTCGGTTCGACAGGCGCAGGTCCACTGGCACTACTTGCTGCCACACAGACTGGTGTGCGAGTTACCTCTCCCTGGTCCAGTTCTAACGCCAAGGCCTCTTGTCGCAGAGCCTCAAAGGTCATAGTGGGGTCTCGTCGAAGCTGGAGTCGTATGCCCTGACGTACTGGCCCTTCACGCAGCCCCAAGACGAATTGATCTCGTAACAAGTCATCCCCTTCACCCAGTCCATGGTCCGGTCGCCCCTTCAGCCAGCCAAACTGCTCCCGCAACTTCAAGGAGTATGCCCGAAGTGTCTGCGTAGGCCCCTGTTTATAGTTAAAGAACTGGGCACGAAGAGTGGCCACTGGGGTGGAGTCTCCATATAATCCGAACAAGAAATCGAAGATAGTTTTTGCGGTAGCACGTGTGGCTTCCGATGCAGCCAGAACTTCCCTTTTGGCTTCTCCTTCCAGCGACCCCAACACAAACTGTACTCTCTGTGCTGCACTCAGTCCCTGTAGTCCAGCCAGATACTCCGTCTGCGCCTTCCAATCCTGTAAGCCTAACTCCGATCCCGGTCCTCCATAGCGCTGCGCCCAGGGAGCTCCCATGAAGATCGGCATGACTTGAGGACGAGCCGCAGGTGCCTCTTCGTCCGCCATCGCGTACCTGTGGCCGCTACAACTCACGGTGTGTATCCTGCCGACTACGCCACTTTTGATGTCACAGGTCGAGGGGAGGAACGCTCTGGTGACCAACCACCCCCCCCTCTAACTGAGTCACCACCGTGAGGAGCCGACACCACAGGCACACAACAGAGGACCCGGAGACAGAGATAAATTTCAAAGGAGTAACAATCTTTATTAAGCCAAAGGTTTCTCACAGTTCAAGAGACTCTCGTCGATGTATGATGATGGAGCAGGGGGGTTGAAGCTTACTTCTCCCCAGCGGTGCTGCAGACTTCCAGACCCAAGAGAAAGTATGTCAGGTAAGGATTCTTCACGGTACAAAGTACTCTCGTTGGTGCACAGTAATGAAGCAGTGGATTAGAAGCTTACTCTTCCCCAGCGGTGCTGCAGACTTCCAGACTCAGACAGTAAGTATGGCGGGTAAGGATTCTTCACAGTACAGAGTACTCTCGTTGGTGCACGATAATAAAGCAGTGGATTAAAAGCTTACTTTTCCCCCAGCGGTGCTGCAGACTTCCAGACTCAGACAGTAAGTATGGCAGGTAAGGATTCTTCACAGTACAGAGTACTCTCGTTGGTGCACGATAATAAAGCAGTGGATTAAAAGCTTACTTTTCCCCCAGCGGTGCTGCAGACTTCCAGATTCGGACAGTAAGTATGGCGGGTAAGGATTCTTCACAGTACAGAGTACTCTCGTTGGTGCACGATAATAAAACAGTGGATTAAAAGCTTACTTTTCCCCCAGCGGTGCTGCAGACTTCCAGACTCAGACAGTAAGTATGGCGGGTAAGGATTCTTCACAGTACAGAGTACTGTCGTTGGTGCACGATAATAAAGCAGTGGATTAAAAGCTTACTTTTTCCCCAGCGGTGCTGCAGACTTCCAGACTCAGACGGTAAGTATGGCAGGTAAGGATTCTTCACAGTACAGGGTACTCTCGTGGGTGCACGGTAATGAAGCAGTGGATTAAACGATTACTTTATCAGCGTTGCTGTATACTTCTGGGCTCAAACAGTAAGTAGAACAGGTGAGGATATTCACAGTACACAGTACTCTCTCTTCAGTTCACAATAGGGAGACAGTGAGTCATAAGGTTACTTTACCAGTGGTGCTGTATGCTTCTGGGCTCAAACAGCAAGTAGAACAGGTGTGGATCTTCACAGTACAAAGTACTCTCTCCTCAGTTCACAGTAGGGCGACAGTGGGTTAAACGATTACTTTATCAGCGTTGCTGTATACTTCTGGGCTCAAACAGTAAGTAGAACAGGTGAGGATAGTCACAGTACACAGTACTCTCTCTTCAGTTCACAATAGGGGGACAGTGAGTCATAAAGTTACTTTACCAGTGGTGCTGTATGCTTCTGGGCTCAAACAGCAAGTAGAACAGGTGTGGATCTTCACAGTACAAAGTACTCTCTCCTCAGTTCACAGTAGGGCGACAGTGGGTTAAACGATTACTTTATCAGCGTTGCTGTATACTTCTGGGCTCAAACAGTAAGTAGAACAGGTGAGGATAGTCACAGTACACAGTACTCTCTCTTCAGTTCACAATAGGGAGACAGTGAGTCATAAGGTTACTTTACCAGTGGTGCTGTATGCTTCTGGGCTCAAACAGCAAGTAGAACAGGTGGAGATCTTCACAGTACAAAGTATTCTCTGCTCAGTTCACAGTAGGGCGACAGTGGGTTAAACGATTACTTTATCAGCGTTGCTGTATACTTCTGGGCTCAAACAGTAAGTAGAACAGGTGAGGATAGTCACAGTACACAGTACTCTCTCTTCAGTTCACAATAGGGAGACAGTGAGTCATAAGGTTACTTTACCAGTGGTGCTGTATGCTTCTGGGCTCAAACAGCAAGTAGAACAGGTGTGGATCTTCACAGTACAAAGTACTCTCTCCTCAGTTCACTGTATCACTCTGGGCTTCTGACGGGGGCAGATATAATAACCTTCCACGAACGTGTAAGCATGGATGGGGGCCACTTCTCAACAAAGACACAGCACACTTGTGTTCACTTCAATTCCACAGCAATAAATCAATGTGTATCAATAAGGCAAAAGCACTGCAATTCACTCACACGATAGGGTTGGACAGAGGCCCCACTCCGGCCGTTGCGCTCGTTTACAGGGTTTTCACTTTTAATTCCTCCTCATCACACTCTGAAACACATAGCTCCTCCAACAGTCAGATCCACATTCACTGTATCCTCTTCAAGTGGTTCAAATGTTCATAAGATGAAAACCATTCACTTATCTTTCCTCTCTCCTTCCACAGCACAGATCCAGCCCTAGCTCGGCCCAGCAGTCCTCCCACAAACGATCAATCTGACCCAGCAAACCCGAATGGGCGATCTCCACACTCCAACGACTTTTCCAAGGAAGCCCGTATCCAGCACTGCCCAGAGTCAACCCTTTGGAATCTTGACACACTGTACACCCACCAACCGCACTGCAAACACTCTCTAAATGCTCCTTTTATATTGTGGCTTATGAAACAGGAAGCCTGTGTGAGCGCCGCTCCTCTCTCTCTCACACCTGCAATGCATTAGCGCTAATCAGTACGGGCATGTTTCCATCACACCCGGAACCGTAGTGGAGTGTTGCACCCAATACGTTCCCCTAGGAAACTCAGGACTCTCAAGAAGGTTCCGTTTACTGAGCGATTTTGTCACCCGTGACAGAAACATTATCCAGCCTACACAGAGCAAACAAATCCCACCTTGCAGCCAATTTGATTGGATAGGGTTAGGGGTTATTATTATTTGTTGTAAATTAGGGAGTTATTAAGAGTTTGAGCTGAACTGGCTTGGGGGAAAAAAAAACCCCGATTGCTACAGGCTAAGTGAAAAACGAAATCCAAGATGGTGGACAATATGAAACGAATGTAAATTATGTTTGTATTTAATGCTGAAAGCAATAAATAATATAGTTGATTGGAATTAATTGTGAGTTGAGTCCCTCATGCACTTCCTTACGAGGTTCCACTGCACTCCTCTTAGACGACATCATTCACCCACTATGATTCAACAGTTTTATTAGTTCATCTCAATTAGTATGAGTCATGTTTTCATATCGTCCAATCACTCATATTCATTAATACATGCCACATCATTGTCATCACTCACTCTCAGTCTGTCATGTGTCAGGATGATGTAACGGGATGAGACGCCACACTCGACACTATAAATCTAAATGACTGAAGCCCGATATGAATTGAAGGGTGGTGTTTGTATGGAGCTGTTTGGATTGGATTGATTCCCAGCTCTCGGCTGTTTGTGGGAGGCATTTGTGCCGATAATGTAGCTAATGCTGGTGACATTTAAACAGATATCCCCTCCCAGCTGTGTGTAATACAAGAGACGAGCACAAGAGAAGCTTCCAGCAACCTGTGACTGCACTTGTGTTTCCACTTTACTGTTCATGTCATGAGAGAGTTGTCGTTTTAATCAGGACAAGCACTAACAATCATTGATTAATTCTGTTTCTCAGTGTTGCATTGGATTTTATTACTATATAGGAAATGTATCTTTATACATTGTTGAATGTGTAGCATGTAAGATTTTTTTGTTAAAATTAGTGCTGTCAAGCGATTAAAATGTTTAATCGCGATTAATCGCATTAATGTTGTAGTTAACTCGCGATTAATCGCACATTTTTATCTATTCTAAATGTCTCTTGAAGTCTCATTTTAATACTCTTATCAACATGGAAAAGTGTACGGTCGCAAGTTCTGTCGCTTTTAAGAGTCTGTGTTTCCCGAAACCATCGTTTCATTATTCGCAAACAGCGTGTTTGCATGACATGTGGACTCAATAAATCCTGATCTTAAAGGGTTAGTTCACCCAAAAATGAAAATTAAGTAATTAATTACTCACCCCCATGCTGTACCAACCCCGTAAGACCTTCGTTCGTCTTCGGAACACAAATGAAGATATTTTTGATTAAATTTGAGAGCTGTATAACTACCACATTGGCTCCTAAAGGACTGCCTCTTGACGGCCCAGAAAGTCAATGAAGAAAATGTTTAAATATCCCAAGTGACTACCGTGGCTCAACTATATGTTTATCAAGCGACGCGAATACTTTTTGTGCGAAAAAACAAACAAAAATAACGAGTTTATTCGACTATTTCTTTTCTTCCTTGTAGGCCAGAACGAGACTTCCTTAGATTTCCACGACGCATGCGCGAGAATTGCGATCTGAAGTAGTGTAAGCTGGTGTGAGCAGATCGCAAATCTCGCGCATGCGTCGTGGAAATCTAAGGAAGTCTCGTTCTGGCCTACAAGGAAGAAAAGAAATAGTCGAATAAACTCGTTATTTTTGTTTGTTTTTTCGCACAAAAAGTATTCTCGTCGCTTGATAAACATATAGTTGAGCCACGGTAGTCACTTGGGATATTTAAACATTTTCTTCATTGACTTTCTGGGCCGTCAAGAGCCAGTCTCGGAAGTCTATGTGGTAGTTATACAGCTCTCAAATTTAAACAAAAATATCTTCATTTGTGTTCCGAAGACGAACGAAGGTCTTACGGGGTTGGTACAGCATGGGGGTGAGTAATTAATGACTTAATTTTCATTTTTGGGTGAACTAACCCTTTAACCAAAATAAGCAAGCTGACATTCGGTACCATAGATATCTATATAAAGGCTAGATATCTTGTCCGCGTTGCTGGCCAATGGAGGTCGACGTCAGCACCTGGCGGCCATCTTGTCACTGGTAACATTGTGTTAATGATGCATGTACTTTTTAAATCACCATAACTTGCTCAATTTTCTACCGATTTTCAAACGGTCTGGTTTGTTATAAACGGCAGAGATGTAGTTATGATACTGCATACTTATAAGTGTATAAATAAATAATCATCCAGAATTATAGCCACGTTAATAACGATTGTAAGAAACCAAACCGTTTGTAAATCTGTCAAAATTTCAACGAGATAAGAGTATTTCTTAAATCAGATACCACAGAGCCCGCCAGAATGCCTGTCTGTGACAAGATGGCCGCCGGTGATGACGATAAATACTCCGCTGTGAGACATCTAGCCTTTATATAGATATCTATGTTCGGTGCAACCTTTGTCTTTTATTTAGAATACATACAAATTTCATTTAGGTCTTTTAGTTTGTCGAGATTTAAAGAGTGCGCATGTGTGAACGAGCTCTAGTGCGTAAGAACGAGTCTATGATTGAATCTGAAAATAAACCAAAATTTGAAATATTCCTCACATGCCATGTCTGCAATTTATAGCAAAACATTTAGCATTATTTCAAACTCAAACAGATTCATTAAAAGAAGTTATTATCCACCACGTGTGTGACGTCATTAACCAACGTGGTTAAACGATCAATTTGGGACACTACGGTTTCGAGAAGTAGTCGTGACTAGCTAGTCGATTTCTTCAACGATGCATCGTACTGTTAGCCTGGCTGCGCCCTCCTACGCACTTCCGCTCAATTTTATTTTACTTCAGTACTGCGTCTGGGATCGCTCCATATCCTTAGGTTTCCAGAAATCAATTTTTTGTAGGACCAATCAGCGAATAGAGGGAGTGGCTGAGAACGATGACGTTGATGTAAGCGCGTCACTTTGAGTTCAGTAATGGCAGCGGAGAAAGACGTGAGAAAAGCTATTCGGTTCATTGTTGGAAAAGAAACTGCCGAATATACAGAATTTAAAGCCGGATTGTTATCTTCTCACCTCTTGTTGCACAACTGAGGACCAAGTGAAGGAGGTAGAAAGTTTGGAAGTTTGTGCTGGGCAGCTCGTGCACGATGACCGTGACATTTTGGACGGACGGTTTAGCCTGGTGTTCGGAAGCCCCGAGTCCTGGCTGCTAAACTATTGTTGAAGATCCGCTCAGGAGTCATGTCAGTCGCTCATATGCCCAACTGTATATTTACTGATTCTTGTGATGAATAGAACATTTTGAGCCCCTTTGTGCACTCGTGCAGGAGGTTGGTGTGTCAGTTTTACATGTTGTAAATCATACAAATTGGTTGTGATTTTTTAAAAATAATTGTCATAAATAAAAATGTGAAAAACCATACTTTGAAGATATTTGATTTTCAGTTTTAGATGGCAATGGTTGATTTGTTTTACTAAAAAAAACTAAATGCCACATAAAAATGTACAAACACATACTTTGAAGACCATAATTAAGGTAATTAAGAAACAATAAGACGTAATATGAAAAATTGTTGTTTATTACACATCTGCAGATAGAGACAGACTGATCATTCACTGTAGCTGCTACAGCATTTGCAGCAGATCAGAAAACGACCACAGCGGCGTATTTGTAATGATTAGACACAGCTTCCACCGTTGAATGAATACATCACTGTCCTTCGTGTCAAATATACATTTCGAATTAATAATTGTTCCTAGATTAACAAAACCTGCGGCGCTCGTTGACTGAAATCCTATTGTAAACATAATCCTCTGATCATTCGGACTTGTTGTTTCCAGCCACTTCGGCGCGTGACATACGTCACTCACGACACCCCGTTAGCGATTGGCTATGGCAGATCGTGAGTGACTTTGGGCAGATCCAATAGATTTGAACTTTAATAGTGAACCCGCCTACAAGGAAGGAAACTTTCTCAATGGAGCGGTTCCAGACTCTATGTGGAAATGAAATGAACTAGAGTCTGGTTGAACCAGGCTATCGTACTGTAGTAGTGAAGCCGCGAGTTACAGTGTTGTACAGGAACACACCCCATGTCCATCAATCTCTTTCCAGCTCAACCAATAGCGTGAGTTTGGGGGCGTGGCCTCTGTAGCAGGCGGAGCCAGGCCGTGTTTTGCCACTACTGGCTCATCTCATGGGAAAATACATTCAGCATCAGTTACTGAAGCTGAAAACAAAACTCACTGCATTTAGACCTTCAAATATTAAAGGGTTAGTTCACCCAAAAATGAAAATTAAGTCATTAATTACTCACCCCCATGCTGTACCAACCCTGCATGCGCGAGAATTGCGATCTGAAGTAGTGTAAGCTGGTGTAAGCAGATAGCAATTCTCGCGCATGCCTCGTGGAAATCTAAGGAAATCTCGTTTCTGGCCTACAAGGAAGAAAATAAATAGTCGAATAAACTCGTTATTTTTGTTTGTTTTTTCGCACAAAAAGTATTCGCGTCGCTTAATAAACATATAGTTGAGCCACGGTAGTCACTTGGGATATTTAAACATTTTCTTCATTGACTTTCTGGGCCGTCAAGAGGCAGTCCCTTAGGAGCCAATGTGGTAGTTATACAGCTCTCAAATTTAATCAAAAATATCTTCATTTGTGTTCCGAAGATGAACGAAGGTCTTACGGGGTTGGTACAGCATGGGGGTGAGTAATTAATGACTTAATTTTCATTTTTGGGTGAACTAACCCTTTAATCAGTCCAAGACTGCTTCCCAAAGCGTAACAACGCTGCCTTCGGAGGACACATTTCAAGGCATGAATCTAATGTTCCCTTTCGTAGTCACTTCGAGTTACGTCAGAAGTGACGGAGATTGCGAAACCCCCCGATCTCCGTCACTTCTGACGTAACTCGAAGTGACTACGAAAGGGAACGTCTCGGTTACGGATGTAACCCTCGTTCCCTGAGTAGGGAACGGAGACGTTATGTCAGAAGTGACGGAGATCGGGGGGTTTCGCAATCTCCGTCACTTCTGACGTAACGTCTCCGTTCCCTACTCAGGGAACGAGGGTTACATCCGTAACCGAGACGTTAGCTTCACGTCTTCTCTCCTGAGAAACCTTCATCTGATGGATTTATGAAGACAGCACAGATCTATAATTCACTGCCTTTGATATCCAGTTCGTGTCTAAATATAGGGACTAAGTTTTTCACCGGTTTCCACTTTTGATGTCATTTCTTGGGAGAAATTACTGTTGTAGTAATTAAAATATTTGATTCGTTTTCACCAAAGCTCGCTCTATGTTGCTGTATATCATTAAACCGTTACTAAAATCTGAAATTAGCAATGTGTGGTGTCTAGAATCACGACATTTCAGCTGTATTCATAGGTTTGATATTTGATATGTATATGAAACACACGTGTTTATGTTTTTGATCTGATTTCCCCTTTCTTCTCATCCACAGTGTGCTGTTTTGTGGTCCACAAACGGTGCCATGAGTTTGTTACGTTCTCCTGTCCAGGGGCCGACAAGGGCCCCGACACAGATGTGAGTAAATGCTTGCATTTCTCTCTCTACACACACACACAAACACACACACACACACACACACACACACCGTGTCCATGAAGCATTATATTTGTCATGTATTTAAAGGGAAAAGTCATGCTGAGCCGAAAGAGTCCTCCTCCTCTCTCTCTCTAATTGTAGAGAGAGAGTGTGTGTATGTGTGGCTCATTAAAGTGTTCAGATTTGACCTGCTGGCCCATGCGTGTCCCCTGAGTGCTGCTTGCTCAGACATCTAACCACAAGGCCAGTTCTGTGTGGTTTCTTTTAACCCTTCATAGCCTGTGGTTGAAGGAGGGACTACTTGTTGTGGTGTTTTAATGGGTCTAAGTGGCTGTGAAATTGGAAGTTCAGAATGTTTTTGCGGTATGTTTCACTTTTACCTCCATTTGTATGTAATTTATTTCTTTCATTATGTTTTTGAGTTTCCATTTTCCCCCTTAGATTGTTGCATCATTTAAAGGAATAATGAGATTCTCATTTACTGATGTCGATCCAAAACACAAATTCAGCAAAATGTTCACGCTGCCCTTTTCCATACGGTGAAAGCTGACCAGATGTCCAGATGATATCAAGCTTTAAAAAAAAGCTTTAAAAAAATGCAATGAAACTATAATAAAATACTAAAATCTTCCTCTCCCTGCTGAAAAATCCAGCATAAACCAGCATGAATTCCTTGCTGGTTAGTGCTGGTTTAGTGTTGGTTCGTACTAGTTTAGTGCTGGGTTATGCTATTTACTGCTGGTTAGTGCTGGACAAGGCTTGTTTATGCTGGTCAGTGCTGGTTTATGCTGGTTTAGTTCTGGTTTAGTGCTGATCCAGGCTTGCTAATGCTGGGTTAGTGCTGGTTTAGAGCTAGTTTAGTTCTGGTTTATGCTGGTCCAGGCTTGTTTAGTGCTAGTTTACTGCTAGTTTAGTGCTGGTTTATTCTGGTTTAGTGCTGGTCCAGGCTTGTCTATGCTGGTTTAGTACTAGTTTAGTGCTGGTTTATGCTGGTTAGTGCTGGTCCAAGCTTGTCTATGCTTGTTTAGTGCTAGTTTATGCTGGTTAGTGCTGGTCCAAGCTTGTCTATGCTATTGCTGGTTTAGTGCTAGTTTAGTGCTGGTTTATGCTGGTTAGTGCTGGTCCAGGCTTGTCTATGCTGGTTTAGTGCTAGTTTAGTGCTGGTTTATGCTGGTTAGTGCTGGTCCAGGCTTGTTTAGTGCTGGTTTAGTGCTGGTTTATGCTTGTTTAGTGCTGATCCAGGCTTGTCTATGCTGGTTTAGTACTAGTTTAGTGCTGGTTTATGCTGGTTAGTGCTGGTCCAGGCTTGTTTAGTGCTGGTTTAGTGCTGGTTTATGCTTGTTTAGTGCTGGTCCAGGCTTGTCTATGCTGGTTTAGTACTAGTTTAGTTCTGGTTTATGCTGGTTAGTGCTGGACAAGGCTTGTTTATGCTGGTTTAGTGCTGGTTTATGCTTGTTTAGTGCTGGTCCAGGCTTGTCTATGCTGGTTTAGTACTAGTTTAGTGCTGGTTTATGCTGGTTAGTGCTGGTCCAAGCTTGTCTATGCTTGTTTAGTGCTAGTTTAGTGCTGGTTTATGCTGGTTAGTGCTGGTCCAGGCTTGTCTATGCTTGTTTAGTGCTGGTTTATGCTGGTTAGTGCTGGTCCAGGCTTGTCTAAGCTGGTTTAGTGCTAGTTTAGTGCTGGTTTATGCTGGTCCACAGGCTTGTCTATGATGGTTTAATGCTGGTTTAGTGCTGGTTTATTCTGGTCCACAGGCTTGTCTATGCTTGTTTAGTGCTAGTTTAGTGCTAGTTTAGTGCTGGTTTATGCTGGTTAGTGCTGGTCCAGGCTTGTCTATGCTGATTTAGTGCTAGTTTAGTCCTGGTTTATGCTAGCCAACAGGCTTACCTATGCTGGTTTAATGCTGGTTTAGTGGTAGTTCAGTGCTGGTTTATGCTGGTTAGTGCTGGTCCAGGCTTGCCTATGCTTGTTTAGTGCTAGTTAGTGCTGGTTTAGTGTTGGTTTATGCTAGTTACTGCTGGTCCAGGCTTGTTTAGTGCTGGTTAGTTCTGGTTTAGTATATGGAAGCAGGCTACTTGGAGACAAGCATTGCTTTTGCTTGCATATTTCTATTTTAACACATCATTTTTATCCAGACGTCAATGGTTTATTGATCATTATACTGTAGGTGTTATCAATCATTTAGTTGTTGTTGCTAGTTTGAGTTAATTAAGACACAGACATTAATACACAGAATGATCACTAATCTGTGTGTGCATTTTACTTTAGAATCAAGCAAGTTGACTCATGAAACCATTTGTTTATTATATCACAATCGCAATATTGACCCCAATAATCGCAATATGACATTTTCCCCAAATCGTCCTAGTCCCTAGTCTCTGTGTGTGTGTGTGTGTGTCCCTCGCCCTCTCCCTCTCTCTCTCTCTCTCTCTCTCTCTCTCTCTCTCTCTCTCTCTCTCTCTCTCTCTCTCTCTCTCTCTCTCTCTCTCTGTGAGTCAGAGGGTCAGGGCTGCTGATCTCATAAGCTGTCCTCCTCCTGGTGTGAGCATGTGCTGGACCGCAGGCTCCGTCACGACCCTGAAGCTTCATCCATCTGATCTGAACACTGCTCATTTCACATCTCTTTTCCCTGTTGCCCTCATGCTTCCTTCTTCTTCAGCTGATGCTCCAACCCTCAAAACTAAACTCATATAAAGCTGCAGTGTGTCATGAAGAAAATGTGAGTTGCGTGTGTAAGAACCTGCCGGCTCTGCTTTTGTTTTGTTGTTGTGGTTGTCAAGGTTTTCGGAGTGTTATTTTATTCCATTGTCTTTAATTTGTAAGTATTCACCAGGTATTACGCAGGAACTTGGTAAGCGTAATAACACTTTTTCTTTTGTAAACTCACTTGGCCATGACCATGCTTGAAGCTTTCATTTTACTCCTCTGTCCTCATTTTTTAATTGAACTTCTTTCACTGTTAAATCTAAGCACTCTCAATGCTGATTAGTATGCGGTTGCTATGCTATGGTTGCTAGGTAGATCAAAAAATGCCACCCCCAATTCTACACTGTTAAACATTTTGGTGTAAAATTATAGTATGTTCCACTTCCAGGTTTATAATTTGCAGTACTTTCACAGTGTTGTGAAAGATCCATCTATAAACAGTTATGAATTTGAAATAAGTTATTGGTAAATCTTCATTGGATTAACTTAAAATCAGCCAATAATCTTACTTAATATTCTAGCCTGTCATCATTTTGCATTTATCATACTTCTGACTCCACTTACAAAAAACTGTATTTTTTTTCAGTCCGGTTTCAGAGTTCTGTGGTCTCCTTACCAAAAGGTTTATCGTTAGATAAAGTCAAAATTGAAGGTTTTTGGGGGGATTTATTATGAATATGTTCACCTTTCTGTTATCTATAAGCTAGTGTGCTCCAAAACAATGACACAATTCACATTTAGATTATAAACATATTATAATAGACAATAATCTGCACACTTGTTTGTCTTGTGAATAAGGTCTATAGGGGATAGGGAACAATTCAGACAGTGTCAGTGCTATCCATTGGGAAAAATGAAGTCTGGTTTCACGTTTGTGTCACGTGAACCACCGCAGCTCTGGTCTAGAGACACAACAGCACAGAGCGGATCATGCGGTCGAGTCGAAAATGTATCAGACCCATTTGAATTCGACACCGAATGTTGTATTTCAAAGCAATATAGAGGAGAACAGGAAACGGTTAGAGATTAGAAGGAAACTGCTGCTTTAATGAGCTCAACAGCTGTGATATAAACTAAAGCGCTATTGGCTATTTTAAAAAAGAGGTGGAGCTTTTCGATATGTCCTGCCCTGTCTTCCTGTGGGAATAACATCAAGTAAATTGAATAATGCTTCACAGCAAAATCCACAAGTGTTAGTGTGAATTATATAAACTCTGAGCTGAGTGTTAAATGAACACTGAAGCAGTGTTAAAGTTAATGAGATAATTAAGTGAATAATTGAGTGATGTTTGAGCATTATTGAAGACACCTGGTGTTAACAAGCAGAATCTCTAAAGGAAAAAAAAACGTAATTTTAAGTCACCATTGTGGAGATCAGTGTTTAAAAAGCACTTCATTGGGCATAGAGTGCTAGAAATTGAAAGAGACTGTTGACAGGTATCGCACCCCGGACATGTCCTTCTGTTCGGCAATTCAAAACAGTGAATCTAATCACCATACAGGCAACAGTTTACACAATTAACACATTATCATATAGGCAAGGCATATCAGCATAATTTTTTGAAGACCAATCATTAACTCTTAGGCTAATATTGATGTGCTTTAATGTCGTGGTTATGTACAGAAGCATCTGTTGCTTCAAACAAATCTACAGCATTGTGCGTCACAATCAAATCAATGTGATTCTGTATTTCATATGCAGCTTTGATCTGTATGTGTGGATTCAACTGGAACAAATGATCTGTCAAGTCCCTTGTGATTCTCAGTATCTTCAGTCTCTGGGCAATATTGATATGTTCATTAGGCTACTGGCCTCCTCTGGGGCTGGACCTGGAGTATCTTTCAAGCCATTAGTCATAACTGTTTATATAAAGCACTTTAAACACACACTCTTAATATAATAAGATGCATCACACGATAAATGATCATTCTTAATCCAATTACTGTATGCTGTGCTTCTCTGAACCGTCTTGCTGCTGCTTACATTTGTTTCTTTCTAAAAGTCTTTCAACTGTTTGTAGCATAATGTGTCTGTGAAACTTTGTGACTTTGATGTAGTCAAATTACAATATTGTAGCCAATCTCGTATAATAGGAACCAGAATGTTGGTAATCCAAAAAGCACATACTGACAGTAATCCATATGGCATTTCCTTTTACACAAAGCGTAAACTCAACCCTCTCTCGAAAGTGTAGTTACACACACACACACACACGTTTATCTTCAGAAGACATAGATTCATCCACTGGGAAGAATCTCCATCTGATTGGGATCAGAACAGCCTCTTATGAAAGTCTTAATACAGCATTTATGATGAATCTATACATATCAAGTCGATTTCATTTGTATTGCGCTTTTCATGATTTGCAAGCAGCTTTATAGAAATTCAAATATTGAGATACCTAAAGATTCCCACCTGTACTTGTTACTAGAAATGCAAACTATTATAACTACTGTCTAAAACTTGCAAAGAATAGTATAATCTATTTATTACACTCTGGAATACTGCACTTGCTTCCCAGTGTGTCATTAAAGGTACAATATATATAAAAAACTTTGATATAAAAAACACTTGTGATAAATTTCATGCAGTTGTGTACTTGTGTTATCCCAAAAGTTCCCAAGGATTTGTAAATCCAGAGAAATTCCCATTTTAAATAATGGCTGACATAATATCTGCACTATATATATATATATATTCCTCATTAGTGGCTGTTTCATTGGGCCGCTATACAGTACGTAGGGAAGCCTCTAATGACTGAAATGTCATTTTCGGGTGAACTGACCCTTTAACTCTGAAGTTCTGCTCTTTCTCAGTTACACGATTTCTCTCTTCACTGAGGGAGAGCGGTCTAATTGACATGACAAGACAACACACTGAAGTACAGTTTCACCTCAATGCTCACATACAGACTCACATACTCTTAATTTAAAGAAGATTTCACACAGATCTAAGACCAGCTTCATTTATTCTGCTCTCATATAGTTCACTGGGCTCACAGTCTGATGGATATGCACACGTAACTAACCGGAAAGCATTTGCTTCATCTAGAAAGCTCAAATCCGATTGGCTGACTTTATACAACTTCAAAGACTGTGCATGTTTGCATATATTTCACTTTGTTATAGTAGATGCCTTGTTGTTCTTTTGGAGGACTCTTATGTATCAGTATGATATGCAGATGTGTAGTGTGTCCCTCATTAAGGGTGTGGATGATTTGTGGGAGGACAGTGTGTGCTTTTAGTTCATCATGTGTAAAACATGTAGCGTTAACTTCAGTCTAAAGGTCAAACTAATGCATTATCTAAGCTGGCTTTAAAACCCTGACCCCAGTGTGTTGACAAATATCATTGGTCTGAAACGTTTGAAAATAGCGTACCACCTACACTAAACCTGACCCAAACCTAACTAATAATGTTAACAAAAGCAAACGTGAGATTAAAAAAAAACAACCATGTCATTTTAGCTGTTTTATCGAGGACTCTCCACCAGGGCTGTAGTCAACCAAAGAAATCCTTAGTCGACCAAAGTCTTGTCCTGCGCGGATGTTTTGATTGAACATTTTTTAAACAATTGTCATAGAGCATTTGTAAAACAACAATGAAAAAACATCAAAAATAAATAAAACTATGATAATAATACAATTCTTTGAAAATTAAGTGATTTTTTTAACTGCAAAAAGTGAGGAGCTCTGTCCTAGGTCTATGACAGTCGAAATCGCGCACCTGATCACACCACACGCTACCCAAAATATACCTTCTATCTGCCACATAATGCAAAATCTTAACAAAAGCTCTCGTTTATACAGGCTATATTCTTCTTTATTTACAAAGCTATGGGTTAACTTTCGTCCAGTCGATCTAGGCGTTTGAAAAAAAGCCTAAAAACAATCTGAAATAGGCTGTGTTGTAGGAAGGCTTTCGTTTTGTTGCATTATTTAGGCTTTTTTCAAATGCGTCAAGTGTACAAATAAAAAAACGAAAACATATTAAGAAATCCCAATCACGTCTTTTGCGCGCTCAAGTTCGATTTCTAATGTAGGCACGCGATGTGCGCGCTCATAATGGAGCAACGCGGTCGTGGTCGCCTACCTCCACAGTCTTGTAGTCTTAGTTTTAAAATGTAGCCAGACAAAAGATTTAGATTTCGACCAAAGCCAAAACAAGTAGCGTTCTACCTAAATGAATTCAGCAAAACTACCTATACCCCGCAGCCGGCCACGGGTGCGGTTCCCGAGTGTATTATGTGTGTGCGCTAAACTGTGGCGTAGTTACAAAAATACCCTAAATCAAAGCATTTAAAGTTGGGGATAAAACATAGACTAATTATATTTAGAATACAGTAATAAATAACTGCCTATAAAGGAATCAATATCAAGGAGTAAATCATTGAAAATGTATTTCTATTGGTAAAAAAAAAAAAATGCGACTGGTCGACCAATAAGAATGTCAGTCGACCAAGACATGCCTGATTAGTTGACTAAACGACTAAAGTTGACAGCCCTACTCTCCACATTGTCACAGTCCTCCGTCTGCACCAGTCTGTCTTGTCTTCAGCACTACACTTCCCAGGATCCTCTCGTCACCCTATCCCGTGTTCACTCCCTCATCAGCCACCTGTTCCTCGTCATCGTCATCTGTTTCACCTGTCTTCACCTCATTATGTTTGATTCTTCTGTGTATTTAGTTCCTTCTGTTTTAGTCAGTCTTTGTCGGTCGATGTAAATGTTACCCCGTGTTCCGCCTGCCTGTATCCTGTGTATTTGTGATTAAACCCTTGCATTGGAGCCTTTTGGAATCTGCCTGTTCTTCTGTCTGCACCCACACCCGTGACACACATCACAAGTGTAATGTTGTACCAGGTGAGATATTAAGATAGTTAACTATGTCATAAAAACATACATATGGAGCTGGTTATGTAATGCAAATGTCAATTATCCACTATGGTAAAAAGTGTTTAAGGTCATGACATATACCCAGACAGTAACATAGTGAGAGAAAATGTTGAATTGTGAAATAATTTTAGGAAATGTTAAATATTATCTGCTGACAACAAAGTAAAAGGTTAAAATGATGTCCTGACTAAAACTAGACTAAAATGTTGACAGTTTTTTTTGACTAAAACTAAACGAATAAAATTATGTTTTCTTGGACTAAAATAAAGACTAAAATGCTCGACTTATAGTCGACTAAAACTAGACTAAATAAAAATGGGATGATGTCGACTAAATGTGATAAAAACTAACAAGCGATGCTGAAACTGGACTAAAACTGAAACTAAATTTAAAAATGGCTGATAAAATTAACACTAGTGTGTACCAGATGTGGGCCGGATCTAGGCCGTGTGGAATCCGTGTGTACCAGATGTGGGCCGGATCTAGGCCGTGTGGAATCCGTGTGTACCAGATGTGGGCCGGATCTGGGCCATGTGGAATCCGTGTGTACCAGATGTGGGCCGGATCTGGGCCGTACGGAATCCGTGTGTACCAGATGTGGGCCGGATCTGGGCAGTACAGAATCTGTGTGTACCAGATGTGGGCCGGATCTGGGCCATGTGGAATCCGTGTGTACCAGATGTGGGCCGGATCTGGGCCATGTGGAATCAGTGTGTACCAGATGTGGGCCGGATCTGGGCCGTACAAAATCCGTGTATACCAGAAATGGGCCGGATCTGGGCAGTGTGGAATCCGTGTGTACCAGATGTGGGCCGGATCTGGGCCGTACAAAATCTGTGTATACCAGAAATGGGCCAGATCTGGGCAGTGTGGAATCCGTGTGTACCAGATCCGGGCCGGATCTGGGCAGTAGAATCAGTGTGTACCAGATGTGGGCCGGATCTGGGCCATGTGGAATCCGTGTGTACCAGATGTGGGCCGGATCTGGGCAGTACAGAATCTGTGTGTACCAGATGTGGGCCGGATCTGGGCCATGTGGAATCCGTGTGTACCAGATGTGGGCCGGATCTGGGCCATGTGGAATCCGTGTGTACCAGATGTGGGCCGGATCTGGGCCATGTGGAATCCGTGTGTACCAGATGTGGGCCGGATCTGGGCAGTACAGAATCTGTGTGTACCAGATGTGGGCCGGATCTGGGCCGTGTGGAATCCGTGTGTACCAGATGTGGGCCGGATCTGGGCAGTGTGGAATCCGTGTGTACCAGATGTGGGCCGGATCTGGGCAGTAGAATCAGTGTGTACCAGATGTGGGCCGGATCTGGGCCGTACAAAATCCGTGTGTACCAGAAATGGGCCGGATCTGGGCAGTGTGGAATCCGTGTGTACCAGATGTGGGCCGGATCTGGGCCGTACAAAATCCGTGTATACCAGAAATGGGCCGGATCTGGGCAGTGTGGAATCCGTGTGTACCAGATGTGGGGAGGATCTGGGCAGTAGAATCAGTGTGTACCAGATGTGGGCCGGATCTGGGCCGTACAAAATCCGTGTATACCAGAAATGGGCCGGATCTGGGCAGTGTGGAATCCGTGTGTACCAGATCCGGGCCGGATCTGGGCAGTAGAATCAGTGTGTACCAGATGTGGGCCGGATCTGGGCCGTACAAAATCCGTGTGTACCAGATGTGGGCCGGATCTGGGCAGTACAGAATCTGTGTGTACCAGATGTGGGCCGGATCTGGGCCATGTGGAATCCGTGTGTACCAGATGTGGGCCGGATCTGGGCAGTGTGGAATCCGTGTGTACCAGATGTGGGCCGGATCTGGGCAGTAGAATCAGTGTGTACCAGATGTGGGCCGGATCTGGGCCGTACAAAATCCGTGTGTACCAGAAATGGGCCGGATCTGGGCAGTGTGGAATCCGTGTGTACCAGATGTGGGCCGGATCTGGGCCGTACAAAATCCGTGTATACCAGAAATGGGCCGGATCTGGGCAGTGTGGAATCCGTGTGTACCAGATGTGGGGAGGATCTGGGCAGTAGAATCAGTGTGTACCAGATGTGGGCCGGATCTGGGCCGTACAAAATCCGTGTATACCAGAAATGGGCCGGATCTGGGCAGTGTGGAATCCGTGTGTACCAGATCCGGGCCGGATCTGGGCAGTAGAATCAGTGTGTACCAGATGTGGGCCGGATCTGGGCCGTACAAAATCCGTGTGTACCAGATGTGGGCCGGATCTGGGCAGTACAGAATCTGTGTGTACCAGATGTGGGCCGGATCTGGGCAGTGTGGAATCCGTGTGTACCAGATGTGGGCCGGATCTGGGCAGTAGAATCAGTGTGTACCAGATGTGGGCCGGATCTGGGCCGTACAAAATCCGTGTGTACCAGAAATGGGCCGGATCTGGGCAGTGTGGAATCCGTGTGTACCAGATGTGGGCCGGATCTGGGCCGTACAAAATCCGTGTATACCAGAAATGGGCCGGATCTGGGCAGTGTGGAATCCGTGTGTACCAGATGTGGGGAGGATCTGGGCAGTAGAATCAGTGTGTACCAGATGTGGGCCGGATCTGGGCCGTACAAAATCCGTGTATACCAGAAATGGGCCGGATCTGGGCAGTGTGGAATCCGTGTGTACCAGATCCGGGCCGGATCTGGGCAGTAGAATCAGTGTGTACCAGATGTGGGCCGGATCTGGGCCGTACAAAATCCGTGTGTACCAGATGTGGGCCGGATCTGGGCAGTACAGAATCTGTGTGTACCAGATGTGGAGCGGGATCTGGGCCATGTGGAATCTGTGTGTACCAGATGTGGGCCGGATCTGAGCTGTGTGGAATCTGTGTGTACCAGATGTGGAGATACGTTTGTTTGTTAAGATGGACAGTCTCACACTTTGGATCATGTCAAAGAAAAAAAAAACGAGTTGCAGTTTTTAGACGATGACACTTGTTTTTTTTATGTAGTGACATTCGGACATTTGAAGTGTGACATCAGTGGATTTTTGGATTAGATGGTGACGAAAAAATGAATCAGATTTATTCTTTTCTGCCTGTCCATAAACAAAGTTCTGCATCCATCTCTACGGCTTGGTTGAAAGGTTATCAACCCGTCTGTTGGCCGTGTCTAGTGCTGGCGGTTTGGGTCTCAGCATCCTCACTCAGACAGATGGCGATTTCCTCCTCATCAAGGCCACCCTACACTCTCTGAGTGTTATCTCAGAGTCACAGCTCATTGACATCGACACTCTGATGACCAAACCCACCAGCTGAGAAGAGTTTGACTGAGAGTCCTTATGTTTGACTTTACAGATCCAGCAACATGAGTTCAGAAAACCACTATTGTTAAGACACAATCCTGTACATCATCAATCTTTTGTGAAATATCGAATACTGTAGTGACAGGCACACAAACAAAGCAAATTGTAGCTTGTGTTCCAGATGTATTAGCATCACCTGTTGAATGTAAATGTGGTCCCGCTCCCTCATTTCCATTTCACTACAAGGTTCGTCATTTGCAAAGTTTACAGTATCACTCCAAATCTTTTTGTTATTATTATTAATGTGCAATTGTTGACAATAATCGATTTTTTCTAGTGTACTGCCTACTGTTCCTGTTTATTGGTGTACATTATTGCATTAGAAGATAAATAAATGATTCTTTCTGGAATGAAGCTTGAATTGGTGCTGCCGTGGACAGGTTGTGTTTGTGTTGCATTGTGGGAATAGTGTGTTTGGAGGTGAAGCTCAAGGGAGTTACATAAACAGAAGTGCAACGACAATAGCGAGATCTGTGTGTGTTCAGCATACGCCAGATCCTGCTGTGCTGTGGCTGCATTTACGTGACAGGCTTCAGTGTCCCAATTCCCATTTTCTTTCCTCGCATGTGGTACAGATCGGATATGACCCATGAACGTGCAAGCGGGGAAAAGGCACATGGATTCTGATGTTCTCAGATCCGTTTCGGTCCTCATTCATAAATGGAAATAAATCTGATATGAATCAGAGCGGAGAGATCAGATAGTCTCATGTCAATGGCGTCAACACCAACCGCGATCACATGACTCTTTTCAAAACCCAGGGCTCTCCTGTTTTTCCTCCATCTTAAGACACCAATGATTTGATGACCTATAGAGATTATTATCAATTTGTCACTGCTTTTACGTCTGTTTCGGCCTAAGATTTTCCGTGTCAGTATGTCTACCTTCTGTTGTTTCGCCAAGTGCATGGTGTATCGGATATTGGTCAATTTTAAAAGAAGATATCAAACAAAATATAGACTAAACTAAATATAGACTAATTAGAATTTGGCATCAGGATCTGCAGAGTAAATGTGTCCAAAATGTCCCCACAAAGATCACAATATATGAATTCCTTGTCCTTAACAGCTTAAAAATCATAAAGTGATGTTTTATATATATATATATATATATATATATATATATATATATATATTATTTAGTGGAGAGAATATACAGTTTGTGCAATATAAAAAAGTCAAGTCAAGTCAGCTTTATTTATACAGTCAAATCTTAAAGGAGTAGTTAACTTTAAAAAAAAAAAAAAAAAAAAAAAAAAAACGTTTGCTGATAGTTTACTCACCCTCATGTCATCCAAGATGTCCACATCTTTCTTTCTTCAGTCGAAAAGAAATTAAGGTTTTTGATGAAAACATTCCAGGATTTTTCTCCATATAATGGACTTCAATGGGAACCAAACTGTTCAAGGTCCAAAAGACAGTTTCAGCGCAAACTGTAAACTGTTCAAAGGGCTTTAAACGATTCCAGACGATGAATAAGGGTCTTATCAAGCGAAACGATCGCTCATTTAATAAAAAATAACACAAGTTTAAGTTTTATAAGATCAAATGCTTGATGCGCTTTCATGACTCTCCTGTTCAAACTCATTCATCAAAACTTTTTCTGAGTTTCAACGAACGAAATGAACGAAAAAATGACTTTTTCATTCAACGAACGAAATGAACGAGTTGACTGGGGAAAAGATTCGTTCATTTTGATGAACGAGTTCGAACAGGAGAGTCACGAACGCGCATCACAGAACAGAGCAAGACGAGCATTTGAGCTTATAAAACTTAAACTTTGTTATTTATTTATTAAATGAGCGATCGTTTCGCTTGATAAGACCCTTATTCATCGTCTGGTGTCGTTTAAAGCCCTTTGAACAGTTTGCACTGAAACTGTCTTTTGGACCTTGAAGCATTTGGTTCCCAATGAAGTCCATTATATGGAGAAAAATCCTGGAATTATTTTAATTTAATTTAATTTCTTTTCGACTGAAGAACGAAAGACATGGACATCTTGGATGACATGTGGGTGAGTAAATTATCAGCTTTTTTTTTTTTTTTTTAAAGTGAACTACTCCTTTAAAGTGTCTGTCTATAGTTAGGAATCCTAACAACCAATAATCCACTGATCCAACAGAACATAAATACTGTAACAATAACATCCACGATTAGTTTTGTCATCACTTACTGACACACTTTGTGAGCTTTCTGCACAATGGCAGATGTGTGGTAGGTGGCAGCAAGTCACTGTGTTGCTGAGTCAGTTCATTATTTTTTTTATGATTCATTCAGGAACGGAGCAAGTGACTGACTCTATGAATGAGTCATTGAACCGTCCACTCAACCGATTTGCTATTGTTACATTCTGGAACAAAACAAACAACGCAAACCGGTTCATCTGGATTTTTTCGGGAACTATTTTTGTTGGCAAAAAAAAAAGAAAAAATGAGTAAAGTTGCTGTTTATAAATTTCTTCTTAAAACATTATGAATATTTCTAAAAAAAGAGGTAGCATTGTATTTTAGTGTGCAAAAATATTCTTTGTTTTCAGTGAGCTGGAATAGAGGAGACACAAACACAGAGCTCAGCATGTGTGACACACACCACTTCTCACGCCTGGATGCCATGGGAGTCTCCGCTCGGTGATCCTGAGGTTTGCGAACTCTCCCGAGGCTGCGGAAAAACACACTTACATCTAGAACGTTCCGACACGTTCCTTCCTGTTCGGCCACATTTGCTAATGAGTGTGAGCTCTGAAATACTACATACGTTCCCTCAGGGTCACAAGAAACGACACAGAACATCACTAAAAAATCAAAGACTGTGTTTTTATAGACCAAAACTCACTTTCTGTGGGACATATATTATGTAATATGAGGTTCATAAAAGTCCTTTAGATCAGTGTGTTTGCAGGCATTAGTCAATGGTGATTTAAAATAGAAGCACATTTAACAAATCAGACAAAACTACAGTATATTCCTCTGTTGAATTATTAATGTTATAAGAGCATGTGCTTATATCATTAGTCAAGCTAAGTAAAGCTAAGCTAAGGGCATGTTAAGAAAAACCTGTTTCTGGGTGGAGAAAAGCTCAATAAAAGCAGTCCTCATCATGACTTTCATACATGATTACAGTCAGTCAGTGTAAGCGCCTCATGCAGACTCACAGGCGATGTTTGTTTGTCTGTAATTATCAAGCTGCGCATTGATTGGTCAATTACTCCACCTCTAAACACTGCTGTAGTGTACGAACAGGTTTAGTTTGTTGGGGTTCATTTATTTGTCTTGTCTCTTGGAAAAGAAAATCCAAAATTTCACAAAAATCTAGTCTCCAGACCTGCTAGTCCTGATCTTGAGCTCCGCAAGCCACTTTTTGGGGGGTTTAAATCCACTCTTGTACTTCCAGATCCTTCCGGTTTCAAGTCATGGTCAGTGTTACAGTTCACATAGGGAATCTGTGAATCCATGGACTTGAAATATCCATGACTTTATCATTAATCATATCAATTTCTGATATGTTTTATCTTACCTCAAGGGCATCCAAGATGTAGGTGTCTTTGTTTCCACAGTATTTTCAGTTTTGATATTTTTAGGTCAAACCGTTCTTGTCTGTCAGTCATATAATGGAGGTATATGGTCACCACCTCAAAAAGCATGCAAAGAGAAGTCCAAATTAAACATGATTTAATGACTTGTAAATGTAAGTACAAGCTGATGGCCTAAGACCCGAAACGAGCGGTTTGTGTGAGAAAACCAACAGTATTTATATCGTTTTTACCTCTTGTAATCACAGCCACGTCCAACTGATCTCTCTTACGTGTACGCCACTCATTGTTTACACAGATTTCAGAAGTGTGACCCTTCAATGTGAAGATTTAAACATTTAGATATACAGGAAATTGCAATGGAAGACGATTTCGATATATCAACAGACAACGTTGAACCACGCGCGAGATCACGTCCGGTGCTTTCCAGCGCTTGCGCAGACTGTGGTTACAAGAGGTAAAAACGATATAAATACTGTTTGTTTTCTCACACAAACCGCTCGTTTTGTGTCTTAGGCCATCAGTGTGTACTTACATTTACGAGTCATTAAATCATGTTTAATCTGGACTTCTCTGTGCATGCTCTTTGAGGTGGTGACCATAGACCTCCATTATATGACTGACAGACAAGAACGGTTTGACCAAAAAATATCAAAATTGAAAATACTGTGGAAACAAAGACACCTACATCTTGGATGCCCTTGAGGTAAGATAAAACATATCAAAAATTAATTTCAAAGTGAACTATCCCTTTAAAATAAAAGAGAGTGTTTTAATCAGACTTTGGATATATTTAACATCTGATATCCAACAGTATGTTTTAAAAACTAAATGAAAGTACTGGGAGTGAATTAAACAGCACTAAAGCTTCAGAAATATTTAGCATTACTGGTCGGTCACCAGCATAAGGTTCGTTTCTCACGCTGGGACCAGCTTGGGATGCTGGTGGACAAGCATATGTTGTATTCTGGGTGCTGGTTATGTTCCCAGCAAGACCACAACAAAACGTGCTTATGTGTTACATACAGTATCAGGTTTCTTAAAACAAAGAGACCTTTATAGACCATTTTCATAAAATACAAAGAAATCAAATGCAGCGTGACCAGATCTAAATTACACTGTGAGTCAATTTCTAAAGTCAAGGTCAATAACATGTGTTTAGTGTTGAAATCACACTAGCTTGTGTTATGACGTTCCCCACAGCAGTTCAATAAACATTTCCATGTCTTGATTCACTTTTTGTAGCAATTAGTGACTGTTAAATTGCCTCTCTCATTAAATGAGTGTCCAGAGAGGCTTATTATTTGAATGTTAGATGTGACTTAGAGGACGGTTGAGTCAGGAAACCATTGCTCACAGGTTTAGCAATGCAGAGTAGCATTACACTGACATTTAAATGCCACAACCAGCGTCTACCTCTGTGTTCTTTTTAAATCACATGAAACACAGTTTGTGTTATTTCATCAAGGGGAGAGAGACAATCACTTATACTTACACTTAAATAGCTTTCCAAGTTAATCAATCAAAAACTAACTTTAGCTTTAGCAATAACTTTATTCTAGAGCTGCTGTAAAGCCAAAACAATCTCTGTTACTGTATTTTCCTGTTAAACCCATTTTCCACTGTAAAGCTGCTTTGAAATGAGCTATATTGGTAAAAGTGCTATATAAATGAAGGTGACTTGGCTTGACTTGGTAGGCAGCAGTAGTGTAAGTTAGCTTAGAGGCTAATTACTAATGTTTTAGCACATGTTTTAGGTCCCTGTTGTTATCTGATAATGTGCTATGGTAATGGGCCTGAAAAATGCAAGACACTAGCTAGTAACAGCCCTTGGTTATAGTGCTTCTTCTAAAGAAGGGGTGTGAGTTGCTCTCCACTAATTATGTTGGGGTCTTTAAGCTAGATTTAGCCCTGAACATCTTCCCTTGCTTTTAGAGAAGTGACCTTAGTGAGTGGCTCCACTAAGCCAGTCTATGAGTCTCAATTTTGCGGCCTGGGAGTTGACATGCTTTTTTACTGGTAGAGTCAGGTTATTCTATGGCCAGTATGGTCTGCATACTCAAGCACTCAGCATGCCAGAGTCAGTATTGTTACCTACAGTGTTACTTTTGAGTTACTTTCACCAAAATAACTAAGTAGAACTTAACTTTTGGGCTGTAACGATATGCAATATGAAACCGAAATCGCGATTCGCCACACAACTCAGATCCACGAACCTACAGAATCGCGACACACCTCTTCCAACTCCAGCGTTATTCTCCTTACCGTCCAGATCCAATGCGGCCTTATCTTTAAATTAGGCTATTAGTATTATTTGAAGTTAACATTATAAAATACGTAGACCTACACCACAAAACTAGTTGAGGATAAATTATTTAAAATTGGGGAAGTCCAGCATTATGGACATGATGACATTTGCAGTCAAAACTTGAAATAAAAATTCTCAGAAAATACATGTATTGAAACGTAGGCTACTTCCTTAAAGGACTCCAGACATTAGACAAATATCAGTCTATGTTTTATTTTTAATATTAGGGAAAAGACACACATTCATGCGTGACAAAAAATAGGAGGCAAAATATATTTTTTGTAATTCTGTTAATTACACTGCGCAAATCGGATGAGGAAGGGTTGGCTCTCCAGTCTCCATAGAACTTAAAATATTCATTTTATTTTAGTTTTCGTGTTCGCATTTATGAGGAAAAAACAATGTTACAGACGCGACCGCTCTGAACTGGCACTAAAAGACTGCTTTAAAACTTTCACATAGTCTGTTGCCTTTAAGAAGTAAAAGCAGACAATACACTGTAATACAACTGTAATACAAGCCTCACTGAACATGTAACGAGTAAAATATTACTGAAAATTGATTAGTAATGCCTTACACTACTGCGTTACAGCAAAAAGTAATATGTTACTGTAATGTATTACTTTTGTAATGCGTTACTCCCAACACTGGTTACCTATAGTGTCAACTTCATGACGGTGCATTGAAGTTCCACTGTGAAAGGGAACGTCTCAGGTTATGTAACCATGGTTCCCTGAGAAAGGGAACAAGACACAGCGTCTTGTTGTCATCCATCAGGTTTGCCTGCACTTCTCCTTCAGACAAAAGAGTTGATGTACTTTGCATGTGCCCTCTTATACGTATGCATGGGCACTCCGCTTTAACAATAAAATTGATGCGTTGATACTACTGCTGTCAAACGATTAAAAGATTTAATTGCGATTAATCGCATTAATGTCGTAGTTAACTCGCGATTAATAACACATTTTTATCTATTCTAAATGTCTCTTGATTTCCTTTTGTCCCTTTATTTTTTTCTCATTTTAATGCTCTATTAACATGGAAAAGTAGATCGGCTTGCTTTTTTTTATTGAAAACAACGTTGGCATATACTGTGTTCAATTTCACACTATTCTCACTTGGAGCAAATAATCTCTCACACAATGTGACACTGTCCATCAATAAAAGGGTGAAAGATATACTGACGAGGTCCTGATATTGACGAGGGGGCGGAGAATTCGCATCAAGTGGTATTTCAGACTGGACGTGCTGCGATGATGATAGCTCAGTTCTCAACGACACAACACACAGATCACTTCGGTCTTGTCAATGGAACCATTTGGCAACTTATTAAAAGTAAACTTTCCATTCAGAATTTTACTGGCATCCATTTCGGCGTCTCGCGCTCGTCATCCACTCAAAACGTAACGTTAGCCAACTATTTGGCCGGCTTGCAAGCCCAAACAAGTGTGTGCGGCGTGCCTGTTGTTTCATTTCTAGCTAGATCTGCTTGGGCTTTGGTCGACGAAGCAACAAAACGACCTCGCGTTGAATGAATGGGTTTAATGTGAAAAAAACGACAAAGTTTGCTAGGACAAAAAGACCGTTAATCGCGCGATAAAAAATTGACGCTGTTATAATGGGTTTGCGTTAACGCCGTTAATAACGTGACAGCCCTAGTTGATACGCATGTTCAGACTAGGGCTGCATGATTTAAAAAAAAAAATGTGATATGAGATAATGCATTAAATAATGTGATATTCGATATGCGATACGATAATGCTTAAAGTGTGTAAATATATTTAAAATTATACAACCTACATACGTGTTTCACATTCTTTTTGTGACAATAAAAAACATCCCTACAACTTCTGAAAGTGAACAGCAGTCTTTTACTGTATCTTAAGAAGTGTTATTGTAACATCTTTTAAGGTTTCAGGACAGCCTATAGTAGGTTTATTGGTCCCACTTTATATTAAGTGGCTTTAAGTACTAGTTAATTACATTGAAATTAATAATTCGATACAATGGACTTATTGTGTACATACATTGTACTTACATTTTAAAATTCCAGCATGTAATTACAGCTACTGTACAATTAATATATGTAATTAATTACATGTGTAATTACACAGTTGACCCTCCCCTCACACCTTAACCTACCCTTAAACCGACCCATACCACCACACCTGTCCCTAACCTTACCCGTATCACACCTCAATAGCAGCAAATGTGTTTTACAATACAACAGGAACACAATAATACATTGTACTTATTGTTCGATGTAAGTACATAGTACTTAAAGCCACTTAATATAAAGTGGGACTGGTTTATTAAACGTAAGAAAATAAATAATCAAATGTAAAAATAAAACACTTCTTTGGTTTCACTGTATGTATTAAATATATACAGATTCTTATTAAAGCTAAAGAGTTAAAGAGTGATTTTCTCTTTGCGTTTTTTTTTTTCATGACCCCAGTTATTGCAAGACGTTGTGATATGCGATAAGCCATATATACATGATTGCGATAAGCCATATCTCGTTCCCCCTCTCAGGGCAAAAATTATTTTTATTGATGGCTTTCTAGCAGTAGAATCAGGTCAAGTTTTATATTTACCTTGAAAAAATAATTTAAAGGGTATAAGGGACATCATAAATAAATTCCATTATGACATTAACACAGAAAGACAAGACAGACACATTCCCATGTCTTTCCTCTCCAGATTCAGCATTCTAATTGCTTTGGGAATAAAAGAGTTGCCTGATCTCTTAGTCTTCAGCATCAGTGCTTTAAAACACCAACCCGAGGGCATCAGTTCAAACGTGGTTTAAACAGGATGTGATATAATATAAAGGCTTTTGAAGTTCTTCCTGTTTCAGTTGAAAGATGTCAACACTGTAAGAAAACTCCTTGTCAATCCATGGAGTCTTTAACACTTGACGGCAGGAAAAGCAGCCTGTCTTAAAATGCTTGTGTAGACAGACTCAAGAGCATGTTTTACGTAATGTGTTTGTTCATGCGGCACAATTATCTTTCTGTTGATTAGCAAAGAGACTCATTAGCTGCTCGACTGAAGGGTTTCAGGAACAGATTCACATTTAGTCCTGCATGATGAAAATGTATTGTCTCAGTGTGGTGGATGCATTCGTCATGGATGATTATTAGAGTCAGATTAGCATTATTCAGTGGGTAGAGTCATTATATCATTGCTGTATATTGTCAGATGTATATGGCTGTCTAGCCATGCCTAGGTTTAGATGTTGATGTTTTATTGAAAACAATAAAGCTTGGTTGTCACCATTATGGTAATCAGTGTTTGCTTTAGTTGGGCTCTTGACTTTTTAACATTAGTCTTTCTCTTGCTGTTGTAACTGTGTGTCTCTGATAAACGTTTGTTATGGCAAAAAAGAGAAACTGATCAGATAATCTTAGTTTCCAATCCAGTTTAAAATTAGTTGTTACTTTTTCATGCCAGTACTAATGCAAAGATTCCTGCAGATACTCTGAAAGAGTTTATGAAGTACGCAGAAAATGCTTTGACAGGGTCATATAGACTCTTCAAGAATCATCATATGAATCTCAACAATGGTGACAAAAACAAGCTGCAGTCTGTAACATTTGGTGCTCTAACGGTTAATAAACAGAACTGCATGCGTCTTGCAGAAGAAAGTTGTAGCTCGAGCTTCTTCTCTCTATTTATGTCTATGTCGAGTCATACAGGTACTGGGCTACTCCGACCCAAACCAGTCTAAAATAGTCCCAAAATAAACACTTATTATAAGTGCATTATATAAATCGTATAATATTATTTATCAGCTTTATATTGGTTACTGGCCACCTTGCTTTCTAATATATCAGAACGACTTTGATCGACCACTAGAGTTTTTATTTTTATTTTAAACTATTAGTTGCAGAAAGGTGATTTCCCCCAATAATAATATAGTTGCACACCATCTATCTAAAGAGTATACCTGGACCTGGATAAACAACCAACCCTTTGGAATAACATACAGCAGACCAAACTAAGGGTTTGTGAGTCCAGCTAGCATCATGTCAGGGATTTCCAGAGCAGCTTCTTCTCTAATGTGAAACAGATGCCCTAAAGGAAAGACATGTAGTGGTTTAACCTAAAGGATGCAGTCTTTGAGTCACTATGAATAGGATGTTGGAAACATACTGTAGGATGTGAGGTGTAGGTAGCTGAAGGCTGTATAATATACACTGTAATATCAATTTGCAGAGCATGAACACCTTATAGTACTTTGAACGTGCAACTCAACTGTTGAGATGTAGTTGCAAATTAATGAGAGTTAGTCCGACAATAAAACGAATGCTCTCGAACTCATGAGTTCTTCATCTGAATCAATCTAACGCTTCACTCATTGACTGCTCTTGATGAATTTACTCTAGCTAGCAAAAATTATTCCATTCATCATTGCTTACTTGAAATGAACTGTTACATAAGGCCCATTGGGACTGCTGGTAATCATTGATGAATTCTTCATTTGACAACATGTCAGTTAAAAGCTACATTTCTAACTGTAAACCCCCAAACTTTGCACAGCATCTGTGAAGCGTATAGCATCTGTGAATTATAATTCAGTTTATGCCATCTCATGTTCAGCACTTCACTTTTGACAAGCAGTTTTATCACTTCCTGTCAAATTTCTAACAATTATTATTCCATCAGACAGTATGTTAGCGCTCCAAAGTGAGCATGACATTTGGATGGAATATGTAAATGATTCTGTTCAATTTAAAGTTTAGATGCTAACTTAAAAATTAAAAATTAACATTTAATGGTGGAAATTCTCTTTTAACACCTAAAGACAAAGAGTAAATTCTGCAGTGAATGTGGTGATACTGTATGTGCAAAACTGTGAATAATTCAATTATTAATCAGCATATCATGTAATTAATTTAAAAACCGATTCCCAGCTCTATCTTCTTTCTCCTAATATTCTTTCTGTCCATCTCTCCGTTATGAAAACCATTAGTTTGTGGTTTGGTGTTTGATCCATAAAACTAAAAACAGTGTGTGGAAGTGATTGCTCTGAAACTGCCGCTGTTTCATTGATTATTTCAGGAAACACTGAATCTTCTGGTTGAAAGGCAATCAGCTCTTCTGATGATCACTGGTGCGTTCATCAAAGAAACGAGGCTTCAGAATTTTAATGACTTTTCAGCTGCACTCTGGATAACGAAATAGAGTTATGGCACGCATGACAAAACTCATATATATATATATATAATCTGATTAAATCTTAAAAAAATACAAAGAAAAAGAAAATATATTCTTTGTTATCAACAAAACTCAGTGCATTAAACATCACATTACGCCAGGGTTTCTCAGTCTGGGGTTCGTGAGTTTCATGAAAAGCTATTAATTAAATTAGATTTTGACTCGCTCAGTGATAATTCATTTCAAACAATAATTAATTGTTCTAACTCTAAAGGTGCAGTATGTACTTCATCATCTCATAAAAGCAATGCTTAGAGTTTCATTCACTGTCTGATAACCCTCCCCCGTGATCCCAGTCTGGGACACTAACACTTTGAAGCTCGGCTCTTGTTTTCTTCCATCACCTTAAAAACTCCCAGAGAACAGATGGAGAGAGATTGTCTTGCAGTGTGAAGTGTTTTGTTATTTAGCTAGATGTTCCTGTTCCTGTTGTGGCCTGCGCCTCTTTGAGCCCCAGACAGCTTCACCTGGAGGATGATGGGACAGGTGTGGAGACAGCAGGAGACAGGCTAAAGCACAACAAGAGCAAACAGAGCCACAAACCCTCTTCCTCCCCTACTGTCAGTGAATGCACATCATATGCGAGCAGAGCATATTAATTTGGTTGTAGATAGAAAGTAAGAAATAGGGGTTGACTGGTATAGTGTCTCTGTTGAGCCGTTTCCAGTGTAACGGCGCTGGATTCAACCGAGGAACTTCAACTTCAGACCGCTGAAATATGTGACCCCATAACCTGTCCATAAAAACTACTCAAACGTTGCTACAGTACATCTGACTCATTCTGCGTTCACACTGAATGCGAATAGACGCTTGACCACTTTGTGTTAATTCGCGTGTCAAGAGTGAAACTGACGCGCGTAAAAACAAAAGTTTGAAGCGAAATGTTCGCGCGTCAGAATCGAAATCCGAAAAATCCGTTGGCGGCCATTGTTTTTATGGCGACCGAGCATTCATCAAGAGAGTTACCGCTCTGTATTTACTCTGGAGAGCAGAACAGCGGCGTGGGGATCATCGTCGCCGTATATTTGTGTCCACCGGACCCTTCGGAGGCGAACCGTTTGGCGAGTTTCACCATTTGCTCGCTCCAGGAGTTGCGCTGGATGACGGCCGCTGTCAGCGGTACTTCCGCCTGTCCCGCGCCCAGTTTGACGACCTGTTGTCCCGCATTGGAGCGAGGGTGATCTAATCACCCTCGCCCTCGTCCATCTAATTTGTCATTTATTTTTGTTTTGATGATAAATAGAGCCAGCCTCCAAAAGTTATTAACCTGTCCGGTGATTTTTTTTCTCTCTCACGTCCAGACACGAACTTATGCACATATGTTGATTGTCTTTACCATAATACTATTTCATATAATCTAGATATGGAATAAATAACATTCAATACAAAATGAACATGTCTCGTACTGTATATAGAAATAAAGTTTTAAGTGATAAAATATTTGTTTTGTTGTGAATTACCAGGCATTTAGTCATATTACAAAATAATTTATTGAAGCATCCAGACACTTCACCACGTGAGCAAGCAGCTAGGCTCCTGATTGGTTAACGCGGCGTGAATTGACGGCAAAGTTCAGATTTTTCAACTCGGGCGACAGACACGAATTTGCGTCAAACGCGTGAATGCACAAATAGCACTAGCTAAATCATTTGCGCGTAACCCGCTTAATGCGCCAGACGCTCAATTCGTGCCATTCGTGCGAACTTGATGCGCGAATGAGGCGTATTCACGTCTTCCGCGCTGCGTTCTACGCCTCATTCGCGCCAAACGCGTGAATGCACAAATGGCACTAACTAAATCATTCGCGCTTAACGCGCAAGACGCTCAATTCGCACCATTCGTGCGAACTTGATGCGCGAATGAGGCGTATTCACGTCTTCCACGCCGCGTTCTATGCCTCATTCACGCCAAACGCGTGAATGCACAAATAGCACTAACTAAACAATTTGCGTGTAACCCGCTTAATGCGCCAGATGCTCAATTCGTGCCATTCGTGCGAACTTGATGCACGAATGAGGCATATTCACGTCTTCCGCGCTGCGTTCTACGCCTCATTCGCGCCAAACGCGTGAATACACAAATGGCACTAACTAAATCATTCGCGCTTAACGCGCAAGACGCTCAATTCGCACCATTCGCGCGAACTTGATGCGCGAATGAGGCGTATTCACGTCTTCCACGCCGCGTTCTATGCCTCATTCACGCCAAACGCGTGAATGGACAAATGGCACTAACTAAATCATTTGCGCGTAACCCGCTTAATGCGCCAGACGCTCAATTCGCGCCATTCGTGTGAACTTGATGCGCGAATGAGGCGTATTCACGTCTTCCGCGCTGCGTTCTACGCCTCATTCGCGCCAAACGCGTGAATGCACAAATGGCACTAACTAAATCATTTGCGCGTAACCCGCTTAATGCGGCAGACGCTCAATTCGCGCCATTTGTGCGAACTTGATGCGCGAATGAGGCGTATTCACGTCTTCCGCGCCGCGTTCTACGCCTCATTCGCGCCAAACGCGTGAATGCACAAATGGCAGTAACTAAATCATTTGCGCGTAACCCGCTTAATGCACCAGACGCTCAATTCGCGCCATTCGTGCGAACTTGATGCGCGAATGAGGCGTATTCGCGTCTTCCGCGCTGCGTTCTACGCCTCATTCGCGCCAAACGCGTGAATGCACAAATGGCACTAACTAAATCATTCACGCTTAACGCGCAAGACGCTCAATTCGCACCATTCGCGCGAACTTGATGCGCGAATGAGGCATATTCACGTCTTCCGCGCCGCGTTCTACGCCTCATTCACGCCAAACGCGTGAATGCACAAATAGCACTAACTAAATAATTTGCGTGTAACCCGCTTAATGCGCCAGATGCTCAATTCGTGCCATTCGTGCGAACTTGATGCGCGAATGAGGCGTATTCACGTCTTCCGCGCTGCGTTCTACGCCTCATTCGCGCCAAACGCGTGAATGCACAAATGGCACTAACTAAATCATTCGCGCTTAACGCGCAAGACGCTCAATTCGCACCATTCGCGCGAACTTGATGCGCGAATGAGGCGTATTCACGTCTTCCACGCCGCGTTCTATGCCTCATTCACGCCAAACGCGTGAATGCACAAATAGCACTAACTAAATAATTTGCGCTTAACCCGCTTTAATAACGAGTCCAACACAGACAGTCATAGACGTGTCTCATGAATGCGGATGGATGTCTTTGCGATGTCTTTTTCTTCAGGCCCATTAATATGTACCTTAAAATAGTACTGTGAACCTTTTTGTGGTAAAAAAAGGGTACAAAGATGTCCTTTTAAGGGTACTGCCCCAGTAACAAGCTGTTGCACCCCAAAAGGTACAATTCTTTACACCTTGTTTCTCAATGTATTGATCACTGGTCCTAACGAGAGATTCTGACGCAGTCTGATGATGAGGAATGTCTTTTATTTGCTAAATGTCAAGGCAGGTGTAATGCCCCACACCAGCTCATTTTCTGTGGCCGCCGTTAAAGCTCAATTCATTACAATGGAATCAGTGCACATCGAAGTCTTTCAGCCGAACGAGCTGGAACGATAATAAAAAACACCTCTCATTAATCAACTCTGATTTAATTTAGCAAATCAATTCATTCAGATTCATTTAGCTGATCTACTTCATAATTAAATCGTTAATTACATGTAAACGAGTTATTTTATTTGTTTGATTACTTGTTGTAGTAAACTGTTTAAGTCTGAAACAGTAAATGAAAGCCTTATTGGTTTTAATGGTATCTGCTATTTCAGCTTCAGTCTGCTCATTTTTTGAAACACTTTGATGGTAGTTTAACCACATATTATCTTATCTTCCCCAACACTGAAGTCTGAAGTTAAATGAAAGAAACTCAACACAGACCAATCACGTATACCAAAACAAAAGCTCATAAACACTGGAAAACATGCACAGATCGCCACATAAGCTGTTCTCGGAAACAGTTTTTTTTTTGGGTGTGTTTTTTTTTTTTGCATCTTTGCAGTTTCTGTCCTTCCCCTTGAGTAACTCTTAATGGAATCAAACTTGCAGATGCTTAGAAGTGCATTGTTATACGGAAACAAGCACGAGAGAGTGTCGCATTGTGTAACCACACATCCCAGCGAAAGGAAGCCAGAGAGAGCGTTCTGCTTTTCTTTTCTCACTTTCGAAACTGCCGTATTGATATGTATTATATCTCGGGTGACTCTCTCTCTCTCTAAATGTACAGCGAGAGTTTCCCCGTGTGGGAGTCTAGACTCATCAAACCCGCTGTCGTTCCTGAGAGGTTCCTCTCAGCCTGGAGTGGGAGTTATAGAGATCTCTCTGCTCTCGGTTATTAAACTGTCATGGATACAGTCTACCTGCGCCATACATTAGTCTTCCTAGCTATCGGCTGTGGGTTCTGCTACAAAATACAACATGAAACAGAGTTTTGTGGCATTTATCAGCTTTGAGGTCATGCAGGGCTTCGTCAACAGTGAAACGACTGAAAAAGAACCAGTTTCTCGTTTCTCTTGCAATGTCCTTGAAAGCACATTTTCCATTCACACTGTTTGTTGCTAGAATCCTGATTGTTTAATCCGAAACCTAAAGAAGCTTGTTTCCGCCACTGAATGAGAAATAAAAAAGGTAATTGTGACTTTTTATCTCACAATTCTGACTTTTATTCTCACAATTGCGTCTTAAAAAGTCAGACTTTTCCTTATGTTGGACTTTATATCTCACAATCCTGAGAAAAAGTGTCAGAATTGTGTGACAAAGTCATGATTGCGTTATATTATTATAATATGAAGACTGTCAGGGATAATGGTAATCATACCACTTATTAATGCTTTTCACCACATGAATCGGTGTGGACAAAATATTGATTAGCTACTTTTAAAAATCATACCAGTTCATTAGTTTATTATCCATCCCTGTGAAAAACACTCATTCTGGCAAAAATAAATAAATAAATAAATAAATAAATAAATTAATTAATTAATTAATTAATTAATTAATTAATTAAATTTTAAAAAAATCTTTTTTTTTAGAAAATTAAAGCAATGTTATAATATTTTCTTCTTTTATTTTGATGTTTTTTTTGTTTTTTATGTTTGTCGATAAAGCAATTTTGAATTTGAATTTGGATTTAAAAGCAATTTTTTGAGATGTCAAACTCAAATTTTGGAACATAATTTGTTTAAAATAAAAATATAAAAAATATAAATATATATAAAGCTGTGTAAATAATGTGGACATTTTCTACTGAATTCTAAAATCCCTTTCAAAATGTATTTATTAAAGTACACCCTGTTTATGGAAAACATATTTGTTTTTCTTCAGTAATCTTAAAACTGTGCAAGCTTAGATGTTTTGAAGTTACTGGAAGGTGTTTCTAGAAATTGCAAATGGATTAGTTGTACTGTCCTCCTGTGTTGTCTTTTTAATTGCACAACAGCGTTGTAGTGAAAACAGGCGTGTGTGTGTGTGTGTGTGTGTGTGTGTGTACCTGGGAAAAGAACAGTGAAGCTCTTCCCAGAGACAGACCGAGGGGCGTATCCTCAGTGTTATAAATAACTCTGGCAGTCGGCTGAACACACAGTCCAATTAAGTTCTTGGCCACCAACAATTTCCTCTTGCATGCGCACACAGGAAGTCCAGGTCTCTCCTGGGCTTGTCACGGTTATTAATTGGCGGACGGGTTTAGGCTGGCCGGTAATGAACGCTTGAGGGAGTTTGAGGGGAGAGGTGTGCCGTAAGGGGAATACATGGAAGATCGTTGGGGTTGCCAGATATTAACATCATTCCTACACTCACATGGACCTGTTATTCACATTTCTGCTGCATATTCCAGTACACTGTAAAAAAATATGTGATCAATAAGTTAAAGGGGTGATGAACTGAGAAATCTAATTTTCCTTGAGCTTTTGACATCTAAGAGGTCATCATATTATACGAATATCCTGTAAGTTTCAGAACTGAAAACATCCTTATTAGCCCAATAAAAGCTTTTATTGACACCAGGCTCAGCAAACGACTCGTTTTTCAAAGTGGGGAACTATGACTTCAAAGAGGAGCCCACCCCCACAGAAGAAGATCAACACCTACTTCAACACGGCCGGTTTAGCCCCGCCCACCGATTCACGCATTACACACATAGCTAAATAACACAGGTCTACCTCGTGATGACAAACCGGATCGAGCTACTAAGCAATACAGAATATTATGCAATGCCTGGTTGTGGAAGAAGACAGTGGCTGCATAAGCTTCCTCTGGATTCCAATAGGACTGCATGGATAAACGTTATTTTTAATGACCTTCCAGCTGATGAGGTAAAACATTGTCCGTCTGTTCGCTTCATTTCACTGAGGATTGTTTTGTAAACAAGACTGGATTTGCAGACCGATTAAGAGTGAAGAACGGTGCTGTGCCGTCTATATTGGATCTGACAGGAATGGTCCATCACACGGACTCTGGGTCGAACATGTATGGGCGAATCATTCCGGTTGCCATTTGACAACATTGGCCGTTTTCAAAACAATTTTCCCCAAGTGCATCGACGGGTGAGTTGAAACTCATTATAATATGCAAAACTGTTATCCACTCACAGCAGTGGGCGTTACTTTAAGTCTTCAGTGCGAGAGGCCCATAAAAACCAAGCGTTTTTCAGCTAGGCTGAAAACTAGGGTAGAAAATAGCCTATTACTTATTCATTTTCATGTTTTTGAATGTAAAAATCAAGCGAACGTCATAAGTTGACCTCAGACAACAATATAATAAAATTTAAAAAGCCAGTTCATGACCTTTAAAGATTTTGTTTGGCTTCAGTACATGAGTTAAAACAGTTTCTAAAACAGAAATAGAAAATATGATCTCATGGTGTTGGTTGTGTTTTAACATAATCATTATATCACAATCATTTTACCTAAATCACCTGAACTCATATAGAACACAATTTCTGAGTGAAGTTTAATTTATGGAATATAACAGCACTGTCATTGTAGCACATACCATTTTTAGCCTTTTTAATGACATCAAAATGATCAAATCAATAAAAAATACATTTCAAAACAATATTTTATGTAGGCACACACAGACATCAAGAATCAGCATGTGTATCTCAACAATGGTGACAATTATAAAGCATGTTACAATGCATTCTGGGTGCCACCAATCAAATGTTCAGAGGTGATCTGTTTGTCACCATTGTTGAGATTCATATGATGTCTGTGTGTGCCTACATATATACATTTTGAAAGTTTCTTTTTTTTGATCATTTGGATTTCATTTAAAAGGCTAAAATTGATGTGCTCTACAATGACAGAGCTGCTATAACCCATAAGATAAGCTTAACTCAGAAATTGTGTTCTATATGAGTTAAGTGAGGTCAAATGACTGTAAAATGTAGATTATGTTAACACATAACCAACTCCGTTAGATCACCTTTTCTATTTGTTCATCTGGCTGTTATAATACATGTACAGCAGCCAAACAAAATATAAAGTTAAGATGTGAGGGTCAAGTGCCCAACTAAAACAAACACTATATTTTAACAACAAATATTGACAAATATTCCAGTTTTCTCCTTCAGAGATTCTGCTTGTTACAATCAGGTGTCTTCAATAATGCTCAATCATCACTCAATTATTAACTTAATTATCTCATTAACTTTAACACTGCCTCAGTGTTCACTTAACACTCTGCTCAGAGCTTAATTGGGTCGCTTAAAATGACTTATTCAATGATGTTGCATTGTTACAACGTAACCCAGTTATGTGGAACCTGTTAACATAAAAAGTTAATTAAAGCCAACATATATTTTTTTGAGTGCAGTCACTAGAAAATTGGGATTGAGTTGGGGAGGTTAGAAATTTTTACAAGAAAAAGGTAACGCCGTCTCAGTGCGGACGGAAGGACAAACTATAGAGAAAAATATGCATTTTCAAACGAAACCATGTGAACGTCGCCTTAGAGTTAGGCATTTTTCAGCTTCAAGTTTACTCTTTTTTTAAGTCAGTTTAATGTAAATTAAGTTGAAATGACTTAAAAATCCAAGTTGATTGTACTAACACAAATATTTTAAAACAATTTCAGTGTAGGTTTGTGAGTTTTCCTCTGAAGGCAAAGAGTGCTTTGAGGGAGCAGTCACCCCGTGTTTCCTAAAAGTACGAGTGTAACTTCCCAGTTATTAGTGTCTGCTGATGTGTCATTATGTGCTGGATCCTCACAGTAAAAGGAGGAGGAGGATGTGTCTCGCAGGACTTTAAAGAGCAGCTCTTCTCTGCTCTATTAGCTGGGGATGTGTATCAGAGAGTCACGGCCCTCATTACACTGGGCAGGATGATTGATTCAATGCTCATAGATTCACAGATGAATAAAACAAGACAGAGAGCAGTGTATGACACTGAAGCAGAAGACAGCACTAGAGCCGAGTTGGCTGTAAAACACCTGCAGCTTTTATCCCTGTTCAAATCATTGGTTATTTTTACGACATCTATTGCACAACACTATGTTATAACCTCAAAACAATTTTAGCATAGTGCATTATTTGTAAACTAATGTATTTTGATGTGTGCGTCACATAAACAGCTCATATGCATGGCTTTCTGTGAGGTAAACTCGCTTGTTAGCTCACCTGGTACAAGACGAGTCCCAGGAAACACCAGTTTCCATAAAAGTTGTTTCAGGAAATGTATTTTTTATCTTGTTTTGGTTTTGTGAACACTATCGGTTAGGTTTAGGGTGCAAGATCTCAGCAGAGGAGGATTAAACAACTCCACAAACAGCATTACCAGATTCACTTATTACTAACCAGTTTGAGTTTTATCGTGCATCTACAGAAGTTGTTATTGGGAATGAACAGAGGTTTAGAGGAAGGTGATTTATTGGGTTTTATTTAAAGACACCATAATAGTGGTCAGTGTTTGCTTTAGTTGGTCTCTTGACCCCTGACTTTATAACACCAGGTTTTCCTCTGGCTGCTTGTAAGTGTTTATATGACACATTTGTTGAGACATTTTTGTTTTGATGATGATTTATGGAATGATGAATCATCATTTGTTGTCTTGATTCTCTGACCTTTTCTAGAGAATAATCTCTGATTAAACAGGTGATAAATAACTTGTATTTTTCATTGTAAAAAAAACTGTGATTCTGCTGCAAGGCCCATTGTTGTTTCAATCAGGTTTTAAAAACCTCTATGGTATCATGCTGACTTACACAGACATCAAGAATCATTATATGAATCTCAACAATGGTGATCATTAAAAAACGATTCATGATGCAATGCATCATTTTTTTAATGGTCACCATTGTTGAGATTCATATGCTGAATCTTGATATCTGTGTTAGTTTTGGTAATGAATTACATTTTCTGTAAAATCTTCATTTGATAGTCATAACATTGCTAGTTCTTATGTTGTAGAATCTATTTTCGAATACAACTAATAATATAATCAGAGATTAGACTCTAAATGAGATCAGTGAATCAAGTCATTAAGTAATAATTGTCATCATCAAACCTTGACCATCATCACCCAATCATACTTTTCCTTGACTTTTGTGCCATGTTTCATAAACACTCAATTACAGCAGCCAAAGAAAAACTTGTACTGGAACATCAAGGGTCACGAGCCCAACTAAAGCAAACTCTGATCTCCATCATGGTGACCTTAAACCTTGTATTTCTTGTGTCTCTCTTTCTTTCAGTGATTCTGGTTGTTCATCACTAATGTGCAACCATCAATTAATTGATGATTAATTGACTTAACTATACAATTATTATTCATTTATCATTCTGGGATCTAGAAATGTTCTATAATTCATCCAGTTTGTGTTCTGTTTCAGTCATTCAAGCCACTTCAATTTCAGTATTATTTGAGTGCAGTGAACTCCATTTAATTGACTAAATATTACTGTTAGGTTTTACAGTGTATAGGAACTATCCAAGACGTTAGTGTTCGCCGATTAGCCGAATACATGAGAAACACCAGCACCGCCATTTATAATTTAAAAAATCCATGTAAACACAGATTATAGCCTATATATTAACTCCAAAAATCAACTCTACGAACATTGAAAACTGTGATAGATGGACCTCTTAACATGTTAAGGAGTAAATCCAACGCAACTTTGAGGAGACATTGTACTGCACACAGCAGTACATATCAGTGGCTAGGAAAGTAAGGGAGGGTATTTAAAAGAAATAAAATAGCAACTTTGCTACAACCTAATTCTATTGTAACTCAATAGTACTTAGTATTGCATTTGTCTTTTAGCAATGTGATATACGTGTCAAGATCGACTGGTGTTTTCCTGTTCAATGAAACGAGTTAACAGCAAATGCACATTTTTTTATTTAATGCTAATGTCCACTACAGTTTCAAGTGCACCTGAAAGTGGACATGAGCCGCGGGTCTGGACTCATTCCCTGATGAGCTTTATTAAGTCTATGCTGAAGTTTAATGAACGTGTGATAATGTGTTTTCATCTCTCAGCGGGAGTGTAATGAGATGCGCCTCGTTTGTCTTTGAGAAAATGTGCGTTCTGCATTTAAATACCGTACGCTCGGCTTTTTGTGGAAAACGACCCAACGGGAGAGATTTAGCAGGGTCAGTGTAATGCCGATTTGATATTCAAGTAAACAAGGACATCTTTTGTCAATAACACATGATCAATTACAGCCACGGATGTCTGCTATAATTGATACTTCCTGACAGAATAACATTAGCATGATTTACCCAGCAGGATATTTGATTTGCTAATGATTTCTGATTGTATGATTGGGTTTGTTGTTGAAGCAGGAACAAAATAGACTGGAAACATAAAACAAACAGGCTGATACAATGGTGTATTGTGGGTAATTATCGGGTTTTCAATACATTATGGTGATTTTGACATGCAAACAATGCTCGTCTTAAAATATTGAAATGAAGATGTTCATGTCTTTCTTTCTTCAGTGGAAAAGAAATTACGTTTTTTTCTTTTTTTTTTTTGAGGGAAACGTTCCAGGATGTTTCTCCGTATAGTGACTTCAATGGGGTCCAACGAGTCGAAGGTCCAGATGTGAGTTTCAGTGCAGCTTTAAAGTCTCCCAGACGAGGAATAAGAGTCTGATCTAGACAAACCATCTTCCATTTTATACAAAAATAAATGCTCGTCTTGCACGTCCACGACTTGCATTACGTAATCAGATTGCAAAGGTCCAGCGGTAACCTAACGTAAGGGAAAAACTTCAAAATCGTCCAAGATCGTTTTTTAAACATTTTTTGTAAATGGTATTTGACTTATTCTTTGCACGTTGGTTTTGTAAACACTCGGTCGGTTCTTCCGCCTACGTCCCGGTTGACCTTTCAACCTGATTATGTAATGTGTGGCGCATCACAGCTAGTGTAAGACCAGCATTTGTGGTTATAAAGTACATAAATGTTTCTTTTTTTAATAAAATGGCGGATGTTTGTCTAGATAAGACTCTTACTCCTCGGCTGAGATCATGTCGAGACTTTAAAGCTGCACTGAAACCGTTCACTCCATTGAAGTCACTATATGGAGAAAAATGTAATGTTTTCCTGCTTAATCTTAATTTCTTTTGGACTGAAGAAATTTTCAATAATTTTCAATTTTCTTAATTGATATCCTGGTATGACCATGTAATAATATTGTTACTTGTTACAATAAAATGGTGAAACGGTACTATTACAGTACAATACAGTACGGACAACACAAACTATTTGATCAGAACCGATCACAGACCTCCAGAGAAAGACAATCAGCATGCCAATTAAATCAATGCTCTCAACCCAATCACCCGCTCGACCACAGGCACCGCGAGTCTCATTCAGTGTGGATGTGTGCACGACAGATTATGAATCGAGCTATTGAGCCGTCGGCTGTCTAGATCAAATGAGACGGCACACACGGATTAATTATTCAAATTTCCATTATGATCTTAATGATTTCACAGCACAGATACAAGCTTAACAGCGCAGTCTTTGGGGTGTTATTTCAGCTTGGGTTGATGGCCCACTAGAGTTCTGTCTTGTGTGTTTCAGATTGTATAAGTCCTTTGCAGAAAGGCAGATAAAGTGATGGAAATATGATGGCATTTTGATCCTTTTGCTACACAGTCCTTTAAAATTATATTCGTATAATCTCCACATACAGTACATTCAGTCGAGAGATTATAGTGAGATTAAACTGCATTATAATGAATGTTTGATAACATACATGTACACGAAATGCACAGTTTAATCAACATTTCGGCCAATTACACTAAATCAGTGCTGATCTTATGAGCATTTTATCACATTTAGTGATTTATATAATAATATTACTGTGAGCTTACGTGTGTTTTTTGCACAAAGAGAGAACGTTTCGTCCTACTTCATCTGTTTTAGAAATAATCCTAATCTTCATGTTTTTGGTGCATACATTCAATGTAACATTATTGCAAAATCCATATAAAACCAGCTTTGGGTGGACTTGGTTGCACTATAGTTATATATAGCAACAATATGTTCAAATCTTTATTACTATTGCAGTCACTGTGGTATCAGTTTGTGATATCGGTTACTTTGATATCATAGTACTGATATCGTAGTATGGTATTTACATTGTAGTTCAAAAAATATCATGGGATAATTATTATATAAAACCTAAAAGCTGTTAGTAATTGTGTTTTTGTCATGGTTATTAGTTTTTTATTAAATAAATATGTATATTTAGTTCCCTTTCAAGAAAACTCAACACAGCCGTTGCCTGACACTTTGTGACAGAGCCATTGCAGTTTTCTCTTTTTGTCCTAATTATAAGGCTTTGAATGAGGCATATTGAAAATAATCCCAAAATGTTTTTTGAGAAGCTTGGTAAAAACAATCAAATAAACAAAACTATTAACATATTTCATTCAATACCAAAATTGTTTGAAAAAATAGTCTAAAAAACACTATACTATACAGTATCTGATAGGGATGAACGATATATCGGCCACCATATCGGTATCGGCCGATATATAGATTTTCAATGTTATCGTTATCGGCCAAACAATAAAATTTGGCCGATATCTTAAAGCCGATTAATATTGGTTTATTTCCTTCAGCTGATGCGCACTGTTCAACATGATAGGTTTGAATTGGTTTGAATATTGAAATATGATTAGAATAACTTCAAAAAGGAAAACACAACAAAAGTGCAAAAGTCTGTAATATCGGCTACATAAAATTAAAATGAAAACCTCATTATACTGTAATTGTGTGCTTGGGACATGGATTTAATGGTGAGACTTTTGTTTTTTAACCAGTCTCTCAAAATTATATAACAGTTTTGGATTTAGATTTATCGGCCGATATATCGGTTATCGGCTTTTAAATATAAAGAATGATCGGTTATCGTATCTGTACTGTTTATTTCTGTTATCTCTTATCTTTAGCTTAGCACTAAGTCAATGTCAGACCCATTTTAAAGCAGTCCAGCTGGAGTCAAACACCATTTGTGGGAAGAATTGCTCTTGAGTGATCCCATGTGTTCATGGTGCTGCATTATAATGGATCAGATGTGTGCAGCAAGGCTTCTGGAAACATTATTAGCGTCGAATACCAGTGTGTTTTCTCATTATATTTCCCATGAATCCTGTGATACAGCACCAGTGAAGCCAATCACCATAGCAACATCCCCATTGCCCAAGCCATGTTTGTTCTGCACATTTAGTTATCATGTGTGGTACGCTTCATCTCTGGTGAGGACATACACTGTTTCCTTTATATGTATGTGAACCACTTTTTCACAGTTATTTGGCATATTTTTGTGACTTGCATCTAATAGATAAGCGATGAAACCCTATGCAAATGTTGACCTTGGGGTGGCATGGGGACAACAGCTGAGATGATTGTGTCTGTGAGAGATAAGCATCAGTCAGTGATCTGCAGAACAGAGCTGTGGGCTTCACACGTCCTCACCTCATGCTGGAAACACGGACACATTATCATCCCATCTGCTTTCATTGAACATTTCTGATGTGTGATTGACAAAGGGCCCAATTGTAAGGATCTAAGCGCATAGTCTGAAGTGCATTTAGGTCGTGTCGTATCCACTTTTGCTAGTTTAACAACGGGAAAAATGGTGTAAAAGGGTCGTCCTTATTCTCTTAATGCGGAATGGGTGGGTTTTGGGTGTAACGTGCAATAAACCAATCAGAGTCTCATCTCCCATTCCCTTTAAAAGCGATGGCGGATTCGCTATTTACACTCAAAAAACATTTATATCTAAACATAAGATTTATTTACTTATGTCCATCCATTTGGATTGCATAGTTTTAACATGAACCAATTAATAACCTGAATGTGATAAATATTTGTCAGTCATACGTAAATGAAATGGGAAAGATTTATGTAATAGTACACAGAAAAACGCTCATGTTAAATTAACACTGCTCAGTGTTCATATGTGTGCATACTACTGAGTGAAAGTGCCATTGAAGCAGTGTTGAAGTTAATTAAATAAATAAGTGGTGATTGAGCATTAATTATGAACACCTGCTGTTAACAAGCAGAATCACTGAAGGAAAGAGAAACTCAAGAACTACAACTGACTTCAGACACAGTCTAAGAGATAAATAAGACATTAAATCTCTCAAGATCTCTGCAGACGAGGATTAAACAACTCCACAAACCGCATTACCAGCTTCACTTATTAAAAGACAGATTTATTTGATTTAATTTCCATTTCAATTACAAACCCAATTCCATAAAAGTTGGGACACTGTACAAATTGTGAATAAAAACAGAATGCAATGATGTGGAAGTTTCAAATTTCAATATTATATTTAGAATACAACATAGATGACATATCAAATGTTGAAAGTGAGACATTTTGAATTGCCATGCCAAATATTGGCTCCTTTTGGATTTCATGAGAGCTACAAATTCCAAAAAAGTTGGGAAAGGTAGCAATAAGAGGCCAGAAAAGTTAAATGTACATATAAGGAACAGTTGGAGGACCAATTTGCAACTTATTAGGTCAATTGGCAACATGATTGGGTATAAAAAGAGCCTCTCAGAGTGGCAGTGTCTCTCAGAAGTCAAGATGGGCAGAGGATCACCAATTCCCCCAATGCTGAGGCAAAAAATAGTGGAGCAATATCAGAAAGGAGTTTCTCAGAGAAAAATTGCAAAGAGTTTGAAGTTATCATCATCAACAGTGCATAATATCATCCAAAGATTCAGAGAATCTGGAACAATCTCTGTGCATAAGGGTCAAGGCCGGAAAACCATACTGAATGCCCGTGATCTTCAGGCCCTTAGACGGCACTGCATCACACACAGGAATGCTACTGTAATGGAAATCACAACATGGGCTCAAGAATACTTCCAGAAAACATTATCAGTGAACACAATCCACCGTGCCATTCACCGTTGCCGGCTAAAGCTCTATAGGTCAAAAAAGAAGCCATATCTAAACGGGAACCAGAAGCGCAGGCGTTTTCTCTGGGCCAAGGCTCATTTAAAGTGGACTCTAGCAAAGTGGAAAACTGTTCTGTGGTCAGACGAATCAAAATTTGAAGTTCTTTTTGGAAAACTGGGACGCCATGTCATCCGGACTAAAGAGGACAAGGACAACCCAAGTTGTTATCAGCGCTCAGTTCAGAAGCCTGCATCTCTGATGGTATGGGGTTGCATGAGTGCGTGTGGCATGGGCAGCTTACACATCTGGAAAGGCACCATCAATGCTGAAAGGTATATCCAAGTTCTAGAGCAACATATGCTCCCATCCAGACATCGTCTCTTTCAGGGAAGACCTTGTATTTTCCAACAAGACAATGCCAAACCACATACTGCATCAATTACAACATCATGGCTGCGTAGAAGAAGGATCCGGGTACTGAAATGGCCAGCCTGCAGTCCAGATCGTTCACCCATAGAAAACATTTGGCGCATCATAAAGCGGAAGATGCAACAAAGAAGACCTAAGACAGTTGAGCAGCTAGAAGCCTTTATTAGACAAGAATGGGACAACATTCCTATTCCTAAACTTGAGCAACTTGTCTCCTCAGTCCCCAGACGTTTGCAGACTTTTATTAAAAGAAGAGGGGATGCCACACAGTGGTAAAAATGGCCTTGTCCCAACTTTTTTGAGATGTGTTGATGCCATGAAATTTAAAATCAACTTATTTTTCCCTTAAAATTATGCATTTTCTCAGTTTAAACATTTGATATGTCATCTATGTTGTATTCTAAATATAATATTGAAATTTGAAACTTCCACATCATTGCATTCTCTTTTTATTCACAATTTGTACAGTGTCCCAACTTTTATGGAATTCGGTTGTAAATCAAATGTTGTAAGTCACCATGATGGTGATCAGTGTTTGCTTTATTTGAGATTGACTTATTTTTCACAACTCTCTACATGGCAGAAATTCCTATTAATACAGGAATATGGATCAGGTTAATTTGTTAAAATGAAAAGATGTCTGCTTATAGGAGGAGAAAAAAACGCGAGGATAATATGATTGTAGACGTTGATTCTTATATTGTCTTGCTGCATCAGTGGGAATGTTCAGTCACAGATCATCTTCGTCATGAACTGACCTTGTCTATATGTTTATTGAATGATGAGTCTGAATCTCGCATTGATCAACTGAAGAACCCTGGGCATCACAGCAACAAACAAGGCAATATTTGAACTTTTTCTGTTTGCTGTTGAATATATCGAGGCTTTAGTAAAAAAAAAAAAAAAAAAGGTTTTGAGGCTCAAATTTTGCAACGAAAACTTACCGAACATCCGAAACAATGCTGCGTTCTGGGCTAAATGTGCTCGTTGTATAAATATGGTGGTATTTTGACCAGCTGAGAACTCGTGAAGAGCTTAAAAACGGGCAAAAGAGTCAAAACAGTGTCAAGAATCCCTAGAGACTTAAAAACCTCAGAGAAGACTAGAAGAATTACCCACATGTATGCTGTATGTAATGTATAGACGCTTTCAGCAGTGACAACATAAACAAACGGTACTGCGCATGTGCATTAATCTGGCCCAAACTTAACTTCCGGCAGACTTGCGGAGACAATCCATAACAAGTAAATAACCTAGTAGCTGGTATCTTGCCAGTCAAAGAAAATAAATGTTACCTGGCCAAACTGAAATGTGACACTACCAGACCCGTTGAACAAACATTGGAGAAGATGTTTTTCTACCGACGTGTCTGATTTACCGCAGTGTTAAAAAAAACTGTGGCGAGCGCGACGGCGGAGTTTGATAAGGTTAACATAGCTAGGCTACTTACATGCTTGCTAACCTTTTTTTAAGGTGGGTCTCACATTGACAGCATGTTGGATGGATCTGTGCAGCGCTGTTTATGATACTAACCATTCAATACACAGACTGGTCCGCTGTCAATGTGTTTGCGAGAGAGAGAGAGAGAGAGAAAGAGTGAGAGCGAGCGAATATGCGCTGCACGCAACTCAGTAAGTTAGTCAATTACAACTTTTCCCATCTTAAATTGTTAAAAACACGGAAATCAATATGTGGCGGTCAGCGCTGATAATGTGGTGGGCTGCCACTAATAAATGTATGGGAAACACACCGGTTATCACTCAGATAAACATAGGCTATTTTAATACCGCCGTCTCCCTCATAGGAAACCTTGACATTTTTATTTTTAAAAATTGCGTTTGCTCCATAGGTCAGGTTGCACCCCACAGCTCAATAACCTGCTCATCAGCTTAAATTTCACTGCATTTGTAGTCAATGCCATATTATCCAGTAAACACTAATAAACGAACAGAACGGAAGTTAACTTTGGGCCAGCTCATCACCATGGCAACGCGTCTGATGAAACCGTCTATATGTAAACTGATGTTTTCATCATATTTTGGAGTTTATGGTACACATTAACAGCATGTTGGCAGTCTGTAATCACGTTGAATTAAAGTTGTACTGCCAAAAATTGCACTGCATGTAATACTCTGTGTGAAACAAAAGCTACTCTCATAATAATAATAATAATAATACACTCTAAAAAATGCTGGGTTGTGTCAAATATGGACAAACCCAATCGTTGGGTTTAAAAATGCAATTAAAAAATTTAAACCAACGCTTGGATTTGTCTATATTTGACCCAACCATGGGTTGAAACAACCCAGCATCGTTTAGGGTGTAGTGTGTATGTGGATCGTCCTAAGATCCTAAGTTGACTGTGAATTCAGTGAGACAGTAAAACAAAACCCGGGAGTAATAAACCTCGGGCAGCAGAACATCCTCAAATAATATCACACGCCATTAGAGAAGCACATTTCAGCCTCATTAAACTCGTGCCTCTTTAGCCAGATAACACAGACACATCTAATATACGCATGTTATTGTTTTGCTAACCGGATTCCCTAAAGGTTTTCTAGATCAATTAGCGCTCAGTCAGACAAATTAAACTATTATAATAAGCTATAATTCTTACTGTTGACTGTACTTTAATGAATTAAGCTTTGCTTAAAATGCTCATCATGTGATAGTGACACAGACGATGAGTCGATGAGTCGCGTCATTAATGGCATGGTGTGTTTTCACATCTGTAATCACAGTAAAATGCATTACACCAAGCAGCAAATAGAAATTTTTCGTGAGCTGAAGACTTTTTCTATGAACACAAAATTTCTCTCAAATATTGTTCACAAATCTGTCTAAATCGGTGTTAGTGAGCACTTCTCCTTTGCCCAGATCCATCCATCTCACAGGTGTGGCGTGTCAAGATGCTGATTACACGGCATGATTATTGCACAGGTGTGCCTTAGGTTGTCCACAATAAAAGGACACAATACAGTAAAACTGCACATTCGAGTGGCCTTTTGTTGTGGACAGCCTAAGGCACACCTGTGCAATAATCATGCCGTCTAATCAGCATCTTGATATGCCACACCCGTGAGATGGATGGATTATCTCTTGTAATTTTCTTATAATTTCGTTCAGTATAAGACTGTTCCTGTCCTAAATGCTAATTGGTCAATATAGCTTGCCATCGGGACAGTTCATGTTCTCCTATAACAGATTGTCATTCTCGTTGTTTAGAGACTATCTTCCAGTGGAAATATACTTGATGAATTTGCTTGATAAAATAATGGTTTATTGAAAATTTGTCCTCAATTTGTATGTAGTAATATTTTATAAAAGCAATCTAGATCTTTGCCTCATACTATCCTCTTGTGCTATAATGGTAATACATTTTAAAATATTAAACCAGTTCAAGACACAGCATTTATTGAATCAGGACACTATAATAAACACTTAACATTAATAATAACGTCACTCAGGCTGTGGTCGGGTATATTACGGACACGTTCGTGCAATAGCTTTGACTGGTCACACATCATGGATACCCTGGTTAAGATTAAGTATAAATTTTTAATTTGGTTGAAGCTGAAGTCAAAATTGTTCAATCAAATCCAAGCATTTTTGCCTTTAGAGTAAAAGAGTGTTGGCAATCTGTAAACCATCCTCAACTTCAGACGCTGAATCTTCCCCTGATGTGAGTGCCAGCATTATTAAAATTATATCTGCCAACAGCCTGTTTCTTCAATCTGACTGAAGCGCAATGTGTGTTCTCCTCGGTGTCTCTTCATTGCAGCCAAAGCTGATGAGATAACTTGCTTTATTGGGGAGGTTGTCGTGTGTGTGTGAAAGGCAATCTGTGGCCGCAGAACTCAGATTTCTGCTAAATTGGCACAGCTGTCATTCACAGTCCTCATGTGTAGAAAAACAGCTTGACTTGTGTTTGGTGGCTGGTGTGTTTTACAGCAGTTTATAGGCTCCTGCCAGCTACCCAGACTCCATTTTACGAAGCAAAGGCAGCAAAGAGTGGAAAGTATGGGAACGGCACGCACAAATGTATGTGCGTTACAGATAAAAAAAAGATATCTCTATATTTTCTGGGTTTTTTTGATAGCAATACATATTTGGCTAAATCTTGACTGATTTAGGCCTGTCATAGACTACGTTTACATGCAGCCAATTTTCGAGTTATAGTCAGGTTAAGGTCACTATTCGGGTTTCTGAAACATTAGGAATAAGCCGTTTACATGCGTGAGCAGATAGAGTTTCTCCTGTATACGTGCAATTGCAATATATAAACGGCGACGCGCGGTTAGCGTCTAGATGTACGGACAACCTTACGAACCAATATGTGTCATTTCCGATTCTTCTTCCTGTATCCAAAGACAACATCAACAGCAGCCCGCGGATAATGAATAGTTCGGGGCAGATAGCGATCGCCTTTGTTTGCGCTTTGATGCTGGTAACGTTACTGACCTCGCTCCAAAAGTACGCTGTGCTGCGTCTCGCCAGGTCTCGCAGAAGTTTCTCTACTCAAAAGACCAAGATTCCTTGCGAACAGAACATGCGCAGAACACAAATCACTATGGGGATATGCCAATAAGCATTTACATGACCAAAAATTCGGGTTAGAAAAGGGGTAGCCCAGGTATAATATCCCAGTTTTTAAAATCCGTGATATGAGCATATTCGGGTTTTTGCCGGTGTTTACATGGCCGTTCGCGACCGGATTATTGCTAATATCCCGGTTATGAATGGGTTATTGGCTGCATGTAAACGTAATCATAGACAGCCGACTCATATTTTGTGTAGTAGTTCGTATCAGTGACGGAAATTGTCCTTTTCATTTTTTTAAAAAAAATTTTTTTTTAAAAAATTGATTTCTAAAGGCATTTATACCTTTGATTGGACTTTTCTAAATTTCTTTACATTTATTAACCCTAAAGCCTAACCCTAACCCTAAAGTTTTACATTTATTACAGAAGTGTCATTTTTTTGTCAAATTCTTACAGTTAGCAGTTAAATGCTCGCCAATCATTATCGCCTATTCGGGTCTTTAGTGACCCTGAAATATATCTAAAACGGATGGATCTCATCGTCATCAGATCTCACTTCGCCAGTACATTCACTTTTTCTGCTCATATTCACCATCTCAACCATATTCTCAAAACTATCCTTCTATAACTATAATGAATAGAGAGGAATAGTAAGTAAGTAAATTTTATTTATAAAGCATATTTAGACACAGCATAAACTGACCAAAGTACATGACCAAAGGAATACTAAGAAGGTTGATGTCCAAGTTGAAAAATTGAATGAGGGTAGTTAATGATGTCTTGGGTCGATAAAGATCATTAACTAAATTATATAATAAACAAAATGCATTATTATATTAATAAATAAGCGAATTCCATGTTAATGATATCTCCTAAGCATGTACATAAGACATTTCTTCATTTACTGCTACAAACTGATAATGGTCAGATAAGTATGATTTAAATCATGCTAATTCAGTTCAGCCAACATAGTTATTTTAGTCTACACTGTAAAAAAATATTTTTTGGTGAAGTAAATACTAGTGAAAAAACCCAATGTAATTTACTTGAAAAAGTTAGTTTAGGCAAGAATTTAAAAAACTAAGTAAATTCCATATCAGTACTTAATTCAAGCGAGTAAAAAAGAAAGTGTAATATCAACTCAATAAAATTAAGTAAAAATCTTACTATTAAAAAGCTAACTATTATGATAGCATTGTAGAGCCGAGGACGGAATCATAATCACTCAATCAGACGCTCATAAGAAAGCTTGAATATTCTCTGAAAAAGTCTCTGTCACAGCTTTGACTTTCCTCGTCTCTCAGGTCATGTTTCAGAGGTGTTTGATGAGGTAGTCTTGTGTCATGTCCCGTGTCTTTGGCTCTCCGACTGAGCTATGGACACCAGCCATGGAATAGATGGCAAGCGTGGAAGTGTGGACCAGGAATAAAAGGTCATATGCACCGTCGGCTATGTCCACACTCACACACACACACACGCTCAATGACCCGTCCTTCAATCCTCGGCTCATCCCAGGAGGAAAAAGATAGAGGCAGACGATGAGCTTTTATTTTCATCCGTGACTGATTCACTCGACAGCGGTAAAGCTGATTATATCGCACATGGCATGACCAGAGACACACAGGCTGAGTGAACGATGGGGAAACGAGGATAAACATGAGAGGAACAGAGTAGAGATGAAAGAGAGGTGATGCAGGACTCGAGAGTTCAGAAGTGCACATATGATGGGCTGTCCAATGACTCCACTGGCTTGTATGCATTAAGACAAGCGATTGGCAACTGCTTTATTTTGAATGCTGTTTAAAGGCCCCCTTATTTCATTTCCTGTGAAGTCAATGGAAGAGCGCAGTTTTAATCAATGTGTTGACATGTTTCATATTGACCTGAAGTTGAGGAAAGACATTTTAAAGACCTTGTCCCCCCTTTTTAAAAGAAATAGCAAACGGTGATTAGTTTTGCCATAGCTATGCAACCCATTGCACTACAGCTCTTTTTCAACACTGTCATTCATACAAAGATGCAAAGAATGTGAGGACGAAGCAGTTGTTTTTTTAGTCAACTTGCAAACATTAATACTTTCTTATTTTGAATGATTCATGCATTTTATTCTTTAAAAAAATCGGATAAATAAAGTGCATTGCCTCTTAAACAACTTTCCTTTCAAATGTGTCATATAATGCGCTTTTCACAACATATAAGTCTCTGAGAGTGTATATGTCACTATGTAGCTTTAGCTTTTTATGTTAAAGTTGTCTCTTTTTGAGGGTGACCCTGTCCCTTTAAATGCAAATGAGCTGTTTATGAGGTATTACAACCCGATCTCACGACCAAGTCGTACGAATTCGACGAATGATTAAAAAGTGGCTAATTCGTAAGTGGCACTCGTACGAATTAATACGATTTTGCTAAATCGTACATATTTTACGAATTGGCCAATTCGTATGAATTCGTACGAATGACCTACCCCTGACCCCGCCCCTAAACCTAACCATCACGTGGGTTTAGACAAATCGTACGAATTAGTACGAGTGAGGTCGTACGAATTAGTACGAATTAGACACTTTTTAATCATGCGTCAATTTCGTACGATTGGGTCGTGAGATTTGGTCGTGTTGGGTATTAGCATCTTGGATGGCCAAAGTCGGACAAAGATGGAGAGACTCATGAAAAAATGACAACAGGACGTTTCTGAATGGATAGTTGGTGAATTTATGAAGCTTAAGTGGAGTTATCTATCTTCAAGTCATTGATAAGCATATTCTGTCATGATAATCTGTAAATCGTGTACCGGGGGCGGGGTTTATGTAAATTGTAGGATTTGTGACGTCACTAACACGTGAAGAAGCTCATTGTAGTTCCTACCAGCCGTTTGTTGTAGTCCAAAAGCCATTTCTGTAAAAGCAAATTGATCTTTGAGCGTTGTAACTTTGCAGATGTTTTTTATGCCCAAACAGCAACATTACACACTAACTAAAGCTAAAAAAAAGTGAAATCATAATCATAATCAACCAATCCAAATGCTGTTTTTGTTGAAACGTTTGCGCCTAAAAGTGAAATAATAATAATGGCTGGCTTTTAACCTGGTAAAGGAATGCAAATGCTTGATGCTAACACCGGCGAAGACGAATTTAAAGTAGTATCACAATTCCAGTGTATTGATGTACCATCTGCTCAAATGTCCTTTCCCATTACAAGCAAAGTAAATATGTTTAGTGCATTCAAGAAGTATGGAAATTGGGATGCGGCCATCGATAGTTAATAGGGGGCCAGAATTCTGTCGCAGCAGCTCGAGACGAGCCAGAAACAGAGAATGAAATAGCCAAATTGCTATTTAAAATGCCAAGGTAGTAATTAGAGAGCTTCAGTGACTCATTCTGTGCCAATCACGGGTTCTCGGGGTCCGTCCAGTGTTTGTTTTCATCACACGCTCCTCCATTGGCCAGCAGGCCGACACACAGACTGCATCTGCTTTGCTTTGCTCTCTGGCCTTTTCAATTAGAGCTTAGACAGGTTGACAAAAGCTGTCTGGAGGAAATAACACACTACACAAGGTGGATCTGAACCTGAAACAGCAATACCTGCACTGTTAATTACCACACACACCATTCACTCTAGTGTGTTTGACATTGTACACTTTAAATGTGCTAACCAATTTCAAAATGAACCATCTGCTAGTGAACAAGTTTGCATTGCACGTGGACTTAAAATGGGAATTAATCAAACCACATGCTTAGACCAGCTCCTGAGGTTCATGTGTTGGTGATTTTATGCGGTTCTGAGATAATTTGAGGTGTTCCTATATGTATGGTATGGAAGAATGCTTAATTAATTATAAATTATCAGGAAATCTTTCTTCTGAAGTGAACTAAGCCTTTAAGCCTATTCTTATATAGAGACTATTCAACTGATATAACACTCAACAAGCTGTTTAATATGAGCAAACCCAGCAGTGATCATGGTTACACTTTATATTGAGGTGACCGTGTAATTACATAAATAAGTACTGAATAAGATTAATTAACAGCTTTGGGGTTTGGTTGTTTGTGATTATGCCAAAATTATACATAATTGGAAGCACGGTAAATCTTGAAATCACAAATCCCAGAAATAAAAGAGATGACAACTACTAATTGTGTAAGACTATAAATAATAGTGCAGCAGTCCGTACAATAATTTGTGCACTTGTCTGTTCATGGGTAATAATTCTTGAACTCTGAAAACAAAGCAGGACACTGTTGGACTATTTCCCGTTTATCCCAAGGCACATTAAAAACTCAATGTAAACTGTGAAATATAGTTCAGATATTCAATGCCTTTGAATATGAATGCCAGGAACTTTATAGTTCTCCTCAGAAATGCTCTATTCCCCAATAGAAATACATTGTTCCCCAATAGACTGATATAAACCTCAGTCAATCAGACTGGAGCCTCGTTTAAAAAATGAAAAAAGATTTAAAAAAAACAACAACAACTGTTTTTCACCATGGCTGATTTGTGAAAAAAGCTTTCAAGAGTCAAAGGAAAGCCTGAACCATAGCATTTTTCATTTTTACATTTATTTGCTACTAGTTTTTACACTGAGTAGTTGAAGGATCTAGTTCCTGTTATAGAAGTAATTAAGATATAAAAACTCTTCCTAACAGTCATATTTGACTCAGCGTTTCCGTTCAGTATGACAGGTCTTTATTAATGTCAGATTAATGGTTCACTTATGGTAAAAGTCAAGACCCCTCAACTTCAGTCAAATTCTCATTAATTTCAGACCACTCAGAGACAAATTAATTGGTTGCCCTATTTTGCATGGCCCAGTGAAATAACCCCTGCAGACGTATGATTAACTTTCTGCTTCTGGACGGAAACAGCAGCAGAGTGTTGCGGTCAGCATCTGTTAGGTAACTGTTTTTGCTTTTTTTGGTTTCCATTTGACGGTCACCTTGGGATTCTTCTCTCAATTTCAATGATGCATATGGAAAATTTGGACTATTACTGATGTTTGCTAAGCCAAGCATCACTATTGTTTTTTCTAATACTAATGATTTTAACCTAGCAGGTGATACAATTAGTGAAAAAAGCAACCGCCTACCACCAGGTTCACCATCATGTTCTAGTGCGAACACACAATACGTTGGTGGTCTCATATATAAATCGGCTGGGGGGCTTGAGATCGTGCCCTCTATGCAAAAAACTGGCACATCAGGTTCTTCTGTGGTTCCAGGACAAACTACTCTCAAATAGAGCAATGTTTATCCATGGGGGCAAAAATGTGGGGACAGACATCCTCACATCTCACGAGAACAAACACTGTCCGCTCTGGTTTTCCCTCACACATGGTGCACGCCTGTACGCATTTCCCCCGATCGCTCTGCTCCCAGGAGTTCTAGAGGGGGTCCGGCGGCACGGGATCAGTTTGCTCCTAGGAGCCCCGTACTGGTCGGCCCGAGTATGGTTTTCAGACATCGTAGCTCACCAGTGGCAAGTCCCGATCAGGAGGGACCTTCTTTCTCAGGAAGCTGTGGGTCTGGGCCCTGAGCGGGACCTACTCATGAGTGCTGGTCTCTCAACCGAGGTTGTTGAGACCATCCTAACCTCTAGAGCCCCCTCCACGAGGAAACTGTAATTAAAATGGAATGTATTTACTTTATGGTGCAGAGGACATCAGTTGGACCCAGTTAACTGCCCAGTGGCTTCAGTGCTGGAGTTCCTGCAGAATCTCATCTCTGACGGGCTCTCCCCGTCCACGCTGAAGGTCTATTCCACCAAAAAAGACCTGGTTCCGAACTGGTGCTGGTTCAGAACCCGTTCAGAACCTGTTTTTCCAACCCGGTCTCATCCCAAGACGTCATATAACTGACGTTTTGGGACGTCTTTTGACCATACGTCAATATTCGCCTTTTTAGGGCCCCCTTAAACGTCGGTAGATGAGGTTATGGGATCCTAACTCTACCCCATACCTAAACCTAACCCTAAACCTAACCCGTCACCTAACTGACGTTAAAGGTAAAGCGTCAGTTGTATGACGGCCCGGGATCGCCATCTACCGACGTTTAAGGGGGCCCTAAAAAGGCGGATATTGACGTATGGTCAAAATACGTCCCAAAACGTCAGTTATATGACTTTTTGGGATGAGACTGTGTTAGTTTTTCCACTGACTAGAGCACCCAGGGAACGACGTCGTTACGTCACTGTGTACGTCGCCATATGTCTTAGCTAGAAACGCTTGCAAGTACAGTACAACATTACTTTGGGATTATCTGTAACTCTTGTACCAAGAAGGCTTTAAAAACAATAGTCTTTTAATCTTTTCTGATTAGTTATGTACCCCTGTCTTGTGTCTTTTTTCTTTCCATTTACTGTATTTGTTCTATATTGTGACTGTTTTCTTCTTTGCTTATAATGTTTTCAATAAAAAAAAAATAGAAACGCTTGCGCCAACTTCAAGCATAACAATTACAAAGGCGGACTCCATCGTGTTTCTGCAAATGTTTCTCCTGGCTTTGCGATCCTTTATTATGGTCAGAAAAGATGTTTAGAGCACATCTAAACCCGCCGCAGCCCCCGACGTAAGCATGACATGGTAAAAGAACGGTTCTAGTCCAGCAAAGAGTTGGTGCCGCTCCTGGTTCGCGCGCAGGCACCGGCTCCGAACCGGCTCTCAAAATGCTTTGGTGGAAAAGGGGCTTCTGTGGCGGCCATAGTTGCCTTCCACATGCCTCTAGGGTGGGCTCTTTGGGAAGACACCCACTTATAGTACATTTCCTACATGGAGACAGGAGTATGAGGCCTGTCGTCCAGACTAGGTTCCCCACGTGGGACCTGGCAGTGGTTCTTGAAGGGTTATCCCTGGCAAACCTTCGAACCTTTGGGCGAACCTTCCCGCTAGCTATTACGTCCCTCAAGAGAGTGGGGGACCCCCCTCTTGCCTCGAGTTCGCTCCTGGCAGAGTGAGAGCCATTCTCAACCCTAGACCTGGCTATGTGCCTAAGGTGCCTGCAAATGTGGCATAGTCTGTAATCTTTCAGGCATTTCATCCTCCACCGCATGTGTCAAGCTGAGCTACATCAATTATGCTCGGTCCGAGCTCTGGAGGCCTACATACATAAGTCGTCGGTTTGGAGGAAGACCGACCAGTTGCTTGTGTGTTTTGGGTGTCCTCTAAACAAACAATTAACAGATGGATAGTAGAGCGTACTAGGCGCGTGATTTGCCTTCGCCCATTCCTGAAAAGTGCCCTCAAAGAGGGGCTCCGAGTTACGTAATTACGTAACACCGATCAAATGGTAAATGGACTGCATTTATATAACACCTTCATAGACCTAATGGCCACCAAAGCGCTTTACCTTAGCCTCACATTCACCCATTCATACACACATTCATACACCCACGGCGGTGTCAGCCATCCAGCTCGTCGGGAGCAGCTGGGGTTAGGTCTTGCTCATGGACACCTCGACACTTGGTCAGGTGGAACCGGGGATTGAACCACCAACCTTTCGGTTCGTAGACAACCCACATGAACCACTGAGCCACTGCCGCAAGAGCTTGAATTATAAACACAGTCAGGCTTTAAAGTCGACTGTTGAGTCGACTGGATTACTTGTTCGCTGTGATGACTTTTTATGTCCCTTTTAGTCACTTATAAGCAACAACCTTTTTAAAGACAAGCTTTAAAATATCTCTGATGTCATAGAATAAAATGCAGGCCAATGCAGGCCACAGACCAAACAAAATTAAAAAAAAAAACTTAAAAGCATGTCATCCCTGCAGGAAGCACACTATAACAGCACACAGTTTGCATCAGATGGTTCATGGTCGATTTTGTTAGTCCAGTTGTAAACGACTCCTCTCTTTTCCATGTTTCCGCAGGATCCCAGAAGCAAGCACAAGTTTAAGATCCACACCTACGGCAGTCCCACGTTCTGTGACCACTGCGGATCGCTGCTGTACGGCCTCATTCACCAGGGCATGAAATGCGACAGTGAGTATCGACCTCCCTTCATGCCCTCATGCAAGACCATCTTCTCCTAACCAAATCTAGATGAAGCCTGTAAGGAAATAAAAGAAGAAGTGGCCTCAGATCCGTGTGAAAGGGTAGCTCCTGCCTCAGGCCTACACAATACATCTGTTTCTGCTGTTCTTCTCCATTATGAGGTCAAATGTGGTTCGATCTGTAGATCTAGAGACACCCCCTGAACATTCCTGTTCCTCTCACAGATTTTATTAAGAACAAATTTAAGGGAGATTTATGTGGGAGTAGCAGCATATATGGGATGTGCTCATCAACACCTCTCTGAGACGACACACCACAGCCAATTTCCACATATCAACAACAACCTCAGCATGGGTCACATACACTTTCTCTGCCAAAACGGTCCAACAAAACAAGGTTTGCTGTCTGTGCTCATGAACTTGACAGGGTTCACCTTCAAAATGCACTTTTCATGTCTTATGTTGGTGTTTCAGCAGTTGATATTATTAAAAAGGGAAAACAAAGTTAACAACAACATGACAGTAAAGGCCAATTCCCACCGCATGGACAAACATCTACAAACACGTTTTGTCGGATCAGTTGGTATTGATCAGGGTTTGTATTCACCTGGCTGACCATGTTATATCAGCATTTGTCCAAATCTAAATCCAACGGCCATCAGCAAACAATGGTTGGGTATCATTTCGATTTCGATTCTGCTTATCGATTCCGATTCTTCTTGATTCCCAATTTTGATTACATTAAAGTAGTAGTTCATTTAAAAAAACTTTTGCTGATAATTTACTCACCCCCATGTCATCCAAGATGTCCATGTCTTTCTTTCTTCAGTCATAAAGAAATTAAGGTTTTAGCATTTTCTCCATATAACGGACTTCAATGGGAACCAAACGGTTCAATGTCCAAAAGACAGTTTCTGTCCAAACTACAAACTGTTCAAACGATTCCAGACGATGAATAAGGGTCTTGTTGAGCAAAACTATCGCCATTTAATAAATAAATAATAATGCTCGCCTTGCTCTGTTCTGTGACGCACGTTTGTGACTCTCCTGTTCGAACTCTTTTTTCCGAGTCGTTTGGTTCATTCAACGAACGAAACAAACGAATTCACTCGGAAAAAGATTCCTTCATTTTGATGAACGAGTTCGAACAACAAATGGTAATAATAAATAAACCAATATACAATAAAAATTTGAATTTACATAATATCAAATAAACATAATATCATATCAAACAATGTATTAATACTGGAGATTAATAGAGATTACTATCAAGGAAATCTAATATCGACATGGCTACAAGTTCCCATGTTTTGTCTGCTTGAACCAGTCACGTAAGTTATCTGGTCATCGCACTAGTTACGCAGCGCTTAGCTTGGCGAGTTTGGCATTTCGTACCCACTGCATCTTAGCTACACAGCCTTGAGTAAACCTATGAAAGAGAACATCTCTGGTTACTAGTGTAACCCATGTTCTCTGAATAGGGAACGAGACGCTGCGTTCGCTGCCAAACTCCTCGCGCTGCCGACAAGCTTCCTTTTCGGCAGAGAAATCTGAGGAGCAGATGATGCGCTCGCTAATATAATATGACGATGTAAGGAGCAAGAAGAAGAAGAAGAAGCAGTGTTTTAAGATTGTCTGGCACAGAAACTGTAATCAATTGTAAAATAACGCTGCACTAGAAAAGAATTATAAATTACAAATATAGTAACAGAAGTTATTCAGTCAAGAACGAGTGAATTTTCTCTGTGTTTTGTTGTGTGATCAGTGGTATTATAGAGACGCAGCAGGAATATCGGTGCTGTCACTTTAAGAGGTCCAGTATACTGATACACCCACCTGCAGTCGCCTCACGCTTGACTGGTTTAATTGAATTTGATTTAATTTAATTTAAACACAAAGGAATGGATAAGAGGAATCAAACGTTTTATTTTATAACAAGTAGGACTCGATTTTTGATTTCCACCCAACCTTATTTGTTGGAATTTGTTAGCGTTTGTCTGTGTGGTGTGAATTGGCCTTAACAGCTTTGAATCAGGTTGGAGGTCTAGAGCTTTTATGCTACAAATGGAAAGTGGCTGTGAATCATGCAAGGATGCTAGGAATGCTTATATGCCCACATTCATACAAATATTACCTTGAAAAAGCTCTTTTTTGTGTGTGGCAGCCTATCTCCAATGGCTCTGGTTTGTGGTCAATGTACAGCAGTCTTGCCAAATCTGTTGCCACGGGTGGTTTTTTGGTCCATGGGTTGAAGCAATCAAGCCCTGCATACACTTTACTATGTTTAATCCTGAAGCGTTTACCAATGTTTTTCTCTCTTGTTCTCAGCCTGTGACATGAACGTTCACAAGCAGTGTGTGATGAACGTGCCAAGTCTGTGCGGGACCGACCACACCGAGCGCAGAGGAAGAATCTTCCTCAAGATCGAGGTCAACGTAGACAGACTCCACGTCACAGGTCAGCATACAACTATACAATTTGTAGAAATAGAAAACTGAAAACCATCAGAAGAGCAAAAACAAAAAGAATGATTAAATAGAGATGAATGGTAAGGACAATTCATCTTTTTATGATATATCATACAGCTAGACATAACGACAAGAGGTTTCCAACCAATTGCCTAATGGCATCATATCCAGGAGATAAGTCAGTTAATTCGAGTAAAATCACAGACTTCGCTTATCCCGTGCGAATGCACCACACGAAATTCAGATGTGGTTGGGTAATTTCAAATTCACACACGAGGTCCTCAGATAACACTAATCCTGTGTGAATAGGGCTTTAGACTCAATGGCAGGGGATTTTTTTTAACATTGGGAGAAGTGAGAAGAGCAGGCCCAGAGAGTAATGCAGTGAGAGGGGCAGGCCCAGTGAGAGATGCAGTGAGAGGTGCAGGCCCAGTGAGAGATGCAGTGAGAGGTGCAGGCACAGTGAGAAATGCAGTGAGAGATGCAGTGAGAGGTGCAGGGGTAGCGAGAGATGTAGTGAGAGGTCCAGGAGCAATGAGAGATGCAGTGAGAGGTGCAGGAGCAGTGAAAGATGCAGTGAGAGGTGCAGGAGCAATGAGAGATGCAGTGAGAGGTGCAGGAGCAGTGAGAGGTGTAGGAGCATTGAAAGATGCAGTGAGAGGTGCGGGAGCAGCAAGAGATGTAGTGAGACGTGCACTAGCAATGAGAGATGCAGTAAGATGTGCAAGCCCAGTGAGAGGTGCAGGAGCAGGGAGAGATTCAGTGAGAGTTGCAGGAGCAGTGAGAGATGCAGTGAGAGGTGCAGTCCCAGTTAGAGATGCAGTGAGAGGTGCAGGAGCAGTGAGAGATTCAGTGAGAGGTGCAGGAGCAGTGAGAGATGCAGTGAGAGGTGCAGTCCCAGTTAGAGATGCAGTGAGAGGTGCAGGAGCAGTGAGAGATTCAGTGAGAGGTGCAGGAGCAGTGAGAGATGCAGTGAGAGATGTAGTTAGAGGTGCAGGCTCAGTGAGAGATGCAGTGAGAGGTGCAGGCCTAGTGAGAGATGCAGTGAGAGATTCAGTGAAAGGTGCAGGAGCAGTGAAAGATGCAGTGAGAGTTGCAGGAGCAGTGAGAGATGCAGTGAGAGGTGCAGGCCCAGTGAGAGATGCAGTGAGAGGTGCAGGAGCAGTGAGAGTTGCAGGAGCAATGAGAGATGCAGTGAGAGGTACAGGCCCAGTGAGAGATTCAGTGAGAGGTGCAGGAGCAATGAGAGATTCACTGAGAGGTGCAGGCCCAGTGAGAGATGCATTGAGAGGTGCAGGAGCAGTGAGAGATGTAGTGAGAGGTGCAGGAGCAGTGAGAGATGCAGTGAGAGATGCAGGAGCAGTGAGAGATGCAGTGAGAGATGCAGGAGCAGTGAGAGGTGCAGGAGCAGTGAGAGATGCAGTGAGAGATTCAGGAGCAGTGAGAGATGCAGGAGCAGTGAGAGATGCAGTGAGAGGTGCAGGAGCAGTGAGAGGTGCAGGAGCAGTGAGAGATTCAGTGAGAGATGCAGGAGCAGTGAGAGATGCAGGAACAATGAGAGATTCAGTGAGAGGTGTAGGAGCAGTGAGAGATGCAGGAGCAGTGAGAGGTGCAGGAGCAGTGAGAGATGCAGTGAGAGATGCAGGAGCAGTGAGAGATTCAGTTAGAGATGCAGTGAGAGGTGCAGGAGCAGTGAGAGATGCAGTGAGAGGTGCAGGAGCAGTGAGAGATGCAGTGAGAGATTCAGGAGCAGTGAGAGATGCAGGAGCAGTGAGAGATGCAGTGAGAGATGCAGGATCAGTGAGAGATTCAGTAAGAGATGCAGGAGCAGTGAGAGATGCAGTGAGAGGTGCAGGAAAAATGAGAGATTCAGTGAGAGATGCAGGAGCAGTGAGAGATGCAGTGAGAGGTGCAGGAGCAGTGAGAGATGCAGTGAGAGGTGCAGGAGCAGTGAGAGATGCAGAGAGAGGTGCAGGAACAATGAGAGATTCAGTGAGAGATGCAGGAGCAGTGAGAGATGCAGTGAGAGGTGCAGGAGCAGTGAGAGATGCAGTGAGAGGTGCAGGAGCAGTGAGAGATGCAGAGAGAGATGCAGGAGCAGTGAGAGATGCAGTGAGAGGTGCAGGAGCAGTGAGAGATGCAGTGAGAGGTGCAGGAGCAGTGAGAGATGCAGTGAGAGGTGCAGGAGCAGTGAGAGATGCAGAGAGAGATGCAGGATCAGTGAGAGATTCAGTAAGAGATGCAGGAGCAGTGAGAGATGCAGTGAGAGGTGCAGGAACAATGAGAGATTCAGTGAGAGGTGCAGGAGCAGTGAGAGATGCAGTGAGAGGTGCAGGAACAATGAGAGATTCAGTGAGAGATGCAGGAGCAGTGAGAGATGCAGTGAGAGGTGCAGGAGCAGTGAGAGATGCAGAGAGAGGTGCAGGAGCAGTGAGAGATGCAGTGAGAGATGTAGTTAGAGGTGCAGGCTCAGTGAGAGATGCAGTGAGAGGTGCAGGCCTAGTGAGAGATGCAGTGAGAGATTCAGTGAAAGGTGCAGGAGCAGTGAAAGATGCAGTGAGAGTTGCAGGAGCAGTGAGAGATGCAGTGAGAGGTGCAGGCCCAGTGAGAGATGCAGTGAGAGGTGCAGGAGCAGTGAGAGTTGCAGGAGCAATGAGAGATGCAGTGAGAGGTACAGGCCCAGTGAGAGATTCAGTGAGAGGTGCAGGAGCAATGAGAGATTCACTGAGAGGTGCAGGCCCAGTGAGAGATGCATTGAGAGGTGCAGGAGCAGTGAGAGATGTAGTGAGAGGTGCAGGAGCAGTGAGAGATGCAGTGAGAGATGCAGGAGCAGTGAGAGATGCAGTGAGAGATGCAGGAGCAGTGAGAGGTGCAGGAGCAGTGAGAGATGCAGTGAGAGATTCAGGAGCAGTGAGAGATGCAGGAGCAGTGAGAGATGCAGTGAGAGGTGCAGGAGCAGTGAGAGGTGCAGGAGCAGTGAGAGATTCAGTGAGAGATGCAGGAGCAGTGAGAGATGCAGGAACAATGAGAGATTCAGTGAGAGGTGTAGGAGCAGTGAGAGATGCAGGAGCAGTGAGAGGTGCAGGAGCAGTGAGAGATGCAGTGAGAGATGCAGGAGCAGTGAGAGATTCAGTTAGAGATGCAGTGAGAGGTGCAGGAGCAGTGAGAGATGCAGTGAGAGGTGCAGGAGCAGTGAGAGATGCAGTGAGAGATTCAGGAGCAGTGAGAGATGCAGGAGCAGTGAGAGATGCAGTGAGAGATGCAGGATCAGTGAGAGATTCAGTAAGAGATGCAGGAGCAGTGAGAGATGCAGTGAGAGGTGCAGGAACAATGAGAGATTCAGTGAGAGATGCAGGAGCAGTGAGAGATGCAGTGAGAGGTGCAGGAGCAGTGAGAGATGCAGTGAGAGGTGCAGGAGCAGTGAGAGATGCAGAGAGAGGTGCAGGAACAATGAGAGATTCAGTGAGAGATGCAGGAGCAGTGAGAGATGCAGTGAGAGGTGCAGGAGCAGTGAGAGATGCAGTGAGAGGTGCAGGAGCAGTGAGAGATGCAGAGAGAGATGCAGGAGCAGTGAGAGATGCAGTGAGAGGTGCAGGAGCAGTGAGAGATGCAGTGAGAGGTGCAGGAGCAGTGAGAGATGCAGTGAGAGGTGCAGGAGCAGTGAGAGATGCAGTGAGAGGTGCAGGAGCAGTGAGAGATGCAGAGAGAGATGCAGGATCAGTGAGAGATTCAGTAAGAGATGCAGGAGCAGTGAGAGATGCAGTGAGAGGTGCAGGAACAATGAGAGATTCAGTGAGAGGTGCAGGAGCAGTGAGAGATGCAGTGAGAGGTGCAGGAACAATGAGAGATTCAGTGAGAGATGCAGGAGCAGTGAGAGATGCAGTGAGAGGTGCAGGAGCAGTGAGAGATGCAGAGAGAGATGCAGGAGCAGTGAGAGGTGAAAAAAAAACTGATTTGCTTTTTACTGGAATGCCTATGAATGTGAACATTACTGTGCATGTGGACATACAGTTCCCAACCAAGAAATTTAGTGTAAAAACGGTGGATTGCATGTTTTTCATGCAAATACCTGTAAAACTGAAACATCAAAGTCTATGTAGTTTTTGTAATGTCAACAATAGCCAGTATTTTGAACCCTGGTGTACTTTGATTGACTGCATGTACCTTGTGAAGTGAAAACAAGTGTTAATCTTTGACAGAATAATTTCATTTTGAGTCAAATTTATTTAACAAAATGTGTTTTTGAGAAGAAAATTATCCCTTTGATCAATTGTGTTCTGTAGGTGTAAGTCTGTGTTAAGAGTGTAGAAAAAGTATCTGAATTATGTGTGAGGGCTTGTTAGCGATTGAAAAAAAACTGCAATAACCACATTTTAACATGATTTTTCTAAAAAAAAAAAAAACAATTGTGTATGGATAATCAAGTAGACCTAAGATGCTTCAGTGCAGTAAGTGTTCATCTGGAAGTATTGTTGACCATATGTTTATGTACATATACTTATGCTTATTTATGTCTAAAAAACGTAAAAAGCATCAATCAGATGACAGAAACCATGGAGTAGATTGTGTTGGAGTAGATTGCAGCTAAGAAGCATCACAAATTGATATTTATTTGAGTGAGTAGATCTAGTTTTTTTAATGCTTCTCTATTATTAGTATAATTCAAGTAATATGTTACTATTTTTATCTGTTTGTGGGATCCTTGCAAATTCACATTAGTCTTATTACTCAGATTTCATAATGCTTTGATGCTGTTTTTCCACAAAATGCCAGTTTGCATTAAGCTATCATGGCAGGTCATGTGTTGAGGGTTGAGTGGGTTTAGAGTTTGTGTGTGTGTGTGTGTGTGTGTGTGTGTGTGTGTGTGTGGCAGTAGGTATGAGGGGGCTTTAGTGCCAGATGTCTGGCCCGATGCCCGGCTGTTGTGATGATGGGGCTTTATGTATGCCAGCCTGTGTCCGCTCAGAAACTATTGCTCCAGTGAACACATTCCTGTGCGCTGGCACCTCTTCCCTGCTGTGTGAATATCATCTCTGCTTATCTCTGACCTTACACACACACACACACACACACACAGACATGCTACACACTGGTCTGCTGATTATTATATGTGGAGAAGTCATCTGAATTCAGGAAATCCTACAGTTATCAAGAGAATGGGTCACTGTTGCATTTTATTTCTCCCTGAACTGCACGTTCAGCCCAAAGTGGCAATGTCATCATTTACTCATCTTCGTTTTGTTCCAAACCCATTAAACTTTTGTTCATCTTCAGAGCACAAATAGAGATGTTTCATCGAAAGCATGATTTCTGTGAGATTTCTGAAGGGCTGTTTATAGTATAGTTTTTACGAGTTTAAGCTGTTTGTTTACACGACAGCGGCGTTTTGGTAGCCTAAAACCACAAACTTTTAAAAACAGGGTTTCAAAGTGCATGTTTTTGAAAACGGTCTCCGTGTAAAATGACAAAAACGTGAATCTCTGAAGACGATGACGTCACGCCTATTATGTGTTCAGTCTACAGTGTTTCATCGCCATCTAATGGTCTGGCAGCAGAATACAGCACTTTTAGTCGTTTTCGCGTATCCGTGTGAATGGGGATCGTTTCGACAATGGTGTCGCCTGTATTCGGAAATCTCTTAGGGAACACTTGTGTTAAAATCTGACTCATTTCTGAGAACCAGTTCTGTCGGACAGCTAAAAAAAAAAAAACAAACAAAAAAAAAACGATTCATCGTTTTTTACGCAATGATGTCACTATACACATTTCTTTTCCAACACCTCAGAGTCATGTTATATCAAAGAAACATTTAAATAAATTTTCATTTCATTCATTTTCAAATAAAAAGTTATTTGTGTGAACGCGTTTTGTTGATTATTGCCTTTCATTCGCTTGAAAGGCAATAATCAAATAAGGTATTTTTGATGAAATCCGAGAGGTTTCTGAACGTCATTGCAACTTTCAGTGCCCAGAAAGGTACAGTAGTAAAGATGACATAATGAATTTTTTTTGGTGAACTATCCCCAATTATATAATGTAATGTGTATAGTGCCATCCAAACAACTATCGATAGACTTTAATCCACCACAATTAGAAATACACAGGAGAATACACACGCAAATCATACTAACAACAACAATAACCCACAGAGGATTGGCCTGAACAGGGAGTGTATATACACTGAGAAATGAGACACAGGTGCAAATCAGAAGTAACCACGGAAACAAATAAGGACATAATCGGAAACCAAAGAAACCAAAAATAAACAGTTTAGGGAAACAAGAACTAACTACAACAGAACAGAATGTCAAAATAAGAGCGAAGAGACTAATTCAGTTTAATTGTAGAATGTTTTTTTTTTAAATTTTACTCAAATATGCTGGAATTTAACGTAATTTGCACATTGTTATTTAAATGTTTATTATCCATGAAAACTTACTGTCCATTGGCCAGGAGTACCAGCCATTACAATGTCTCATATGTTTAATACAGTGTCTACATCTAACTATTATTTTGAAAGTTAAAGGAAAATACTTTTTTTCATGATAATAATGTCATGTTAGCTTACGGATCATCAAACTAACCATTAGTCCAGGGAAGTATTATTGCATGTTTGTTGTGTCTGAGGAGGTCATCTGCCGGGAGCTGTGAGGAATATGAGTTCTTCAAAGGGTTTGTGAGTTCACTGCTCTGATGTTAATGGATTAGATTTGTCCAGCATGCATGTACTGCACACAGCAAATGCACACAAAAACAAACCTATCTACGATGCATTCATATTCTGCACTGGATTTAACAGTCCTGTCCACATGGTTGGTGGGAAAGTGGTTTTATGACCGATCCATCGTCCCTTTTTACATCTGCGTCATTAAGACATATAGTCATCATCTGTATATTAGCCTGCTGGTTGAATGGTAGTGAAGTTCACAATGTAATTTTGGGAGGAGTGAACGAACCCATCTAATCTTTCAATTACTGTAGCTTCCAAAGCATACAAGCAGCCGCTCACTCTTCGGACGGGCGTCCATCCACCTCCATCATTTAGGTATCTCGCATTAGTAGTCCCACTGGGGGTTTATCTAAGCTTCTCTCTCCACTGCGGAGAGCAAGCCAAATACACTTAACCTTATTAGCTTAAAGATTATATGGGCAAAGGAACTTGTGAATTAGATTTTAAAGGATTAGTTCACTTCAGAATTAAATTCTTTCTTCAGTCGAAAAGAAATTAAGGTTTTTGAGAAAAACGTCCCAGGATTTTCAATGGGGTCCAATGGGTCGAAGGTCCAAATGTGAGTTTCAGTGCAGCTTCAATGTCTTGACATGCTCCCAGACGAGGAATATCTAGACAAACCATCCATTTTTTGAATAAAATGTCCGCTAGTTTGTCTAGATCAGACTCGTATTCCTCAGCTGGGATCGTGTCGAGACTTTGAAGCTGCACTGAAACTCACATTTGGACCTTCAACCCCTTGGACCCCATTGAAGACACTATATGGAGAAACATCCTGGAACGTTTTCCTCAATAAAACGTAATTTCTTTTCAACTTAAGAAAGAAAGACATGAGCATCTTGGATGGCGTGGGGGAGAGTAAATTATCGAACTACTTCTTTAATAATTAGTAATAATAGTTTTTGGTGAATATAATAATAATTGGTGAATAATTTAATAATAATTGGTGAATATATCACCAAAAATCTGGTACTAGCACTAAACCAGTCCTGACCTGGGGTGCGTTTCCCGAAAGCATCGTTAGCCAACTATGGTCGCAAGTTCCGTCGTTGCCAATAGAGTTCAATGGAAATTGCGATCAACTTGCGACCATAGTTGGCTAACGATGCTTTCGGGAAACGCACCCCTGCATGGGAAGTCATGTTGATTGTGTCAGCTGGTCATCCTCCTCTAGATCGGGATGTGGAGCACAGATCCCTGCTGTAGATCAGAGGTACCAGTGTCCCCAGGGCATCTGAGAGGGGGATTTCCCATGGGATCTGTATAGTGTCTCAAACTGTCGATCAATACAGCGGGACTGACACATACTGTCTAACCAGTGTCATACTGGTGTTCATTTCGCTGTTCTTACAGACACTGGCACTACGGCTGAGGAAAGGTTTTTATTTTGGGGTTTATTCTGCCACCAAAAAATGTATGATCCGCTGCTCTTACATAAATAAATGGAAACCTCTAAGTTGTGTTTTCCAGACCGAATAATATATTAGTGCTGCCAAACGATAAAAAGAATTTAATCGCGATTAATCGCATTAATGTCATAGTTAACTCACGATTAATCACACATTTTTATCTATTCTAAATGTCTCTTGATTTCTTTTCGTCCCATTATTTTTTTTCTCATTATAATGCTCTTATTAACATGGAAAAGTGGATCGGCTTGTTTTGTGCAAATGTTTTTTTTTTTATTGAAAACAACGTTGGCATATACAGTGTTCAAATTCACACTATGTTGTTTGGACACTATTTGCTCATTATGAGCAAATAATCTTTCACACAATGTAACACTGTCCATCAATAAAAGGGTGAAAGAAATACTGACGAGGTCGTGTTATTGACGAGGGGGCGGAGAATTCGCATCAGCTGTGTTTGTGTGTGTGCTTGGCCATCATCAAACGGTATTTCAGACTGGATGTGCAGCGGTGATGATAGCTCAGTTCTCAACGACAAAACACACAGATCACTTTGGTCTTGTCAATGGAACCATTTGGCAACTTTTAAAAGTAAAACTTTCCATTCAGAATCTTATTGGCATCCATTTTGGCGTCTCGTGCTCGTTATCCACTCAAAACTTAACGTTAACCAACTATTTGACCAACTATTTGTGATGTAGCTGTTGTTTTATTTCCAGTCTAGCTAGATCCGCTTGTGCTTTGGTCGACGAAGCAACAAAACGTCCTTGCGCGGCGCAAGTAATTGCAATGAATGGGTTTCATAGCGCAGCTATGAAAATTTGGGATCGGTGGGATTTTTTTTATTAATAATTTAATTAAAAAATGTATGGAATTAACTGGTATTATCTAATTGTGTTGTTAAATTTAAAAGCTGACAGATATTCAACATAATTCAATTTTGAGAGTTGAGAGTCTAACAGAAGGACGGAAAAAAACAGTAAATATAAACTGATTTCTTGTCATATTTTATCACCATTTTCTATACTATAGTGAATAAGCTCTGATAATATGAGAAATGTTGAAGGTGTCTGAATAAACTTTGGTTTAACTGTAAGCATAATAGCATAATAAACATTTTTAAAGGTTCAATCTTGATTTGATTTCATAGTTAAACTATCCCTATAAACTCGTTATCACGTATTGAGTGTATTAATCATAGATATTTGCATTGCTTCTGGTCTGGTCTGTGTTTCAAAGTTGTCCATTTGCATATGAGACCTTGAGGCATTGTTTCTGAACGCTCTCTGTAGGCCTGAACTTCTGGAGTCTGTTTGTCCTCTTCCAGGGTTTTATTATATAACCTCCCCGAGGCGAGGGCTTCAGTTAAACTCGTTGGTGGTTCCTATCAGCACTTCCCTCATGGATCCCATTTGTAACGGAGGGCTCAAGTGTCTCTCTGGATTGGCAAAACTGCTGAACGCTTAAGAGTCATCACTGCCCAAAGATGTGCGTGTCAGTCCACAATGACTTCCTGATTATTTAAAGCGATGACTGTGGGTGATATTTGGCTGCCAGTTGGGATTCACTTCATACTTTTGTCTGGTTTTATTTGGGACTCATTTTGTTCTCGCTGCCAGGCATTAGATCAAACGTCTTAGGTTACGACTGTAACCTATGTTCCCTGAGAACAGGGAACGAGACAATACTTCGAATGATGCAATGGGGAACGCCTCATTGCGTCATTCGACGTATTGTTGAGTTCCCTTCGAAAGGGAACTGGAGGATAAAGTAACTTTCGTTTCAGTGTTTCACACTTTTTAGACATGCACGCTATAATAAATAGACTTGTTTTTACCAAACTTTATAAATTTTCCTTTAAATGTCTCATATATCACTGAAAATGGGTGAATATATCACTGAGAATGAGAGCTATAATGTGGTATATGGCACATAGTCAGGATAATTCTAGGGAAATGCTCCGATATGAAAATGTTGACCGATACCCGATAATTATTTATATTTGAAAGCCGATAACCGATATGTTGGCCGATAAATCTAAATCAAAATTTTTTGAAAGTTTTTAAGAGCCTTATTACAAAAACAAAAGTCTCACCATTAAAATCCAAGTCCAAAACACAATTATAATGTTCTCAATATAGTTTTATGTTGCCGATATGACAGACTGTTGCACTTTTCCGTGTTTTGACGTGATTTCAATCATATTTCAAGCAATTCAAAACCATCATTTTGAACAGTGCACATATGAAGGAAATAACACATTATTTATCAACTTTAGTTACTTTAATATGTCGGACAAATTTTCTTTTTGGGCCGATAATGATAACATTAAAAATGATAATTGACCGATACCGAAATGGTGGCCGATATATTGTGCATCCTTAGATAATTCTGCTTAAATTGTGTAAAAATGTTGTAGCAAATGCAACATATAATAATATACATAAAATGTATTAAAGGGGGCCGAAGGCCAATTTAGCTCAAAGGGAAATGATTCATTGATTTGCAATGAATCTATGGAACAGAATCACTGAGCCGAGCAAATGACTCGCTTAGAATTCATTTGAACGGGCCGTAATTATAACCAAATCTATAGTGAAACACTATATCTTAGCAAGGTAACTTTAAATCGAACAGTACAAGACATTAAATGTGCAAACACGACACAAGAATATTTATCTTTTCAAATATATGGACAAGACTTTATTAGCTATTCTAAGCACAAAACTAAGGTCTAAACATAATCACGCACACGCACACACACATTCATACAGTCGCGAAAGGGAAAGAGTGAGTTGGAAAGAGTGAGAGAGAAAGTTTCAACTTTCTATATGCACATAAGACATAACCTGAAAGGACCACCAAGCATTAATTTGAACCTTCGTTTCTTAGAGAGGTTATTCAATTAACATTAAGCACCAGTTCAGTTAGAGCCTGGAGTACTTGCGCGTTGTAGTGGCTGAGGGAATTCCTTTTGTCTGCGTCGCGTCGAAGGGGGGTTTCCCGGCCGGGTCCGTTGCGTTGTTTGTTGTCTTTGAAGTGCAGGGATGGAAGTTTCGCCGCTGGTCACGTGTGATTAGCAAGCGAATGAGAGTCTTTTCCAATTCGAAGCGCGTTGCAAACTTAACTTTGAAACGAGACTTTTACGAAAAAGGAAATAAAGGAAAGAAATGAAAGCAAGGCGAGTCGGATGGCTTGACTGAGCTGAATTGTAACCCTGATCTTGATGGGTTATTCGTCTGCTGGTCGAATTTGGTCTAGTCGATGTAGAAGCATGCGAACATGTTCTTTGTTTCAGAGATAAGCACGAACAGAACACTCTCTTGCTGGTTTTAGAGAGAGGCACGGACTTAACAGTTACAGAACTGAACGAACTGAACAAAAATCTAAACAAAAATCATCTGAAATCTTCTAAAATCTACAAAAATCTACAAAAATCTGATCATGAGGTCCTTTGTTCGGATCTTTAACTTAAACTCTAGTCCAACCTCCAAGAAGCTTCTGGCCAATTGGAGGCGGATCTACTTCTTGCTTTATCATAATTTATGCATGGTCTGTGAGCTGGTCTCCAGCACTTAGCAGAGACAAAAGACCATCGTTTAAACCTTATGATTATTATAATCATAAAACAAAACCTTTTACGCAGATTTCAATCAAGCCATCTTTTGAATTACGAGAATACGGTTCGTTTAAGAGCAAACGAGGCATTCACACTTCTAATGGTTGTATAACAATTACAAGAGTTAATAGTTAACAACAATTACATGGTTATTATGTGATCTAAGCATAATACACATGAAGTGTAGGAACAACAAGAATTATGATTGGTTATAGGTCCAAGAATTGTTCTGTGGTGAGTTCATATTATTTTATGTGTGAGATCTTCGATCTCAACCGTAAGGTTACTGAGAGTTCAACTCGAAGGGGGACGAGGCAAAGGTGTTCTGTGGAACATCTCTGTCAGGGCATCAGAGGGGTCTTTGATGTGAGATCTCGTTCCACCATTTTGGAGCTGATTTGTCTTAGTTAAAATTACCATATTGACACGTTCGTCCTGTTTAGTGCCCATCTCTTGGGCCTGTGGGGCAATAAAAGTCCTTATCTGCAGACAGCACGGAGTCGTTCCGTGACTCTGGAATGTGGGCTCCAGAACTTGGAGTGTTGAAGCCATGTGAATTAATCCCATGAGAGATTAATTTGATTAAGTTGTGTTTGATTCGCCTCGATTCTCTACATATTCCCCCCTCGATCGATGATGGGTTGAGAAGAAGACATCATTGAACGCTGGAGAAACAGAAGAAGTAGAAGCAAACACACACAGCAAACAACAAAGCAACTCCTCCATGACTGGTCACTTTACTGGTGCAGGGCATTAGGTTATCTAGGCCTAACGAGTTCACTCTCTCAATATAGTCAATTATGTGGAAAAAGTTTAGTTCAATTTTAGGACCGTTATTCTAGTTTGTGTTAAACGGTGATTGATAAACTTTGTGACTAAATTTGATTTGTTTGTTTTATCCACTTCTAAATTGTTCTAGGTTTAGACCAATTTACCTTCCAGATTTTGATTCGAATGATGCAGGGAGTTCTCTGGCTAACATTCGTTCTAAGGTGACTTGCAAACGTCAGGCGTGGTGCGTCAATCCTTATATTGTAACCTTGACCCTTATGGGGTAAAAGGGATTTTACCTAATAAGAGAAGAAGGGAAGGAAGAGGTAAAACAAAACAAAGCAGTTGAGTGACTCCAGTATGGGTACTGTTGTGCAGTGACAGGTGTCAACATGTGATGAGAGGTGTTATACTTGTTGGGTGTATTGCTATATGTTTCCTGTGGCGGAAAGGTTAGCTAATACAATGAAAAACATGTTTGTTGAATGTTTTCATGGTAGATGTGTTTAACTTGTGTATGTCAGTACAATGTAGTGTAGTGCATGTACTGTATGTATGCTGTATGTATGTCAGATCTGTCTCAGTCTGTTTTGCTCCCCCCTTTGCTTGATGGCTTAGCTTTGATGAGCTTGTCACATCTTTGCCTTGGAAAGGGATCTTCTGTGATCTGCTGGGGGTCAGTCCCGTTAGGCAGGAAGTTCTCTGGCAGACATTGGGAGGTGGTTTGGCACGGATGCGTGAAGCTGTAGTGCAAAACGTGGTCTCCTTGTTGCATTCCACTTGTGATGCCTTCTGGTTGTGACAGACAGTCTGACTTCTGTGCTTACTGGTGTTGCGGCAGCACACAGATGGTTCTTGAGTTTGGAGCTTGTGGTGTGATGGGTAACCAGGATGGTGTTTTCTGGTACCTCTGGGTGTTTGTCAGTGGTTGACTGTGAGAGGCCACTTTGTTCTGTGTTGTTGTAGAACAGGTGGTCGTCTCAGGAAGGTGTGCAAGGTGATCACTGGTCTTCTGTGTTCAGCTTGTCTTTGAAGAACACTCGCAGTCGACTCAGTAGTTGCTCCATGTCTTCTGAGGGGAGACTGTCGTGTTCTTGGACACACTCAGTGTGGTGTGGAGGTGGGTTTCGTTGTCGCTTACCCACATAGAATGCTTTTGGATGCACTCGTTGATTCCAGTTGTTTCCTTCGGGTGGGTCCCATGACTTTTCCACGTGGTTGGAGTGGTCGCTGTCGTTAGCATGGGAGTAGCATTCTCTGTGCTCCTGATGAAGGACTGTGGAGTTGTCATGCCACTGGGTGTCTTCCAGTGCAAGGCTTGTGTCTTGGCTGCTGGAGTTTGACACTGTGGATGTTTTCAAACCTTTCTTGGAAGTCATCTTTTGTTTGATGTAGGCCTTGTGTGTCAGGTCACGTAGCTGTTGAAGCGTCATGGTGACTGGGCAGGCCATGATGCCGAGATGACGACTCAGTCCTGGGTGCAGGTTTCTCAGGAAGAGGGTTTTGAAGTTCAGATCCTCTTCAGATTCAGGTTTGCTATGTGCACCGAAGTAGGCTTGTCGGAAACGGTGATAATAGGCTTGGGGAGTCTCTTGACGACCTTGTTTGGTTTCCAAGGCGACTAACACACCATGTTCTGACTCTGGACTTGTAAATTCTTTAATCAGGATCTCACGTAGCAGCTGGTAGTTTGACTTGACATGAGCAGGTTGTCGGTCTAGGACGCTTCGTACCTCTTGACTGGATGTGGATCTGAGGAGGTATAAAATGTCTCTGTCAGTCATATGTGGTCTCACCTCTAGGAGGAAGTCGATATCTTGGAGGTAGGCCTGGATGCAGTGGCCCTCCGTGGAGTTCGGGTCGAACTGGGTGATGTTCTTAGCCAGCTGGTTGAGATCTTTGAAGGTCATTCCAGTTGCAGCTTTGGAGTCTGGCTGGATGATCTCTCTTTGTTGGTTGGCAGGGAAGAGTTCTGTGGTGAAGGCCGGTGACGTTTTGGGGTGTGGCCATTCACTTCTTCCGTAGGATGACAGTTCTTGGATGGAGGACTCTGTTCTGCTCAGCAGTGATGATGCTGAGGGAGGTCTCTCCCTTCTTGGCTCTGGTTTCTGTGTAAAGACATGTTGGAGTTCATTTCTGACCGCGTAGAGCTCGTCGTTGGCGTCGTCTCGCTGTTGGGTCAGATGGTCAATTTCAACGCTGCACCTTCGCAGGTGGTCTTCCAGAGCAGTGAGTTTAGAGTTCTTACTTTCAATGTCAGCTTTGGCTTTCTCTAGCTGATGTTCAGCAGACTGGAGTTGGTTTTCCAGGTGCTTCTGGACAGTCTTTAACTCTTGTTTGTCACGTTCAGTGACTGCAAGGGCTTCTTGGAGCTTGTCAACTTGGGTCTTTGTTTCATGCTCCGCTTCGTCGGACGCTTTGAGCTGGTCTTTGCAGTGTTGAGTGTGCGTCAGCTCTCTCAGGAACTCGGTGGTCTTGAGGTCGTCCTGGACTTTCACTTCCAGCTTGTCTATGCGGCTTTGGGCACGTGTCAGCTCCTCCTGAAGGTGGGTGACGTGCTGGTGGCTTAGCTTTAGCTGGGCTGTGAAGGCATTGCTTAAGGAACAGGTTATTTTGGTTAGTTCCACATGGCTTTGGTTTTGGCTTGAATCATGTGTCAGGAATCTTCTCAGAATTATTATTAAGAATAATAACAGTTCAATTGTCTTTGGTGTGAGGCAGTCTGTAATGCCTCTGAGCCAGGCGTCCATGTCTTCCCGTTGGGCAGTGGGGTTTGTCGTCCACGACATGTTGGCACGCTCGGTGAAGAGACTGACACAGATCTGTGTGGTAAAGCCTATATGTGGTTGCACGGCTGAGTGTAGTTTCAGTAAGTGTGCACAATAGTGAAGTGTCGTGATGACTAAATGTTGGTCTAAGTGTACACAGTGAGGCTAGGGATGTGAAGATCTCGTCACTCAACTGGGTAAAGGAAAGAAAAAGAAGAGGTTAAAACAAATCTCAGGGAAAACTTTTTGTTTCAATGGAAAAAATTTTTTGTAAATATTTTCTATCACTGGAAAGCTGGTTTCAACTCGTGATGTGAGGACTTCGTCACTCAACTGAGTAAGAGAAGAAGAGTTAACAACCAATTTCAAATGAGAGAGAAACGAAACAAAAAGGAAATTATTAACTAGGGAAAGTATTAATTTCTCATTTTTTATCAATGACAATCTGTTTCCAGAAAGGTAAACAATATTATTGATTATGTTTGCAATGAAAAATAATACAATAATAATGCTGATACCTCTTTTCTGAGTTTGACAGGATTGACACACACACCTTCGGTTGGACCGCTTACAGCAGGGCTTACAGCAGGGATGCTTTGAAGGCGGAGTTTGCTCAACACTTGTCTCTGTTAATTAATCTTGGATAAGATGTCAAAGTTTAAATTGCGTTTACAAATGCAGGGAGAGTGAGAAGAACACAAGAGGGTTTGATTAAAAATCAAATACCTAATAATCTGTTTGGGAAAGATTATCTTTGTCTCTTTTTAGAGTTGGTTGATGGTTCTTCCAGGTTTGTTCCCTACAAATGTGCAAAATTAGATGGAATAAAGCAGGACAGAACAGGAAAGATGTGATGAGGAGGAAATGAAGCAAGGAGGTTGGATCCCGCTACCTTTAGATCTACTACGAGTATAGAATTGATAGTTGATGAACAACTAAACACACAAATAAACTTTGTAAAAGACGATTGTCTCTGGTTTATTTGAAACTCGTATTGAGATGGTAATGTCTCCTATTGAAGCGTCACGCAAATGAATTATTCCAATATAGTGGTTAAGTTTATAACCAACAAGACGAAAGGATAAAGCGCAATGACGATAATAAGCAAATCTGAGTCTAACACTATTTTTGTAATAGTAATAACAACTTTCCAAATTTTTAACTTTCAGAGTTCTTAAGTTTCAAAACTAATTCACCTAAAGTGATTAGATCTCAAAGAGAAATGTAAAAATTATGAAAATTATGCAATTAGAATTATTACAAAAATAAATCTAGAAATCATTAGAAATGATCTGTTTAGAAAGGTAGAATCTCAATTTTGCAATTTCTTGTTCTTTTAAAATCAAATTCGAAATTTGACAATTAATAATCATAAACCAGTATTTTCTTTTTCAAGTAAAATGCAGGTAAAACAATTAATAATGGTACACCAGTATTTTCCTTTCAGGAAAAATATGGTTAACTTTAAAGAAAAGTGTGATAAAGTTAAAAGAAGAAACAAGAAAAGATCGATAGGTGTCTAAATGGTTAAATCGCTTTAACGTTGTTCAAACAGACACTATAGCTAACCGCTGGGGTTAGTATTGATAATAGTAACTGATGCTAAAGGCTTTAGCACAGGCCTCAATGCAAACAACCGCTCAGCTTTAGCTTAGCCTAGCTTAGCTTAGCGTAGCGTTTGTTTGGTTTGTTTACAAAGTTCGAGGGGTCAGAGTTCACCCGGAAGTGTTGGTTAAGACTTCCGTGTCACGATAGCAACTAAAGCGATCAAGCGAACGCTAGTGGGCGAACCGTGAATTGCAGTTGGTAAGCAGTTTGTTAGAGTTCCATGCAATGTGAGCGCATTTCCATGTTCACAGAACATGTACAGTAACAATCGACCATATTACGGGAAATGTCGGCGCATTTCACACTGTTCAAATAAAATACACCACTCGTAGCTGGGTTTACGACATGGGGCTTCACTCAGTTTGTTGAGAGTGATAACTTTAAGCACGCGGCGGTGCGCTGTATGAGAACGATGATCTCGTCTCTGTCTTTGTGCAGGTTTAGTTTCACACAAAGTAACAGGGTCTAACTTGGTTCAGTTTCTAAACAAGCTTTACTTGGACAAAACTTAAAATAAGTCCTATTCAATTACACTCGGACACGCGCAGTGTTTACACGATAAATAATTGAATAGACATACACAGAAAAGCATTAACTTTAACGTTAACTGTTTATCACGGGGATCACGGATAGTGGGACACGCACTGGTGATCAAATAAAATAAACAGATAAGCATTAAGTGTGTATCACGGAGATCACAATGGAACACGCACTGCGATCAAATAAAATAAACAGAAAGCATTAAGCATTTATCACGGAGATCACAATGGAACACGCACTGCGATCAAATAAAATAAACATTAAGCATTTATCACGGAGAAGCAATGGAACACGCACTGCGATCAGATAAATAACTTTAGGCTTTATGACTAGATTCGACAAGGCGACGCTCTGTCAGGAAAATATTGTAACTTACAGGGTTAGTTTTAATTACTGCAGTTTGATTTCGTTCGGCTTCTCTGACTGATATAAACACACACACACAACGTTATAGCTCTCTGAAAGACTCTGGAACACGCAGATGTCGATCAGCTATAACGAGGTATTTTTCTGGAAATAAGGAACACGCTTAATTCCTACCTTATTGTAGTGTGAGGTTTTATATCTTATGCAGGTATAAAGAAAACAAAATAGGCGACAGACTAGACTTCTCAGCTTTCTCTGGGAGCTTCACTCACAGATAACAGCAGCAGCAACATTCAACGTGCGCGCGGCGCATACGTCACACACAGACTCGCGGAGGTTCGGATCTCGCATCCGCAACCAAAAATGAAAAGATAATTTCTTGATATATGTTCACAATTTAGGTTGAACTGCCCGCATTCTCCACCAATATGTAGCAAATGCAACATATAATAATATACATAAAATGTATTAAAGGGGGCCGAAGGCCAATTTAGCTCAAAGGGAAATGATTCATTGATTTGCAATGAATCTATGGAACCGAATCACTGAACCGAGCAAATGACTCGCTTAGAGTTCATTTGAACGGGCCGTAATTATAACCAAATCTATAGTGAAACACTATGTCTTAGCAAGGTAACTTTAAATCGAACAGTACAAGACATTAAATGTGCAAACACGACACAAGAAGATTTATCTTTTCAAATATATGGACAAGACTTTATTAGCTATTCTAAGCACAAAACTAAGGTCTAAACATAATCACGCACACGCACACACACATTCATACAGTCGCGAAAGGGAAAGAGTGAGTTGGAAAGAGTGAGAGAGAAAGTTTCAACTTTCTATATGCACGTAAGACATAACCTGAAAGGACCACCAAGCATTAATTTGAACCTTCATTTCTTAGAGAGGTTATTCAATTAACATTAAAGCACCAGTTCAGTTAGAGCCTGGAGTACTTGCGCTTTGTAGTGGCTGAGGGAATTCCCTTTGTCTGCGTCGCGTCGAAGGGGGGTTTCCCGGCCGGGTCCGTTGCGTGGTTTGTTGTCTTTGAAGTGCAGGGATGGAAGTTTCGCCGCTGGTCACGTGTGATTAGCAAGCGAATGAGAGTCTTTTCCAATTCAAAGCGCGTTGCAAACTTAACTTTGAAACGAGACTTTTACGAAAAAGGAAATAAAGGAAAGAAATGAAAGCAAGGCGAGTCGGATGGCTTGACTGAGCTGAATTGTAACCCTGATCTTGATGGGTTATTCGTCTGCTGGTCGAATTTGGTCTAGTCGATGTAGAAGCATGCGAACATGTTCTTTGTTTCAGAGATAAGCACGAACAGAACACTCTCTTGCTGGTTTTAGAGAGAGGCACGGACTTAACAGTTACAGAACGAACTGAACAAAAATCTAAACAAAAAATCATCTGAAATCTTCTAAAATCTACAAAAAATCTGATCATGAGGTCCTTTGTTCGGATCTTTAACTTAAACTCTAGTCCAACCTCCAAGAAGCTTCTGGCCAATTGGAGGCGGATCTACTTCTTGCTTTATCATAATTTATGCATGGTCTGTGAGCTGGTCTCCAGCACTTAGCAGAGACAAAAGACCATCGTTTAAACCTTATGATAATTATAATAATAAAACAAAACCTTTTACGCAGATTTCAATCAAGCCATCTTTTGAATTACGAGAATACGGTTCGTTTAAGAGCAAACGAGGCATTCACACTTCTAATGGTTGTATAACAATTACAAGAGTTAATAGTTAACAACAATTACATGGTTATTATGTGATCTAAGCATAATAAACATGAAGTGTAGGAACAACAAGAATTATGATTGGTTATAGGTCCAAGAATTGTTCTGTGGTGAGTTTATATGATTTTATGTGTGAGATCTCGATCTCAATCGTAAGGTTACTGAGAGTTCAACTCGAAGGGGGACGAGGCAAAGGTGTTCTGTGGAACATCTCTGTCAGGGCATCAGAGGGGTCTTTGATGTGAGATCTCGTTCCACCATTTTGGAGCTGATTTGTCTTAGTTAAATTACCATATTGACACGTTCGTCCTGTTTAGTGCCCTCTCTTGGGCCTGTGGGGCAATAAAAGTCCTTATCTGCAGACAGCACGGAGTCGTTCCGTGACTCTGGAATGTGGGCTCCAGAACTTGGAGTGTTGAAGCCATGTGAATTAATCCCATGAGAGATTAATTTGATTAAGTTGTGTTTGATTCGCCTCGATTCTCTACATAGTT
>NW_024121206.1:134165-399787 GCF_016745375.1 Pimephales promelas | reverse complement strand
GCTCTTTTTCAACACTGTCATTCATACAAAGATGCAAAGAATGTGAGGACGAAGCAGTTGTTTTTTTAGTCAACTTGCAAACATTAATACTTTCTTATTTTGAATGATTCATGCATTTTATTCTTTAAAAAAATCGGATAAATAAAGTGCATTGCCTCTTAAACAACTTTCCTTTCAATGTGTCATATAATGCGCTTTTCACAACATATAAGTCTCTGAGAGTGTATATGTCACTATGTAGCTTTAGCTTTTTATGTTAAAGTTGTCTCTTTTTGAGGGTGACCCTGTCCCTTTAAATGCAAATGAGCTGTTTATGAGGTATTACAACCCGATCTCACGACCAAGTCGTACGAATTCGACGAATGATTAAAAAGTGGCTAATTCGTAAGTGGCACTCGTACGAATAAATACGATTTTGCTAAATCGTACATATTTTACGAATTGGCCAATTCGTATGAATTCGTACGAATGACCTACCCTGACCCCGCCCCTAAACCTAACCATCACGTGGTTTAGACAAATCGTACGAATTAGTACGAGTGAGGTCGTACGAATTAGTACGAATTAGACACTTTTTAATCATGCGTCAATTTCGTACGATTTGGTCGTGAGATTTGGTCGTGTTGGGTATTAGCATCTTGGATGGCCAAAGTCGGACAAGATGGAGAGACTCATGAAAAAATGACAACAGGACGTTTCTGAATGGATAGTTGGTGAATTTATGAAGCTTAAGTGGAGTTATTCTATCTTCAATCATTGATAAGCATATTCTGTCATGATAATCTGTAAATCGTGTACCGGGGGCGGGGTTTATGTAAATTGTAGGATTTGTGACGTCACTAACACGTGAAAAGCTCATTGTAGTTCCTACCAGCCGTTTGTTGTAGTCCAAAAGCCATTTCTGTAAAAGCAAATTGATCTTTGAGCGTTTGTAACTTTGCAGATGTTTTTTATGCCCAAACAGCAACATTACACACTAACTAAAGCTAAAAAAAAGTGAAATCATAATCATAATCAACCAATCCAAATGCTGTTTTTGTTGAAACGTTTGCGCCTAAAAGTGAAATAATAATAATGGCTGGCTTTTAACCTGGTAAAAGGAATGCAAATGCTTGATGCTAACACCGGCGAAGACGAATTTAAAGTAGTATCACAATTCCAGTGTATTGATGTACCATCTGCTCAAATGTCCTTTCCCATTACAAGCAAAGTAAATATGTTTAGTGCATTCAAGAAGTATGGAAATTGGGATGCGGCCATCGATAGTTAATAGGGGGCCAGAATTCTGTCGCAGCAGCTCGAGACGAGCCAGAAACAGAGAATGAAATAGCCAAATTGCTATTTAAAATGCCAAGGTAGTAATTAGAGAGCTTCAGTGACTCATTCTGTGCCAATCACGGGTTCTCGGGGTCCGTCCACTGTTTGTTTTCATCACACGCTCCTCCATTGGCCAGCAGGCCGACACACAGACTGCATCTGCTTTGCTTTGCTCTCTGGCCTTTTCAATTAGAGCTTAGACAGGTTGACAAAAGCTGTCTGGAGGAAATAACACACTACACAAGGTGTATCTGAACCTGAAACAGCAATACCTGCACTGTTAATTACCACACACACCATTCACTCTAGTGTGTTTGACATTGTACACTTTAAATGTGCTAACCAATTTCAAAATGAACCATCTGCTAGTGAACAAGTTTGCATTGCACGTGGACTTAAAATGGGAATTAATCAAACCACATGCTTAGACCAGCTCCTGAGGTTCATGTGTTGGTGATTTTATGCGGTTCTGAGATAATTTGAGGTGTTCCTATATGTATGGTATGGAAGAATGCTTAATTAATTATAAATTATCAGGAAATCTTTCTTCTGAAGTGAACTAAGCCTTTAAGCCTATTCTTATATAGAGACTATTCAACTGATATAACACTCAACAAGCTGTTTAATATGAGCAAACCCAGCAGTGATCATGGTTACACTTTACAGTATATTGAGGTGACCGTGTAATTACATAAATAAGTACTGAATAAGATTAATTAACAGCTTTGGGGTTTGGTTTAGAGTCAGTTGCTTGTGATTATGCCAAAATTATACATAATTGGAAGCACGGTAAATCTTGAAATCACAAATCCCAGAAATAAAAGAGATGACAACTACTAATTGTGTAAGACTATAAATAATAGTGCAGCAGTCCGTACAATAATTTGTGCACTTGTCTGTTCATGGGTAATAATTCTTGAACTCTGAAAACAAAGCAGGACACTGTTGGACTATTTCCCGTTTATCCCAAGGCACATTAAAAACTCAATGTAAACTGTGAAATATAGTTCAGATATTCAATGCCTTTGAATATGAATGCCAGGAACTTTATAGTTCTCCTCAGAAATGCTCTATTCCCCAATAGAAATACATTGTTCCCCAATAGACTGATATAAACCTCAGTCAATCAGACTGGAGCCTCGTTTAAAAAATGAAAAAAGATTTAAAAAAAACAACAACAACTGTTTTTCACCATGGCTGATTTGTGAAAAAAGCTTTCAAGAGTCAAAGGAAAGCCTGAACCATAGCATTTTTCATTTTTACATTTATTTGCTACTAGTTTTTACACTGAGTAGTTGAAGGATCTAGTTCCTGTTATAGAAGTGATAAAAACTCTTCCTAACAGTCATATTTGACTCAGCGTTTCCGTTCAGTATGACAGGTCTTTATTAATGTCAGATTAATGGTTCACTTATGGTAAAAGTCAAGACCCCTCAACTTCAGTCAAATTCTCATTAATTTCAGACCACTCAGAGACAAATTAATTGGTTGCCCTATTTTGCATGGCCCAGTGAAATAACCCCTGCAGACGTATGATTAACTTTCTGCTTCTGGACGGAAACAGCAGCAGAGTGTTGCGGTCAGCATCTGTTAGGTAACTGTTTTTGCTTTTTTTGGTTTCCATTTGACGGTCACCTTGGGATTCTTCTCTCAATTTCAATGATGCATATGGAAAATTTGGACTATTACTGATGTTTGCTAAGCCAAGCATCACTATTGCTTTTTCTAATACTAATGATTTTAACCTAGCAGGTGATACAATTAGTGAAAAAAGCAACCGCCTACCACCAGGTTCACCATCATGTTCTAGTGCGAACACACAATACGTTGGTGGTCTCATATATAAATCGGCTGGGGGGCTTGAGATCGTGCCCTCTATGCAAAAAACTGGCACATCAGGTTCTTCTGTGGTTCCAGGACAAACTACTCTCAAATAGAGCAATGTTTATCCATGGGGGCAAAAATGTGGGGACAGACATCCTCACATCTCACGAGAACAAACACTGTCCGCTCTGGTTTTCCCTCACACATGGTGCACGCCTGTACGCATTTCCCCCGATCGCTCTGCTCCCAGGAGTTCTAGAGGGGGTCCGGCGGCACGGGATCAGTTTGCTCCTAGGAGCCCCGTACTGGTCGGCCCGAGTATGGTTTTCAGACATCGTAGCTCACCAGTGGCAAGTCCCGATCAGGAGGGACCTTCTTTCTCAGGAAGCTGTGGGTCTGGGCCCTGAGCGGGACCTACTCATGAGTGCTGGTCTCTCAACCGAGGTTGTTGAGACCATCCTAACCTCTAGAGCCCCCTCCACGAGGAAACTGTAATTAAAATGGAATGTATTTACTTTATGGTGCAGAGGACATCAGTTGGACCCAGTTAACTGCCCAGTGGCTTCAGTGCTGGAGTTCCTGCAGAATCTCATCTCTGACGGGCTCTCCCCGTCCACGCTGAAGGTCTATTCCACCAAAAAAGACCTGGTTCCGAACCCGTTCAGAACCTGTTTTTCCAACCCGGTGTCATCCCAAGACGTCATATAACTGACGTTTTGGGACGTCTTTTGACCATACGTCAATATTCGCCTTTTTAGGGCACCCTTAAACGTCGGTAGATGAGGTTATGGGATCCTAACTCTACCCCATACCTAAACCTAACCCGTCACCTAACTGACGTTAAAGGTAAGGCGAAGGTATGACGGCCCGGGATCGCCATCTACCGACGTTTAAGGGGCCGTTCACATATCGCGCCTAAAAACGCGTAGAAAACGCTAGGCGCACGCGTTCTCCTTTTTCCAAAGAAGCGCTAGGGCGGTTGCACTCCCGAGGCGTCTATCGTTGCTAAGCAACCATCAGCTGCGCTCTCCATTACATGAAGGAAATTTCAGCAATGGATTTCCACCACCGAAAAACCCTTGCTGTAACTCTGTTACAAGATTTATTTACTCAGAAAATTAAAAAAAAAACGCCGCAGTGTTTGGGTGCACCCCATAGGCTACTAAAAAAACGCAAGAACCATGGGGAATTTCACCAGATGATTCAGGAACTCCGCCTGGACAATGGGAGGTTCAAAGCCTATTTCAGAGTGGACAAGGACCAGTTTGATTATATTTTAAGAAGAGGTAACAAAAATGGCAAGGAAGCTGATTGGTTGGTTCGTGTCACGTGACCTACGGTGCGCTTGCGGCATTCTGAAAAGTTGAGATGTTTTTATCTCGATGCGGCGCGGACGCGCCTGGAAAAAACGAGCGCGTCGCACCGCGACCGCGTCGCTTCCATTATGAGCGCGCATACCGCGCGCCTACATTTGAAATAACGAACTTGAGCGCGCAAAAGACGCGATATGTGAACCGGGCCTAAGGGGGCCCTAAAAAGGCGGATATTGACGTATGGTCAAAATACGTCCCAAAACGTCAGTTATATGACTTTTTGGGATGAGACTGTGTTAGTTTTTCCACTGACTAGAGCACCCAGGGAACGACGTCGTTACGTCACTGTGTACGTCGCCATATGTCTTAGCTAGAAACGCTTGCAAGTACAGTACAACATTACTTTGGGATTATCTGTAACTCTTGTACCAAGAAGGCTTTAAAAACAATAGTCTTTTAATCTTTTCTGATTAGTTATGTACCCCTGTCTTGTGTCTTTTTTCTTTCCATTTACTGTATTTGTTCTATATTGTGACTGTTTTCTTCTTTGCTTATAATGTTTTCAATATAAAAAAATAGAAACGCTTGCGCCAACTTCAAGCATAACAATTACAAAGGCGGACTCCATCGTGTTTCTGCAAATGTTTCTCTTGGCTTTGCGATCCTTTATTATGGTCAGAAAAGATGTTTAGAACAAATCTAAACCCGCATCAGCCCCCGACGTGAGCATGACGTGGTAAAAGAACGGTTCTAGTCCAGCAAAGAGTTGGTGCTGCTTTGGAACCAGTTCTCCTGGCCGAGAACCGGTTGTTTGGCTGTCGAAACACAAAGAACTGGTTCGCGCGCAGGCACCGGCTCCGAACCGGCTCTCAAAATGCTTTGGTGGAAAAGGGGCTTCTGTGGCGGCCATAGTTGCCTTCCACATGCCTCTAGGGTGGGCTCTTTGGGAAGACACCCACTTATAGTAAATTTCCTACATGGAGACAGGAGTATGAGGCCTGTCGTCCAGACTAGGTTCCCCACGTGGGACCTGGCAGTGGTTCTTGAAGGGTTATCCCTGGCAAACCTTCGAACCTTTGGGCGAACCTTCCTGCTAGCTATTACGTCCCTCAAGAGAGTGGGGGACCCCCCTCTTGCCTCGAGTTCGCTCCTGGCAGAGTGAGAGCCATTCTCAACCCTAGACCTGGCTATGTGCCTAAGGTGCCTGCAAATGTGTATAGTCTGTAATCTTGCAGGCATTTCATCCTCCACCACATGTGTCAAGCTAAGCTACATCAATTATGCTCGGTCCGAGCTCTGGAGGCCTACATACATAAGTCGTCGGTTGGAAGTCCGGACAGTTGCTTGTGTGTTTTGGGTGTCCTCGAAACAAACTATTAACAGATGGATAGTAGAGCGTACTAGGCGCGTGATTTGCCTTCGCCCTTTCCTGATAAGAGCGCTCCAAGAGGGGCTCCGAGTTACGTAATTCCGTAACACCAATCAAATGGTAAATGGACTGCATTTATATAGCACCTTCATAGACCTAATGGCCACCAAAGCGCTTTACATTTGCCTCACATTCACCCATTCATACACTCATTCACACACCGACGGCGGTGTCAGCCATGCAAGGCGCCATCCAGCTCGTCGGGAGCAGTTGGGGTTGGGTGTCTTGCTCATGGACACCTCGACACTTGGTCAGGTGGAACCGGGGATTGAACCACCAACCTTTCGGTTTGTAGACAATCTACATCAGTAATTCTCAAAGTTCTCCGCCATCGCCCCCTAGTGGTCCGCGAAAAGATGACCTAAACTAGGCAAATGTTTACAAAATCGTCACTTTTTCGCACGTGCCAGTGTGATCAGTCTTCTTGGCTGATCCCTGGAGCGTACGATCACACCGGTGTGATTAGAACGTTCAGTGCTTCACGTCAGCAACTGCTAAATTCAAACTTGCTCTCGCGCGCTGGCTGGCGCTAAGCCAGAGACGGACGGACTCAGAGCTGTCATATAACACAACTATTGAGTGTTTTCAATGTTTATTTTAGGTTTCAGACATTTAAATATACATAAGTACTAGCAAAACAATGATTTTGAGTTTGTAAAATACACACTGATGTCTATGGAAGCGGCAATAATCTTTTCAGTTATAATAAGACAACAACACGTTTTATTCATATCAGATACACATTGTGTAAGTAGCTTTACATTTGACCCTATTCTTCTCCCAGTTCACCAGCCACTTACTATCATGTATTTCGTGAGAAGTGGAGGAATTGACGTTGTAAATCCAACAGATCTGATTCTCTGAACTGAAAAAGAAACTAACAGCTCAACTAACGCGATCGTTATAAAGATGTTTAAACAATGTGTAACCCATCCACTTGCACATATTTGACAATCGGAATATCAGTGTTTCATGTTATAGCTAATACATTTATGAATATTTTTAACAAAAGAGGAAAAATGACACAGAAACAGATCATCCTTCATTCCGCGCTCTGGTTTGGTTGTGCTGTGTCACGTGACAAGCAAAGACGCGTCACCATGGAAACATTAAAGTGGCAAGTTCTAAATAACGGTCGCCTTGAAAAACTCACGCTGGGGGGTCAGTTAGAATATTTTAAACTTACGTGTGAAAGGGTTAATAAACTTAATTACCAAGCTTTAGCTTTCAGTAAATAAAAAAAATATTCATAGGCAAAATCAACCTATATCAGTTGACCCTATGTGACCCTATGACCCTATGGGGGGGGGGGCGTGTTAGAGTGGGATTTTGTTAGGTGGTCCTCAGAAAAAAAATGGAAGATAAAGTGGTCCTTGGGCTGAAAAAGTTTGAGAAACACTGATCTACATGAACCACTGAGCCACTGCCGCAAGAGCTTGAATTATAAACACAATCAGGCTTTAAAGTCGACCGTTGAGTCGACTGGTTTACTTGTTCGCTGTGATGAGGTTTTATGTCCCTTTTAGTCACTTATAAGCAATTACCTTCTTAAAGACAAGCTTTAAAATATCACTGATGTCATAGAATAAAATGCAGGCCACAGACCAAACAAAACAAAAAACCCTTAAAAGCATGTCATCCCTGCAGGAAGCACACTATAACAGCACACAGTTTGCATCAGATGGTTCATGGTCGATTTTGTTAGTCCAGTTGTAAACGACTCCTCTCTTTTCCATGTTTCCGCAGGATCCCAGAAGCAAGCACAAGTTTAAGATCCACACCTACGGCAGTCCCACGTTCTGTGACCACTGCGGATCGCTGCTGTACGGCCTCATTCACCAGGGCATGAAATGCGACAGTGAGTATCGACCTCCCTTCATGCCCTCATGCAAGACCATCTTCTCCTAACCAAATCTAGATGAAGCCTGTAAGGAAATAAAAGAAGAAGTGGCCTCAGATCCGTGTGAAAGGGTAGCTCCTGCCTCAGGCCTACACAATACATCTGTTTCTGCTGTTCTTCTCCATTATGAGGTCAAATGTGGTTCGATCTGTAGATCTAGAGACACCCCCTGAACATTCCTGTTCCTCTCACAGATTTCATTAAGAACAAATTTAAGGGAGATTTATGTGGGAGTAGCAGCATATATGGGATGTGCTCATCAACACCTCTCTGAGACGACACACCACAGCCAATTTCCACATATCAACAACAACCTCAGCATGGGTCACATACACTTTCTCTGCCAAAACGGTCCAACAAAACAAGGTTTGCTGTCTGTGCTCATGAACTTGACAGGGTTCACCTTCAAAATGCACTTTTCATGTCTTATGTTGGTGTTTCAGCAGTTGATATTATTAAAAAGGGAAAACAAAGTAACAACAACATGACAGTAAAGGCCAATTCCCACCGCATGGACAAACATCTACAAACACGTTTTGTCGGATCAGTTGGTATTGATCAGGGTTTGTATTCACCTGGCTGACCATGTTATATCAGCATTTGTCCAAATCTAAATCCAACGGCCATCAGCAAACAATGGTTGGGTATCATTTCGATTTCGATTCTGCTTATCGATTCCGATTCTTCTTGATTCCCAATTTTGATTACATTAAAGTAGTAGTTCATTTAAAAAAACTTTTGCTGATAATTTACTCACCCCCATGTCATCCAAGATGTCCATGTCTTTCTTTCTTCAGTCATAAAGAAATTAAGGTTTTAGCATTTTCTCCATATAACGGACTTCAATGGGAACCAAACGGTTCAATGTCCAAAAGACAGTTTCTGTCCAAACTACAAACTGTTCAAACGATTCCAGACGATGAATAAGGGTCTTGTTGAGCAAAACAATCGCCATTTAATAAATAAATAATAATGCTCGCCTTGCTCTGTTCTGTGACGCACGTTTGTGACTCTCCTGTTCGAACTCTTTTTTCCGAGTCGTTTGGTTCATTCAACGAACGAAACAAACGAATTCACTCGGAAAAAGATTCCTTCATTTTGATGAACGAGTTCGAACAGGAGAGTCACAATATAAATAAATATAAACAATATATTTATATAATAAATATATAAACAATATACCAATATATTAACAATATAAATACAAGCAACAAATGGTAATAATAAATAAACCAATATACAATAAAAATTTGAATTTACATAATATCAAATAAACATAATATCATATCAAACAATGTATTAATACTGGAGATTAATAGAGATTACTATCAAGGAAATCTAATATCGACATGGCTACAAGTTCCCATGTTTTGTCTGCTTGAACCAGTCACGTAAGTTATCTGGTCATCGCACTAGTTACGCAGCGCTTAGCTTGGCGAGTTTGGCATTTCGTACCCACTGCGCCTTAGCTACACAGCCTTGAGTAAACCTATGAAAGAGAACATCTCTGGTTACTAGTGTAACCCATGTTCTCTGAATAGGGAACGAGACGCTGCGTTCGCTGCCAAACTCCTCGCGCTGCCGACAAGCTTCCTTTTCGGCAGAGAAATCTGAGGAGCAGATGATGCGCTCGCTAATATAATATGACGATGTAAGGAGCAAGAAGAAGAAGAAGAAGCAGTGTTTTAAGATTGTCTGGCACAGAAACTGTAATCAATTGTAAAATAACGCTGCACTAGAAAAGAATTATAAATTACAAATATAGTAACAGAAGTTATTCAGTCAAGAACGAGTGAATTTTCTCTGTGTTTTGTTGTGTGATCAGTGGTATTATAGAGACGCAGCAGGAATATCGGTGCTGTCACTTTAAGAGGTCCAGTATACTGATACACCCACCTGCAGTCGCCTCACGCTTGACTGGTTTAATTGAATTTGATTTAATTTAATTTAAACACAAAGGAATGGATAAGAGGAATCAAACGTTTTATTTTATAACAAGTAGTTCTCGATTTTTGATTTCCACCCAACCTTATTTGTTGGAATTTGTTAGCGTTTGTCTGTGTGGTGTGAATTGGCCTTAACAGCTTTGAATCAGGTTGGAGGTCTAGAGCTTTTATGCTACAAATGGAAAGTGGCTGTGAATCATGCAAGGATGCTAGGAATGCTTATATGCCCACATTCATACAAATATTACCTTGAAAAAGCTCTTTTTTTTGTGTGGCAGCCTATCTCCAATGGCTCTGGTTTGTGGTCAATGTACAGCAGTCTTGCCAAATCTGTTGCCACGGGTTGTTTTTTGGTCCATGGGTTGAAGCAATCAAGCCCTGCATACACTTTACTATGTTTAATCCTGAAGCGTTTACCAATGTTTTTCTCTCTTGTTCTCAGCCTGTGACATGAACGTTCACAAGCAGTGTGTGATGAACGTGCCAAGTCTGTGCGGGACCGACCACACCGAGCGCAGAGGAAGAATCTTCCTCAAGATCGAGGTCAACGTAGACAGACTCCACGTCACAGGTCAGCATCCCCCCCCTCTCGCACTGGGAATATCCCAGAATAGCCATCATTAGTCAGGATGGAAAACTTGACAAATGTCATAACTGGACTTAAGCTGGACTTTTTGGCGAAATTGACTGGGTTTGGTATTGTATGGTCAGAAAGTAAGATCAAATCATGATGCTTGTAATCACTTGCTTGTAATCATCATTATATGTTTTATATATTTAAGAAATTATACATTAAGATTATATAATATATATAATATAAATTATGTAAGAAACTTAGCTATAGGAAATATTAATAATCAATAATAACTTATGATTAATTATGAATATTTGGGTCAGTTAATTGGATTAACTTGACATGGCTAAATACATATTACAATCAATGAATCAGTTTGTCCAACAAACTCTTTTGAGTATTAATTTATTCTAAAAAAGGGGATCTTCCATGGTCACAGAAGAATAATTATTTGAGCATGTAGAAAGATCAAGATTGTAAAAGAAACTTTGTTTGCAAGCAGTGAATCAGAACCAAATACATAAAGTGCACAAGTTTTATTAACTAAATCATAAACATAAATAAACTAAATAAACATACATAAATACATGTGAGAGATGGAATAGATCCATCTGACGATCTCTGATGAGAAGAACCAACAGCATTTCATTTTCACATTTGGTAAATGGACTGCATTTATATAGCGCTTTCACAGACCCAATGGCCAACAGGCGCTTTACATTTTTGCCTCACATTCACCAATTCATACACCAACGTTGGTGTCAGCCATGCAAGGCGCCATCCAGCTCGTCGGGAGCAGCTGGGGTTAGGTGTCTTGCTCATGGACACCTCAACACTTGGTCAGTTGGAACCGAGGATTGAACCACCAACCTTCTGGTTTGCATTTGTAGTAGCATTTGTACTATTCTTCAAGTTGTGGAAAATTGAAGTCATTGAGGGTTCCGGCAGTGGCAAGTGGAAGTTGTTTGGAAGTTTTCTTTCTCCATGAGAACATGGCTAGTGTGGTCAAGGCCTGGGGCCCTGAGCCCTGTTGAGCACAGCATCTGTCTTTTGTGGCCATACCATTTACACATTTCATGTCGTTTCAGTGAACACATTTCCACAATGCTTACATTTTCTTAACAGACAAGCTATACCTCCCAAGAAAATGATGGATTGTTTTTGTAGTATTTACAAATGTTAACACACACCATCCCACAATAGAAAAAAATAATATTCCAAACCTTAGATACAGTATGAAAACCTCTGCTTACAATGATAACAGTTCAAAAACAATATATTTCAGCTGATAATAAACACACAATTGAATAATTGACCCATAGCTTATTTATGTTGGGTAAATTGGGCCAACCATACACCATACAACTATACAATTTGTAGAAATAGAAAACTGAAAACCATCAGAAGAGCAAAAACAAAAAGAATGATTAAATAGAGATGAATGGTAAGGACAATTCATCTTTTTATGATATATCATACAGCTAGACATAACGACAAGAGGTTTCCAACCAATTGCCTAATGGCATCATATCCAGGAGATAAGTCAGTTAATTCGAGTAAAATCACAGACTTCGCTTATCCCGTGCGAATGCACCACACGAAATTCAGATGTGGTTGGGTAATTTCAAATTCACACACGAGGTCCTCAGATAACACTAATCCTGTGTGAATAGGGCTTTAGACTCAATGGCAGGGGATTTTTTTTAACATTGGGAGAAGTGAGAAGAGCAGGCCCAGAGAGTAATGCAGTGAGAGGGGCAGGCCCAGTGAGAGATGCAGTGAGAGGTGCAGGCCCAGTGAGAGATGCAGTGAGAGGTGCAGGCACAGTGAGAAATGCAGTGAGAGATGCAGTGAGAGGTGCAGGGGTAGCGAGAGATGTAGTGAGAGGTCCAGGAGCAATGAGAGATGCAGTGAGAGGTGCAGGAGCAGTGAAAGATGCAGTGAGAGGTGCAGGAGCAATGAGAGATGCAGTGAGAGGTGCAGGAGCAGTGAGAGGTGTAGGAGCATTGAAAGATGCAGTGAGAGGTGCGGGAGCAGCAAGAGATGTAGTGAGACGTGCACTAGCAATGAGAGATGCAGTAAGATGTGCAAGCCCAGTGAGAGGTGCAGGAGCAGGGAGAGATGCAGTGAGAGTTGCATGAGCAGTGAGAGATGCAGTGAGAGGTGCAGTCCCAGTTAGAGATGCAGTGAGAGGTGCAGGAGCAGTGAGAGATTCAGTGAGAGGTGCAGGAGCAGTGAGAGATGCAGTGAGAGGTGCAGTCCCAGTTAGAGATGCAGTGAGAGGTGCAGGAGCAGTGAGAGATGCAGTGAGAGGTGCATGAGCAGTGAGAGATTCAGTGAGAGATGTAGTTAGAGGTGCAGGCTCAGTGAGAGATGCAGTGAGAGGTGCAGGAGCAATGAGAAATGCAGTGAGAGATTCAGTGAAAGGTGCAGGAGCAGTGAGAGTTGCAGGAGCAATGAGAGATGCAGTGAGAGGTGCAGGCCCAGTGAGAGATGCAGTGAGAGGTGCAGGAGCAGTGAGAGTTGCAGGAGCAATGAGAGATGCAGTGAGAGGTACAGGCCCAGTGAGAGATTCAGTGAGAGGTGCAGGAGCAATGAGAGATTCACTGAGAGGTGCAGGCCCAGTGAGAGATGCATTGAGAGGTGCAGGAGCAGTGAGAGATGTAGTGAGAGGTGCAGGAGCAGTGAGAGATGCAGTGAGAGATGCAGGAGCAGTGAGAGGTGCAGGAGCAGTGAGAGATGCAGTGAGAGATTCAGGAGCAGTGAGAGATGCAGGAGCAGTGAGAGATGCAGTGAGAGGTGCAGGAGCAGTGAGAGGTGCAGGAGCAGTGAGAGATTCAGTGAGAGATGCAGGAGCAGTGAGAGATGCAGGAACAATGAGAGATTCAGTGAGAGGTGTAGGAGCAGTGAGAGATGCAGGAGCAGTGAGAGGTGCAGGAGCAGTGAGAGATGCAGTGAGAGATGCAGGAGCAGTGAGAGATTCAGTTAGAGATGCAGTGAGAGGTGCAGGAGCAGTGAGAGATGCAGTGAGAGGTGCAGGAGCAGTGAGAGATGCAGTGAGAGATTCAGGAGCAGTGAGAGATGCAGGAGCAGTGAGAGATGCAGTGAGAGATGCAGGATCAGTGAGAGATTCAGTAAGAGATGCAGGAGCAGTGAGAGATGCAGTGAGAGGTGCAGGAACAATGAGAGATTCAGTGAGAGATGCAGGAGCAGTGAGAGATGCAGTGAGAGGTGCAGGAGCAGTGAGAGATGCAGTGAGAGGTGCAGGAGCAGTGAGAGATGCAGTGAGAGATGCAGGAGCAGTGAGAGATGCAGTGAGAGATGCAGGAGCAGTGAGAGGTGCAGGAGCAGTGAGAGATGCAGTGAGAGATTCAGGAGCAGTGAGAGATGCAGGAGCAGTGAGAGATGCAGTGAGAGGTGCAGGAGCAGTGAGAGGTGCAGGAGCAGTGAGAGATGCAGAGAGAGATGCAGGAGCAGTGAGAGATGCAGTGAGAGGTGCAGGAGCAGTGAGAGATTCAGTGAGAGATGCAGGAGCAGTGAGAGATGCAGGAACAATGAGAGATTCAGTGAGAGGTGTAGGAGCAGTGAGAGATGCAGGAGCAGTGAGAGGTGCAGGAGCAGTGAGAGATGCAGTGAGAGATGCAGGAGCAGTGAGAGATTCAGTTAGAGATGCAGTGAGAGGTGCAGGAGCAGTGAGAGATGCAGTGAGAGGTGCAGGAGCAGTGAGAGATGCAGTGAGAGATTCAGGAGCAGTGAGAGATGCAGGAGCAGTGAGAGATGCAGTGAGAGATGCAGGATCAGTGAGAGATTCAGTAAGAGATGCAGGAGCAGTGAGAGATGCAGTGAGAGGTGCAGGAACAATGAGAGATTCAGTGAGAGATGCAGGAGCAGTGAGAGATGCAGTGAGAGGTGCAGGAGCAGTGAGAGATGCAGTGAGAGATGCAGGAGCAGTGAGAGATGCAGTGAGAGGTGCAGGAACAATGAGAGATTCAGTGAGAGATGCAGGAGCAGTGAGAGATGCAGTGAGAGATGCAGGAGCAGTGAGAGATGCAGTGAGAGGTGCAGGAGCAGTGAGAGATGCAGAGAGAGGTGCAGGAACAATGAGAGATTCAGTGAGAGATGCAGGAGCAGTGAGAGATGCAGTGAGAGGTGCAGGAGCAGTGAGAGATGCAGTGAGAGGTGCAGGAGCAGTGAGAGATGCAGAGAGAGATGCAGGAGCAGTGAGAGATGCAGTGAGAGGTGCAGGAGCAGTGAGAGATGCAGAGAGAGATGCAGGATCAGTGAGAGATTCAGTAAGAGATGCAGGAGCAGTGAGAGATGCAGTGAGAGGTGCAGGAACAATGAGAGATTCAGTGAGAGGTGCAGGAGCAGTGAGAGATGCAGTGAGAGGTGCAGGAACAATGAGAGATTCAGTGAGAGATGCAGGAGCAGTGAGAGATGCAGTGAGAGGTGCAGGAGCAGTGAGAGATGCAGTGAGAGGTGCAGGAGCAGTGAGAGATGCAGAGAGAGATGCAGGAGCAGTGAGAGGTGAAAAAAAAACTGATTTGCTTTTTACTGGAATGCCTATGAATGTGAACATTACTGTGCATGTGGACATACAGTTCCCAACCAAGAAATTTAGTGTAAAAACGGTGGATTGCATGTTTTTCATGCAAATACCTGTAAAACTGAAACATCAAAGTCTATGTAGTTTTTGTAATGTTAACAATAGCCAGTATTTTGAACCCTGGTGTACTTTGATTGACTGCATGTACCTTGTGAAGTGAAAACAAGTGTTAATCTTTGACAGAATAATTTCATTTTGAGTCAAATTTATTTAACAAAATGTGTTTTTGAGAAGAAAATTATCCCTTTGATCAATTGTGTTCTGTAGGTGTAAGTCTGTGTTAAGAGTGTAGAAAAAGTATCTGAATTATGTGTGAGGGCTTGTTAGCGATTGAAAAAAAACTGCAATAACCACATTTTAACATGATTTTTCTAAAAAAAAAAAAAAAAACAATTGTGTATGGATAATCAAGTAGACCTAAGATGCTTCAGTGCAGTAAGTGTTCATCTGGAAGTATTGTTGACCATATGTTTATGTACATATACTTATGCTTATTTATGTCTAAAAAACGTAAAAAGCATCAATCAGATGACAGAAACCATGGAGTAGATTGTGTTGGAGTAGATTGCAGCTAAGAAGCATCACAAATTGATATTTATTTGAGTGAGTAGATCTAGTTTTTTTAATGCTTCTCTATTATTAGTATAATTCAAGTAATATGTTACTATTTTTATCTGTTTGTGGGATCCTTGCAAATTCACATTAGTCTTATTACTCAGATTTCATAATGCTTTGATGCTGTTTTTCCACAAAATGCCAGTTTGCATTAAGCTATCATGGCAGGTCATGTGTTGAGGGTTGAGTGGGTTTAGAGTTTGTGTGTGTGTGTGTGTGTGTGTGTGTGTGTGTGTGTGTGTGTGTGTGTGGCAGTAGGTATGAGGGGGCTTTAGTGCCAGATGTCTGGCCCGATGCCCGGCTGTTGTGATGATGGGGCTTTATGTATGCCAGCCTGTGTCCGCTCAGAAACTATTGCTCCAGTGAACACATTCCTGTGCGCTGGCACCTCTTCCCTGCTGTGTGAATATCATCTCTGCTTATCTCTGACCTTACACACACACACACACACAGACATGCTACACACTGGTCTGCTGATTATTATATGTGGAGAAGTCATCTGAATTCAGGAAATCCTACAGTTATCAAGAGAATGGGTCACTGTTGCATTTTATTTCTCCCTGAACTGCACGTTCAGCCCAAAGTGGCAATGTCATCATTTACTCATCTTCGGTTTGTTCCAAACCCATTAAACTTTTGTTCATCTTCAGAGCACAAATAGAGATGTTTCATCGAAAGCATGATTTCTGTGAGATTTCTGAAGGGCTGTTTATAGTATAGTTTTTACGAGTTTAAGCTGTTTGTTTACACGACAGTGGCGTTTTGGTAGCCTAAAACCACAAACTTTTAAAAACAGGGTTTCAAAGTGCATGTTTTTGAAAACGGTCTCCGTGTAAAATGACAAAAACGTGAATCTCTGAAGACGATGACGTCACGCCAATTATGTGTTCAGTCTACAGTGTTTCATCGCCATCTAATGGTCTGGCAGCAGAATACAGCACTTTTAGTCGTTTTCGCGTATCCGTGTGAATGGGGATCGTTTCGACAATGGTGTCGCCTGTATTCGGAAATCTCTTAGGGAACACTTGTGTTAAAATCTGACTCATTTCTGAGAACCAGTTCTGTCGGACAGCTAAAAAACAAAAAAAAAACAAAAAAAAAACGATTCATCGTTTTTTACGCAATGATGTCACTATACACATTTCTTTTCCAACACCTCAGAGTCATGTTATATCAAAGAAACATTCAAATCAATTTTCATTTCATTCATTTTCAAATAAAAAGTTATTTGTGTGAACGCGTTTTGTTGATTATTGCCTTTCATTCGCTTGAAAGGCAATAATCAAATAAGGTATTTTTGATGAAATCCGAGAGGTTTCTGAACGTCATTGCAACTTTCAGTGCCCAGAAAGGTACAGTAGTAAAGATGACATAATGAATTTTTTTTGGTGAACTATCCCCAATTATATAATGTAATGTGTATAGTGCCATCCAAACAACTATCGATAGACTTTAATCCACCACAATTAGAAATACACAGGAGAATACACACGCAAATCATACTAACAACAACAATAACCCACAGAGGATTGGCCTGAACAGGGAGTGTATATACACTGAGAAATGAGACACAGGTGCAAATCAGAAGTAACCACAGAAACAAATAAGGACATATTTGGAAACCAAAGAAACCAAAAATAAACAGTTTAGGGAAACAAGAACTAACTACAACAGAACAGAATGTCAAAATAAGAGCGAAGAGACTAATTCAGTTTAATTGTAGAATGTTTTTTTTTTAAATTTTACTCAAATATGCTGGAATTTAACGTAATTTGCACATTGTTATTTAAATGTTTATTATCCATGAAAACTTACTGTCCATTGGCCAGGAGTACCAGCCATTACAATGTCTCATATGTTTAATACAGTGTCTACATCTAACTATTATTTTGAAAGTTAAAGGAAAATACTTTTTTTCATGATAATAAAATATAATGTCATGTTAGCTTACGGATCATCAAACTAACCATTAGTCCAGGGAAGTATTATTGCATGTTTGTTGTGTCTGAGGAGGTCATCTGCCGGGAGCTGTGAGGAATATGAGTTCTTCAAAGGGTTTGTGAGTTCACTGCTCTGATGTTAATGGATTAGATTTGTCCAGCATGCATGTACTGCACACAGCAAATGCACACAAAAACAAACCTATCTACGATGCATTCATATTCTGCACTGGATTTAACAGTCCTGTCCACATGGTTGGTGGGAAAGTGGTTTTATGACCGATCCATCGTCCCTTTTTACATCTGCGTCATTAAGACATATAGTCATCATCTGTATATTAGCCTGCTGGTTGAATGGTAGTGAAGTTCACAATGTAATTTTGGGAGGAGTGAACGAACCCATCTAATCTTTCAATTACTGTAGCTTCCAAAGCATACAAGCAGCCGCTCACTCTTCGGACGGGCGTCCATCCACCTCCATCATTTAGGTATCTCGCATTAGTAGTCCCACTGGGGGTTTATCTAAGCTTCTCTCTCCACTGCGGAGAGCAAGCCAAATACACTTAACCTTATTAGCTTAAAGATTATATGGGCAAAGGAACTTGTGAATTAGATTTTAAAGGATTAGTTCACTTCAGAATTAAATTCTTTCTTCAGTCGAAAAGAAATTAAGGTTTTTGAGGAAAACGTACCAGGATTTTCAATGGGGTCCAATGGGTCGAAGGTCCAAATGTGAGTTTCAGTGCAGCTTCAATGTCTTGACATGATCCCAGACGAGGAATATCTAGACAAACCATCCATTTTTTGAATAAAATGTCCGCTAGTTTGTCTAGATCAGACTCGTATTCCTCAGCTGGGATCGTGTCGAGACTTTGAAGCTGCACTGAAACTCACATTTGGACCTTCAACCCCTTGGACCCCATTGAAGACACTATATGGAGAAACATCCTGGAACGTTTTCCTCAATAAAACGTAATTTCTTTTCAACTGAAGAAAGAAAGACATGAGCATCTTGGATGGCGTGGGGGAGAGTAAATTATCGAACTACTTCTTTAATAATTAGTAATAATAGTTTTTGGTGAATATAATAATAATTGGTGAATAATTTAATAATAATTGGTGAATATCTCACCAAAAATCTGGTACTAGCACTAAACCAGTCCTGACCTGGGGTGCGTTTCCCGAAAGCATCGTTAGCCAACTATGGTCGCAAGTTCCGTCGTTGCCAATAGAGTTAAATGGAAATTGCGATCAACTTGCGACCATAGTTGGCTAACGATGCTTTCGGGAAACGCACCCCTGCATGGGAAGTCATGTTGATTGTGTCAGCTGGTCAGCCTCCTCTAGCTCGGGATGTGGAGCACAGATCCCTGCTGTAGATCAGAGGTACCAGTGTCCCCAGGGCATCTGAGAGGGGGATTTCCCATGGGATCTGTATAGTGTCTCAAACTGTCGATCAATACAGCGGGACTGACACATACTGTCTAACCAGTGTCATACTGGTGTTCATTTCGCTGTTCTTACAGACACTGGCACTACGGCTGAGGAAAGGTTTTTATTTTGGGGTTTATTCTGCCACCAAAAAATGTATGATTCGCTGCTCTTACATAAATAAATGGAAACCTCTAAGTTGTGTTTTCCAGACCGAATAATATATTAGTGCTGCCAAACGATTAAAGAATTTAATCGCGATTAATCGCATTAATGTCATAGTTAACTCACGATTAATCACACATTTTTATCTATTCTAAATGTCTCTTGATTTCTTTTCGTCCCATTATTTTTTTTCTCATTTTAATGCTCTTATTAACATGGAAAAGTGGATCGGCTTGTTTTGTGCAAATTTTTTTTTTTTTATTGAAAACAACGTTGGCATATACAGTGTTCAAATTCACACTATGTTGTTTGGACACTATTTGCTCATTATGAGCAAATAATCTTTCCCACAATGTAACAATGTCCATCAATAAAAGGGTGAAAGATATACTGACGAGGTCGTGTTATTGACGAGGGGGCGGAGAATTCGCATCAGCTGTGTTTGTGTGTGTGCTTGGCCATCATCAAACGGTATTTCAGACTGGATGTGCAGCGGTGATGATAGCTCAGTTCTCAACGACAAAACACACAGATCACTTTGGTCTTGTCAATGGAACCATTTGGCAACTTTTAAAAGTAAAACTTTCCATTCAGAATCTTATTGGCATCCATTTTGGCGTCTCGTGCTCGTTATCCACTCAAAACTTAACGTTAACCAACTATTTGACCAACTATTTGTGATGTAGCTGTTGTTTTATTTCCAGTCTAGCTAGATCCGCTTGTGCTTTGGTCGACGAAGCAACAAAACGTCCTTGCGCGGCGCAAGTAATTGCAATGAATGGGTTTCATAGCGCAGCTATGAAAATTTGGGATCGGTGGGATTTTTTTTATTAATAATTTAATTAAAATACTAATAAAATGTATGGAATTAACTGGTATTATCTAATTGTGTTGTTAAATTTAACAGCTGACAGATATTCAACATAATTCAATTTTGAGAGTTGAGAGTCTAACAGAAGGACAGAAAAAAACAGTAAATATAAACTGATTTCTTGTCATATTTTATCACCATTTTCTATACTATAGTGAATAAGCTCTGATAATATGAGAAATGTTGAAGGTGTCTGAATAAACTTTGGTTTAACTGTAAGCATAATAGCATAATAAACATTTTTAAAGGTTCAGTCTTGATTTTATTTCATACTATCCCTATAAACTCGTTATCACGTATTGAGTGTATTAATCATAGATATTTGCATTGCTTCTGGTCTGGTCTGTGTTTCAAAGTTGTCCATTTGCATATGAGACCTTGAGGCATTGTTTCTGAACGCTCTCTGTAGGCCTGAACTTCTGGAGTCTGTTTGTCCTCTTCCAGGGTTTTATTATATAACCTCCCCGAGGCGAGGGCTTCAGTTAAACTCGTTGGTGGTTCCTATCAGCACTTCCCTCATGGATCCCATTTGTAACGGAGGGCTCAAGTGTCTCTCTGGATTGGCAAAACTGCTGAACGCTTAAGAGTCATCACTGCCCAAAGATGTGCGTGTCAGTCCACAATGACTTCCTGATTATTTAAAGCGATGACTGTGGGTGATATTTGGCTGCCAGTTGGGATTCACTTCATACTTTTGTCTGGTTTTATTTGGGACTCATTTTGTTCTCGCTGCCAGGCATTAGATCAAACGTCTTAGGTTACGACTGTAACCTATGTTCCCTGAGAACAGGGAACGAGACAATACTTCGAATGATGCAATGGGGAACGCCTCATTGCGTCATTCGACGTATTGTTGAGTTCCCTTCGAAAGGGAACTGGAGGATAAAGTAACTTTCGTTTCAGTGTTTCACACTTTTTAGACATGCACGCTATAATAAATAGACTTGTTTTTACCAAACTTTATAAATTTTCCTTTAAATGTCTCATATATCACTGAAAATGGGTGAATATATCACTGAGAATGAGAGCTATAATGTGGTATATGGCACATAGTCAGGATAATTCTAGGGAAATGCTCCGATATGAAAATGTTGACCGATAACCGATAATTATTTATATTTGAAAGCCGATAACCGATATGTTGGCCGATAAATCTAAATCAAAATTTTGTGAAAGTTTTTAAGAGCCTTATTACAAAAACAAAAGTCTCACCATTAAAATCCAAGTCCAAAACACAATTATAATGTTCTCAATATAGTTTTATGTTGCCGATATGACAGACTGTTGCACTTTTCCGTGTTTTGACGTGATTTCAATCATATTTCAAGCAATTCAAAACCATCATTTTGAACAGTGCACATATGAAGGAAATAACACATTATTTATCAACTTTAGTTACTTTAATATGTCGGACAAATTTTCTTTTTGGGCCGATAATGATAACATTAAAAATGATAATTGACCGATACCGAAATGGTGGCCGATATATTGTGCATCCTTAGATAATTCTGCTTAAATTGTGTACAAATGTTTCAAAAATTAGGTTTTTTACATTGGATTTTTTTTTTTTTACAGATGACTTATTTAGCCCAAAATTCAGCAAAAGTTTTGACATGGACTTACAGTCAATATTAAAGATATTTTCACAGAATGTTCTTTAGGGTTATTTTATGTAGAAAACAGTAAAAACTGACTTTAGCTGGGTTTTCATAGTCATGGAAATGTTATATGTATACCCGTACTGAAGCTTTCTGAGGGGGTTTCCTCCATGTTGAGGATCTAGTACAGACTCCCAATGGACAGATATAAATGTGATTGAGTGTTTTGATTGAGATTTATTGTTGATATTGTATATGACTGTTTATTCTGGGCTGAAGTCAGATGTCTTCTGAGGAATCTTGGCTGACCCTTCGTGTGTTGTGGATAAACAATGGGAAGAAGCTCATTTTCAGATTACCCAGCATGCAGTGTACTGGACATTTGGTGGTTATGTAACAGCACATCTAAATTTCTCAGGCTATTTGTGCGATTTGAACGTCCATGGAAAACCACATGTAAAAATAGCCTTTGAAGATTAGATCAGGAATTCGTGCTGCCACCCATCAAGATCCGCAAGATATGATTTACTGAAGTTTATGATGGCATAATGTGGGCAACATGGTAAAACACTGATGGTAATGTAACTGGAACATAGTAATGAGGAAATCTCTGAAAGTTCATCTTTTATCCAAGCATTCTGATGCAAAATACCAATCATCAGACCTCAACAATTACTCACTAGATAAATAACAGTAAGAGAAAAGATTACGAAGCTGTAAATGACCTCATCACTAGGTGTTGTTGGTGGTTGCTAGGGCTGGATTGACATTAAATAGCCCCTTTCACACATACAGTCTTTACCGGTAAATTACCGCAACAGATAATGTGTGAACGGAAACTTTTACATTTATACCGGTAAATTACCATAACAGCTCATGCTTGAACAGGAACCTTTTCATATATACTGGTAACAGATCATGTGTGAACAGGAACCTTTTCATATATACTGGTAAATTACCATAACAGATCATGTGTGAATGGGACCTTTTCATATATACCGGTAAATTACCGTAACAGATCATGTGTGAACGGGAACCTTTTCATATATATCAGTAAATTATTGTAACAGATCATGTGTGAATGGGACCTTTTCATATATACCGGTAAATTACCATATAGATCATGTGTGAACGGGACCTTAATTACCGTAACAGATCATGTGTGAATGGGACCTTTTCATATATACCGGTAAATTGCCGTAACAGATCAAGTGTGAATGGGACCTTTTCATATATACCGGTAAATTACCGTAACAGATCATGTGTGAACAGGATCTTTTCATATATACCGGTAAATTACCATAACAGATCATGTGTGAACGGGACCTTTTCACATATACCAGTAAATTACCGTAATAGATCATGCGTGAACGGGACTTTTTCATATATACCGTTAAATTACGATAACATCATGTGTGAACGGGACCTTAATTACCGTAACAGATCATGTGTGAACGGGACCTTTTCATATATACCGGTAAATTAACGTAACAGATCATGTGTGAACGGGACCCTTTCATATATACCGGTAAATTACCGTAACCGATCATGTGTGGACGGGACCTTTTCAAGTATACTGGTAAATTGCCGTAAAATAGATTATGTGTGAACGGGACCTTTTCATATATACCGTTAAATTACGATAACATCATGTGTGAACGGGACCTTAATTACCGTAATAGATCATGTGTGAACGGGACCTTTTCATATATACCGTTAAATTACGATAACATCATGTGTGAACGGGACCTTAATTACTGTAACAGATCATGTGTGGACGGGACCTTTTCAAGTATACTGGTAAATTACCATAACAGATCATGTGTGGGCGGGACCTTTTCAAGTATACTGGTAAATTGGTTCCGGCAATTCACCAGTAAGTTAGAGTTACCAGTAAGTCACAATTATTTGAACTCGTCATTAAGATTATGGTTATTTCGCACGTATGAGATGAGAATGCAGTAATAAGATGAGTAATTTTTGGACGTCCACTGAAGGGTTGTTTTGTAATGCCAGACGTCCACCGCACGTCTAATATTGCCGTACGTGGGACCAAATGTGGTCGTTTGTGGATGTCTTTTCCACATCAAATTTAGACTAATTTTAGACGTTGTTTTTATGCAACTTCTATAACTGTAGTACCATGTTTCAAAAGGGTGGAGGACATGTTTTCTGTACGATGCATTTACATTTATGTATTCGGCAGCCGCTTTTATCCAAAGTGACTTACACTGCATCAGACATTTACATTTCTATCAGTTCTTGCTTTCAATTGAATTGAACTCATGATCTTAGCGTTGTACAGCACTCTACTGTTTGAGCTACAGCATTACACCTTTGTGTAATGGAGTTTTTGGAAAATGATCTTAAATAATTATAAAAAAAATCTGTATTTTAAATGTATTAATCATGTTGATAACAATGATACATTTGTAAATATATATATATATATATATATATATAAATAAATATATATATACGTATATATATATTACATATTGCAAAAAATGACCGAGTTCCACGGTCAAATTTTGAACGTCAATATGACGTCCATGTTGGGTCATGCTTGGACGTCTAAAAAGTGGACGTAATTTTGATGTTGAATAGATGTCCAGAATTGGTCATGGACTAATGGACCCAATATAGACATGATCTGCACCGTCTATCCAACGTCCAATGTTTAGTGAAGAAGCTGTTGAAAGAGCAACGGCTCGGAGACATTCATAAAATGTGTAAAAAAATGGTCAAAATCCATAAAAAGTTTAATATTTTTGGTTGAAATTCGTAAAGCACATTAAATGCAGTTGTTTTGTAAAGTTGATTAACTGTCATCACATGTACAATACAACATGTTTTTTTTTTTCTGAATAACTTTTGGTTTAAATATAATTTCCAGAAGACAAGTCACAAGTTTTGCTTCAAGTAACAATAAAAGAGATTGAGCTTGAATCAGAATCAATGAATGTTATTCCATCAAAAAACAACAAAAAACAACAACACCACACATACACAAACACACACTCACACACACTCACACTCACTCACATACACACACAAAAAAAGCAAACAGATGAGCGTGGCGTGCGCTCCTCATGGATGTCGTATCTAAGCAACAGCCGCTGAGAAAAAGCCTTGATTCTTATTGACGTCTCTTTTGTCAGCAAGCAAGTGTAGGTGCTGTGAAGAGTCAAGTTAATGGCCACTATCACTCTCACCTCAGACCTGAGCTATCAGTTCTCTTTGCTTTAGCGATTTGAACAATGGTTTGAACAGCGCTCTGTTTAAGTTGCCTGCATGTGAGAGAGACTGGAAGACACATGTCTCCCCCTTTTGGACAATAAAAGCAGTGCAGTGTGTCCATCGATACTACAGGTGAAACGCGAAAAATTTGAATATCATGCAAAAGTTCAACTTAAAAGGTGAAACTAAGACATTATATAGACTCATTACATGCAAAGTGAGATATTTCAAGCCTTTATTTGTTTTAATTTTGATTATTATGGCTTACAGTTTATGAAATATTTTTTTTAATTTGGGGTTTTCATAAGCTGTAAGCCATAATCATCAAAATTATAACAAGTAAAGGCTGGAAATATCTCACTTTGCATTTAATGAGTCTATATAATATATTAGTTTCACCTTTTATGAACTTTAGCAAGATATTCACATTTTTCGAGTTTCCCCTGTATAGAGGTTTGTATTTTTTTTTTAATCATGTAGCAGAAAACTTACATTTTAATAATATATTTATAAAAACTTGCTTGAAATATTCATATTTGTCCTAATTTGTAAAAACGCTGTATTTAGATTTTTAAATATTTTGATTGCACCCCCACCCCCACCCCACCCTGTGTGTGTGTGTGTGTGTGTGTGTGATATTAAGCAGACAGTCTACTAATACAAATTGCTATTTGTCATGTAGTTGCAAAGATCCTTATATTTAGTAGTATGTCATATTTTTAGATAACAGTGGTGCATAATTTAAATGATGCTATAATTATATTTTTAACATTCCATGTCGACACATTGACTTCTTCTGCATTGAAAGAGACCTTCCAATTCACACTGTGATCTTCTTCCTGGTGAATCAGTGGGAGAGGCCCGAAACCTGATTCCCATGGACCCCAATGGGCTCTCAGACCCGTACGTGAAGCTCAAACTCATCCCAGATCCCAAGAATGAGACCAAACAGAAGACCAGGACCATCCGCTCCTCGCTCAACCCCACCTGGAACGAGTCCTTCATCTTGTGAGTCTGCCAGTACACACACACACAAGTTTGTTTTGCTATACATGTGAGGACATTCCATATACTTAATGGTTTTTATACTGTACAAACATTATTTCTCTCCCCTTACACTAACCCTACCCCTAAACCTACCACACACACACACACACACACTCTAACCCGAGCCCTAAACCTACCCATCACAAGCCGCGTTTCTATAACCCTTCAAATTGCGCGAATTGAAATTGCGAAAAAAAAAAAAAACACACACAATGGAAACACGTCAATTTCGCAAAAACTCCCATTTATCGCAAAAAAGTTTTTACGCTCGCATGAGGAGGTTTTTCAGGCAATTCAAAAAAAGGAATATTTCGCAAAACTGCAATGGAAACGGGTTTTGCGCATTTACGGTCACCTGACTTAGAAGACGGATTGTGTTTTGGGTCCGTGTCCGCAAATAATAATAATAATTATCATCATTATTATAACATTTATTAGGCTATATATGTAGAAGACGCTTTTATCCAAAAAAGGAACAAAGCAATTCGTCACATTTCATTCATAGTACAGGTCGGACAATAATAATAATAGGGCTAAGGTTATCACAAATAAACACACGATTTTGACGCATATCCAAGTGTGGACTGTGGAGTGTAATATATGTATAAATCAAGGTAAATGGTTGATGAAACATTGATTAAAATTAAGATAAAATTTATTCAAAGCTAAATTCATTTTAAAGAAAGGCTTTATACAAAACAAAACTTAATGTGGTCAAAATTAGGTTTCCCGATATATTGCGCAGATGCACACGGTTCACTTTTCATAATCAACATAGATTAAATAAAAAAATAACATATATTTAAACGCCACTTTTTCGTTTTCTCTTCAGATCATTTCCATGTAAACATAGCCTTAGTCGCAAAACATCGGTTAATGGAAACGGCGTCATTTCGCAATAGTTTTTTATCGACATTTAGGAAATATCGCAAAAGTTTTGCGCAAATCTTTAATGGAAACGCGCCTACACACACTAACCCCTAAACCTACCCATTACACACACATACACACACATACGCTGTACATGTTTTCTCAGGTTAATCTGTGTGTGTGTGTGCAGTAAGTTGAAGGCGTCGGATAAGGAGCGGCGTCTGTCAGTGGAAGTGTGGGATTGGGACAGAACCACTCGTAACGACTTCATGGGCTCCATGTCCTTCGGTGTGTCTGAGCTCATCAAAGCTCCTGTGAGCGGATGGTGAGTCAAACACACACATACAACAAACTAAACTTTCTCAAGATAAATTACTTTAGCTATCACATTTTGTTTCTGAGAGGTGAATTATAATGTTCTCGCTATAATTTTATGTAGCCGATATTACAGACTGTTGCACTGAACCGTATTTTCATGAAATTTAAAACCATCATGTTGACGGTGAGCATCTGAAGTGTCTCAGCTGAAGGAAAAATAATTCATTATTTATCGGTTCGGACAATTTTTTTTTATCAGGGCCGATAACCATAGCAACATAATTGTGTGTTTGGGACATGGATTTTAATGGTGTGACTTTTGTTTGTGTAATCAGGTTTTCAAAAATTATATAAAAATTTGGATTTAGATTTATCGGCCGATATATCGGTTATCGCCTTTCAAATATAAATAATTATCGGTTATCGGTATCGGCCAACGTTTACATATCGGTGCATCCCTATATATTTCCTGCTGCTTCAGCTGTGTGTGCCGGTCTCTGGTGTGTGACAGGTATAAGATGTTAAACCAGGAGGAGGGTGAGTACTACAACGTGCCCATCCCAGAGGAGAGCGACATCAACCTGGAGCTGCGGCACAAGTTTGAGGTGAGACACACACACACTCACACACACACAACACACTCACTGAGTCTTGCAAGGCTGTTCGTTTTCACCTCAAGTTGTGAATATTAAAGCCAAATAACATGAATTTGCAATTTTATTATGCAATTTAGACTAGAAAGGACCAAATCCACTGTCAAGGTCACCATAGTTTCAATGGTGGTTGGTGGGAAGTGTTTACTTGTGTATGCCATAACCGTTTGCTTTTGTGTGTCTGCGTCTCTCTTTCTGGAAACTTCTCAAGTTGTTTCATTTTTCGTCTCTCTCTCTCTCTGGGTATCAAGAGCATCAGCCAATTAACAGCTCATTTACATTCCTTATTTGTTTCTTTGTTTTGGACTACCTATGCAGAATCTTTATTTGCAGCAAACTTGTAATGCACTGAAAAAAATAATATGCTTTATCTAATCAATAAAATTGTGGCTACATATTACAAGCAATATTATTAATTCAATTGTACAAATTAGAATTAATTAGAATGTAAATTTGATTAACTATTACTCAATTCTAATTTGTTAAATTTAATAAATAATATTGCTTGTAATCTGTTGCCACAATTTTATTGTTTAGATAAAGCATATTCATTTTTACAATGTAGATCCACAAGAAACAAAACAGTTGAGATGATTTAAACTGAGGCTTTACACTTTATATATGTAAGGCTGAATTGAAAAAAGTGAGGTGACAAGCAAGTACACATGTTTGAACTGTGATCCTCTCGCATCTTCATCAAAACAAATACGTATTTCACTTACACTGGTTTTCGACAAAGCAAAGACTAGGTATTACTGTATTGAAATGACTATAGAAATCCTTTTTTTTCAAAAACTGCTTTAGCAACATCGAGCAGAAATCATGACTGGACAATCGGATATATCTTCTTTCTGTTTATCGTCGTCTTTTGAGAGTAATTGATTTGTCTGTGGCTCAGTGTTGGTTTGACGGATCCTTCCTTCCTGCTTAGAGTCGTTTCACTCCTGATTTCCTGCAGTCTGAAGAGATAAGAGCTTCTCAGTCCTCAGTTATCCAACTAACATGCCAGTTTTTCCCTCTTATAGGCCTGTCAGTTCAATTTCCACCTGCTAAAGGTATAGCCTGCTCGCCTCTCATCTGTCTCTATCTGTTCATCACAGAATATCACACTGATTATTTGTGTGGCTCAGGCTACAGCAAAGAAATCAGATTTACTAACAAAGATGCACTCCAACTTTCAGGTTTCTATTCACTGTTCACACACACACTCTTGCTCTCTTTCTTTATTTATCAAATGAAGATTCACTGATATCTGACCTCTGATCACTGAAATTGGTGATTTTGAAATGGTAATGATGAGCAATTTATTAAGTAAACTGTTATAGGGGTGTAACGGTACACAGAAGTCACGGTTCGGTACGTTTCTCAGATATGGTGTTAGGTACAACAGAAAAAAAGCAGCTAATCCCCAATGCTAGGTTTCTTTTCCTTTATTTTGAACAGACTGTAGTGCAATTTACAGTTTGTTGCACTTAGGGTCATTTAGTCCCCTAGTTAGTACACCCTCCTTTAGTGTATTAAACACTAAACAGAAAAGAGAATGCATTCTTGCATATGCTGGAAAAAAAATCTGTTAAATCTACGGGAAAAAAACGGGTTGTGGGTTTTTTTTAGCTGTGGTTGCCAGAAATTTACTTTGAAAAATATGGTAGTAACGTTTTAGGTTTTACAGACTTAAATTAAATTTACAGTTCATTGATGTAATGTTAATTTACAGATCTTTTGAAATACTGATATCTGTTTTGTACCATTGTAATAGACCGATAACCACCAATCACAGTGGTGATCAATCAAAGCTCATCAAAAGCAGCTTTTCCACACGCTGAGAAAGTTAATACTAATATATTGAAGATATATAAGATAAGATATACAGAGTGTCATTCACAAACACTAATTTAACAACATTACAAGTAACATGAAACCCTAATGTTATTAACTGATTAGAAAAAAACTGTTATTTCAACAATAATACATCATACGTGAAGTGTCACGCTGGGAATTGTGTGTCGATTTACCTTTTTTTCACTGTAAATTATACAATGACTCCAAAAATTACATTACATGTTCAGTTAGAGCTTTCCCAGTTAGTCACCGTAAGTACGCAAACTTTGTTTACCAATTTTTTTCACTGTACGTTTTTACAGTTTTTTACCGTTAAATTCATGATAATTTTTTACAGTCACTTGGCATTGTGCCGAATTGTGTTGTGGAAGTCGCACTACTACAGTCTAGTGATGAAATATGTCCTGGAAATGGGAAGAGATGCTTTTCAGTTTTGTAGTTGTATTGATTGTGCCCAAATATTTGCCCTACAATAAAATATGTACGAAACAACTTAAAATACTCTCATTTATGGTCATACGGAAAAGAGTAAGACATGAGTAAGTATGTTTTTATTTGTGTACACTCACAAAACATTGTGCTTTTTTAAAAATCAAGACAGGATGCCACCTCAGTTTCCTTTCCAAACAACATTGCATTACCCTTTCTGGATTGTAGAGTGGATTGTCTGTGACCGTATTTGTCATCTGACTGAGTTCACCAAACCGTGACATAAATAGCTTGAGGTTTTCGGGATGAATACATGTACTGTTACACCCCTACACTCTCCGAAAAAAAGATACAAAAGCTGTCACTGGGGCTGTCCCTTTTCAAAAGGTAAACGTTTGTCAATTTTAGTTGCTAATATGTACATTTCAGGTGCTGATACATACATTTTAGGTGCTGATGTGTACATTTTAAGTGTTAATATGCACATTTCAGGTGCTAATATGTACATTTTAGGTGTTAATATGTAAATTTAGATGTTAATGTGTGCATTTTATGTGCTCATATGTTCATTTCAGGAGCTAATATGAACATTTTAGGTGTTAATATGGACATTTTAGGTGGTGATATGTACATTTTAGGTGCCAATACATTTTATGTGCTCAAATGTGCATTTAAGGTGCTAATAAGCACATTTTAGGTGTTAATAAGTACATTTTAGGTGTTAATATGTACATTTTATGTGCTCATATGTTCATTTCAGGAGCTAATATGTCCATTTTAGGTTGAAATATGTAAATTTTAGGTGTTAATAAGTACATGTTAATATGTACATTTTAGGTGCCAATATGTAAATTTTAGGTGCTCACATTTACATTTCAGGAGCTAATATGTACATTTTAGGTGGTAATATGTACATTTTAGGTGCTAATATGTCCATTTCATGAGCTAATTTGTCCATTTCGGGTACTAATATGTCCATTGCAGGTGCTAATATGTACATTTCATGAGCTAATATGTCCATTTCGGGTACTAATATGTCCATTGCAGGTGCTAATATGTACATTTCAGGTGCTAATATGTACATTTCAGGTGTTAATATGTACAAAAGTGTACCTTTTGAAAAGGTACAGCCCCAGTGACAGCTTTTGTACCTTTTTTCTGAGAGTGTATTATATACCCATTATGTGGCAACAGTGATGAATGGGATATTCCAATTGGATGATAATGCAATGCAAAATTAATATTATATTTTACAATTTATATTCCATTATATTGCACAACTAAAAAGCTAAATGTATCAAATAATAGTTGAATCTATCAAATAATAACGGCCCCCTTTACACACACACACATTATTTATTCCATTTGTGAAGCCATAAGCGCTGCAGTTGTTAGTAAATAGGCAGAGCACAGGGGCTAAAGGACAGGCGCTGATCTTTTGGCTGTTTGTGGTCTGCATCGGCCATCTATAGTTCATAGAAGGCTTTCTCACACGCTGACCCTGAGCATGTTTCATGTGCATCCTGAACGAATGACACACTAGATCACGCAATAAACAGTCTGTTCTTGTTTCAGTGTTTGAGTTGCATGAGCTCACTTACATGTGATCTCCAATAGAGGGCAGCGCATCATAACTCTTTTACTCGTTTACAAAGAGAAACATGCTAATGAAATTTCAATGTTCAATCCTTAAATGTATGCATGTAAGAATAGATTCATAATAATGCATTATTGTTACTCTGGACAATATATACAGTCAAGAAATACTGAAAGCCGATTATATTTGTACAGACTTATACAAAATATGGTCCCACTTTATATTATGTTGCTTTGACTATTGTGTACGTAGCTTAAATTGTACTGCGTTTGTATGTATGTGTAATTACATTGTAATTACAACTGTAATTAAATCTGTAATGACATATGTTCCACATACTATTGAAAACTGTATAATACTATTACACATACTATTGTAATAACAACATGGAGACACGGGGCAGGGTGTGGAGACGAGTGTGTGCATGGTGGGTGGATAAATGGTAACTTTTCCTCTGTAAACATGGGATATTTATACACTGTGTTTATTTGGAGTCTTATTATCCGACCTCGTATCTCTCACTATGCTTTAATACATTGAAATAACACTTTAGTTTGGGGACCAGTTATTACTATTAAGTAGTTGCTTGCATATTACCAGCAGATTGGCTTTTTATTAGCACTTATAAAGCGCATATCAATGCCTAAAATAAACTACAACAACTGCCTTACTAACTGTTGTAAGCAGTAAATTAGCAGTTTAATGAGGCAAAAGTCATAGTTAATAGTGAACATTATTATTATACGGTAATTATACTGAGTTATATATATATATATTATAGGTGACAAAACAGATTCCACTATGTTATTATTTTGCAAAAAGAAATCCTGCATTTATTGTTATCTATGAAAAACATTGTATTTATTTATTTGCATTTTTTTTAGCACAGAATAGTTTATGGTAGTGTTTGACAACTGTGTGATGTTTATGCTAATACACTGATTTTGGTTTCCAGAAAATATGACAGTTTCCAGTTTATTTTAGTGCGGCTTTATGTTTCTTATGTGAGGCTGGTAAACCTAAAATCAACCACACGATGGCTCTCTTCATAAGTTTATGACCATGTAACAGACGCTTTTATACATAGTCTTTTACAAATGAGGAATAAAGCATAATATAAGAGATTGATGCTAAGGAGGCCACAACGAGAGGATTGAATAGAATAGCAACATACACAGAAAAAGCACTAGAACCTGCATTCAAATACTCAAAGAGTGTGATGGTATATACTGTTTATATATATATATATAAACATCACTGCACTGATTCAATTATTAATGCAGCTGCAAATTAGTCACATTCATGTGTAACGTCTCATGATTGTGGCGGACATTAGCCATGCTGCACACCTGCATATGACATGTTCGTCATTTCTAGAAGAATTCATTAACAATGTGAGGGGATTTATATCCGCAGCTTCAAATTAAACCGGCATCTGAAACCTTTCATTATTCTTTGGCATTTCTCTGTCAGAACACATGGGTGATAATGTTCCTCTGTTACATTTCCATTATGAAATGGTGATATTTAAAGTGCATTTTATTAGAATTTTAAATGTCACATATAATAGAAGTGTTAATAAATGGCATTGTGCCTGTTCAAGCTAAAGGTATTGAATATTAATAAAAATGATGAAAAATATTAAAAAATAATATAAAAGAAAAAAACATTTAATAGTAACATTCCTCAAACTTTGTTGAGGAGAAAAGGCCAGACCGATATTATCGGCCGATATTAGGCATTTTCCATAATATCGGTATCGGCAGTTATAAATGGCCGATAAATGAATATTTAAAAAATAAAATAAAAACGGACGAAACACGCTTCAATCATCTCTCCTTGGCCTGTTATATTGAAAATGTTTTACAATTTGCAGTATGATGTTATCTATTGCTAAATTATGGCTCATCATAGACTAGCTAACCACAAAGCTAGCTAATGCCACTATCATCAGTGGAAGACCGCTAACGTTAACATTAATGAGCTTGGAAACCACAATGAACTTTTTCTGCCTAAATAAAGTAATGATTACTGTATTTATAACTAGAATATCTCTAGTCACAGTGTCTGCATTGTAAAATGTAAGTTATACTTGCGAGGAGTGAACATTTAGACATAGAGAAAAAGTATCAAACGTATCTTGTGCAGAAAAGTTAGCTTTTCTTTTACACGTGTGTGAAATCCAACAATATTTAATTAAAAAAAAAAAAATATCGGCCGATATATCGAAATATCGGATTTTAAAACCCAAAAATATTTGTATCTGTATCGGCCTTCAAAATCCTTTATCGGTCGGGGTCTAATAGAAACATATCTATAATAGCAGAAAAAACTGTCAAATGTTTATTGTAAAATCATTGTTTAGACGTAATGAGGAACACAAAAGCACCTGTTTTGTAGACTTAAGGTCCAAAATTTGTTTTTCTGCGTTTTTCGCATCAGTAACAAGCAATTTGAGAGGTGTTTTGACAATTCAGAGCCTCCGAATGACGAATGCGAAAAAACGCATGTGAAAATGTTTTTCATTGAGAATAGCAGTGGAGTCTATCCACAACTGACCACAGTGGTTAGCTATAAATAGCAGATAGACTAAATAAAGAGTGCATTAATGCCCTAGATGCTGTCCATCTAAAGGGATTGTGGATATTGTTATAATAAGAGTGGGAGTGTGAAAGACGGCGGAGGTGTAATTGCAGGTTTTGAAGGAGGGTGATGACCCCTCATTATCACTGTCGACTGTTGAGCCATGGAGAGTCTCACTCAGATCCCCTACATACATGCATCACGGTCTCCATGCCTTAACAGATCTGCTCAAACATCTGACAGTCCGGACGATGGCTTGTTTGCCAGGTACAATCAGTTTGAGACCTAAAGGGGTGTTCACACGGACAGTGGTTTGGAGAGATCAGTATCAGCAGGTTTCATTGAGCTGGCGATTTGAGGTGTCAGGAATGAGAGCAACAAAATAGTGTTGGTTATGTTTTGACATAATCATCGCTTGACCAGAATCACAAAACTCATTTTAGGGCATTAGGTTTACCTTGTTGATTACAGCAACACCATAATTCTATAGCAAGCATGTTTCAGCCCTTTCAGTATAATCCAAAATATTTTGTCAAATTAGTTCTGATCAAAAAGAGTTTGAAAAATTATTTTATTTAGACACACTGACATCAATAATCAGCCTGTGAATCTCAACAATGGTGACAATAAAAAGCATGTTGCAGTGCATTCTGGGTGCCACCAATCAAAAGTCATTCATGGCTCCCATCATGCATTGCAGTATGAATACATTATTATCTGAATTGTCTTAGTAATTTCCTTTTTGAATTGAATATTCTGTTTGTCACCATTGTTGAGATTCATACACTGATTATTGATGTCTGTAAGTCCCTAAAAGAAAGATTTTTCATCAGAACTTTAAAAAAATAATTTGAATTGTATAAAGAATTCTGGATCTTATGCTGTAGAATCACTGTGAGGCTGTAATCAACAGTATACATTAAAGTCAGAGATTTAGCTCTAAATTAGTTCAGTGATTGAGGTCAACTGGTGATTTTGTTAAAACATAACCAACACCATCACATCATCTTTTCTCTTTGTTCATCTGGCAGTAATAACGCTGTTACAACAGCCAAACAAAATCTAAAGTAAAAAATGTAAGGGTTAACTGCCCAACTGAATCAAACACTGATCTCCATAATGGTGACTTAAAATTGTGATTTTTCACTTTCAGTGATTCTACTTGTTAACATCAGGTGTCTACAATGTTGGTCAATATACGGTGCATGCCACATAAACGGTTTTTGTTCAATGTTATCTGCTTCCTGTAGCTGGATTCACAATGGTAAGCTTGTAATAATGTTTTTAACTCCAGTGTTACTGGTGGATTTTGGGGAAAAAGCCTTGACCTCAACCAATACATTAGAGTCAAGCATGCTCAAGGTTACTGTGATTCACTTTACAGCACACAGAACAGTTTGTTAAAAGCCTGGATATTTTTCCAGCAGTTGTGATTTGTCAGATCGGCTATACAGCTCAGGTGAGTCATAACATAGTGTCGGCCCGCATCTGGTACACGTTAAATCCACGTTTCTGTCTCTCCCCAGCAGCTGTAGATGTCTCTCAAAGCCAAGCACACGTTATCCCTCATGTCCTCTCATTTTCACACAGGCCTGACCGTGTTACAGCACATTTCTCAGACGTGTCATGTTAGTTGAGCACGCAAAACCCCAGGACTTTTGTTGCACTTGAACCACGAATAAAAAAAAATTAAAAATAAAAAAAAAATTGAATGGATTGAGGAGTTTTGTGGTTGAAATCTAAAAAAAGTAACAAATCCTTCCCTTGTGGGTCAATTTGACCCCCTTAATAATGAATGGGTTGCGAGGAATGCTTCAGTACACAGAAAAACCTAAAAATGCTCAAAATTCTTTATTTTATAATGTCTACATGTCTATCTGAAAGCATACTGAGGAGAAACTGACTTCTCACAACAGAAGTTTCAGTGGCAGACGTGTGTTTGCGCGTCTGTGTGTGTTGGGTTACTGATCACTCTCCATCACTCTTGTAGAAAGCCAGGCTCGGTCCTGGGAAGAAAGTCATCAATCCCTCGGATCACCGACGCTTCAGTTTACCATCCGGGAACATGGACAGAGTTCGGCTCAACGACTTTCATTTCCTGGCTCTTCTCGGCAAAGGCAGTTTTGGGAAGGTCAGTCGCATCCCAAGTGTTTCTGGCACGTACAAGCACTCATTAATAACCCCCAAACACAGAGCAGTTTTTAGAGCAAGAATGCTTAGTTAGAAATCACACTTTTTTGCATTCCCAGACTGTAACATATTACCGGCCCAGACCTGGCCCACATATGGCAAGTGTTGAATGTACCAATATGTTATGCCTCTTAGTTTTTGTGATCTGTCAGAAAGTGTTACTAACAAACAAATATACAACATCAATGATATATCAACTTTTGATTAAGGACCTCAACAGATGCTTGATTGTCTGTCAAAGATCAACTTTGCAAAATCCAGACATAGTTCTTCCTCAGAAAGTCTTTGTTTCTCAGTGGAGTGAATAAAAAAACCTCAAACCCACGACTCCCTGAATATAACATAAATTCAGCCAATGAGATTAGAGATCCTCATGTTTGGCCTATCACTGTGGTTTCTGTTGATAAAGGTGTGGTCACAGATTTTGGGGGCATAAAAGGTCCATAATGGACCATTGTCTCTTGTCAACAGTGTATCAAAATATAAAGCACAGCTTACACAGCCCACATGTGAAACTCCTGAACGTGCAGATTCAAAATGTAATGACTTAATTTCACTTGCAAAATTTGGCCATGCAACAGTAAATATGACCACATCTTAACCTTCATGGAAAATATTTTTAGAAAACCCTAAAAATGCTCAAAATTCAAACTAAAAATGCTAAAACTTTACCAAAAAAATGATTTTATAATGTTATAATGCATCCTGAAGCAAAACTGACTTTTGGACCCAGAGGAACAGCTCATTTGCATATAGAGCTATAAGGCTATCCAATGGCTAGACTCATGAAATATCATGTTATATTATGTTTTTTTAATTACACAATAGTTTGGCAAAAGACACCCAATGTAAGATAGATATTTTGAGCTAAATTAAAAGGTTTGGCCATGAAATTATGAGTTATTTTGAATTTAAGTTGAAATAATGTGATGAATGTGCTTAAACTGCTAAATTACTATTTATTTATTGATCAAATCTAGTAATTTAAAGATAAATAACAAAAAAAAAAAAGAACTATAATTTTCGGGCTTCGGGTCACTTATGCCAAATGACTAACTAACCAATCACGAGCAGAGTTTCCACTCAGCGTGTGTGTGTGTGTTTTGAACACAGGTGATGTTGGCGGAGATGAAGTCCACTGAGGAGCTGTACGCCATTAAGATCCTGAAGAAGGACGTGGTGATCCAGGACGATGACGTGGAGTGTACGATGGTGGAGAAGAGAGTGTTGGCCCAGAGAGACAAGCCACCTTTCCTCACACAGCTGCACTCCTGCTTCCAGACTGTGGTGAGACACCGCTTTACGCCAGCTTTGTGTTCAGTGATCGGCTCTTTATAGCAAGACTTCAAAATGTATGAGTTTCCTTCAAACCTGATTTAATATTAATCACAAATATTGCCCAAAGACAAAAACATTCATATAAAGTGAATATACGTAGCTGTCATATTTAAGTTCTTGTTTAGTTTTAGTCTTAGTTTTTGTGTTAAAGGAGTTGTTCACTTTAAAAAAAAACAAGATGTCCATGTCTTTCTGTCTTCAGTCGAAAAGAAATTAAGGTTTTTGATGAAAACATTCCAGGATTTTTCTCCATATAATGGACTTCAATGGGAACCAAACGGTTCAAGGTCCAAAAGACAGTTTCAGTGCAAACTGTTCAAAGGGCTTTAAACGATTCCAGACGATGAATAAGGGTCTTATCAAGCGAAACGATCGCTCATTTAATAAATAAATAACAAAGTTTAAGTTTTAGAAGCTCAAATGCTCGCCTTGCTCTGTTCTGTGTGACTCTCCTGTTCGAACTGGTTCATCAAAATGAACGAATCTTTTTCTGAGTCAATTCGTTCATTTCGTTGGTTGAATGAAACAAATGACTCGAAAAAAGATTCGTTCATTTTGATAAACAAGTTCGTACAGGAGAGTCATGAACATGCATCAAAGTGTCTTTTGGACCTTGAACTGTTTGGTTCCCATTGAAGTCCATTATAGGGACAAAATCCTGGAATGTTTTCATCAAAAACCTTAATTTCTTTTCGACTGAAGAAAGAAAGACATGGACATCTTGGATGACATGGGGGTGAGTAAATTATCAGCAAATGTTTTTTTTTTTAAGTGAACTCCTTTAAGTTTCTGGATTATCCCATACAAATAATTAATATTTTTTAATCATATATACTTAATGTAGGTCGATATAACTTAAGTTCAACATAATTTAATTTAGTTTGCTATAAATAAAGACAGCTTTGAAAGACATTAATGATTTTTGTAATATTGTGATGCTTTAAAAAAAACACCAGAAAGATTAATAAACCCCACCATATGTATTTATTTCTGCAGTCAGTAAAGTATTCTGCACAATAACAAAGAAAAAAACTCTTTAAACAAAATTATTTCTTTTATTTTTTATTTTTTATTTTCTAAATGAAAACCGGAGACCATGTTTTCCACTTAGTCCAATATAAACATGCACTTTAAATAAATTACACGCTCTTTTCATTATTTTTTTTGGTCCTTTTTTCATATCATGTTACAAGATGTTTGATCCCAGGGCTATTTTCAGTAATTTCACTCAAAGCTATTGCATGGCTTCGGAAGACTTTTATTCTGCTTTAACTGTGTTTTTTGGAGTGTAACCGTGAACTGTCAATGTGTCAGAAAGGCCTGGTTGAATACTCTGTGTCTCTGTGACTCTGTAAACACAGCACATACGACTAGTGTGTGTGTGTGTGTGTGTGTGTGTGTGTGTGTGTGAAGGGGGAAGCTCCTCCAGGAGTCACAGCGGGTCTCTCTCACTATGGGGATCCTGCTGATGAATAATGCAACAGATCCCAGCATGCCCTCACTAAATATTCATGAGCTAAATGCAGACAGCAAACCATGATGTCCACTCGCATTTCAGTCCGAACACTGTAAACCCCCGAGGGACGGTCACAATGCTCATACACACACGACTGTCAGAGTGAGTGTGTGTGTGTGGTGGTGTCCTTTACTAACCACCACACACACACACTAATCAATGCACTTACTTACACAAATACCCTGTGTGGGAATCACTTTAGATTACAGTCATCAATGAATACACATTAATAAATAGGTAACGCAATATTTAACGTTACTATAAACTTGGTTAATGAGTAAGGTAACAGTTTACAATTAGTTAACATGAACTAAGAATTTATTACAGCATTTATTAATCTTAGTTAATATTAATTTCAGAATTTACTAATACGTTATTAAAATCAAAGGTTGTGTTTGTTAGCATTAGTTAATACACTTTGATGAACAAACAATGAACAGCTGGATTTTTATTAACTAACATTAACAAAGATTAATAAATACTGTAATAAACGTATTGCTCATTGTTAGTTCATGCTAGTTAATACATTAACTAATATGTTAACTAATGAACCTTATTGTAAAGTGTTACCATACATAAGAATGAATGAGGTAGTTCACTATTAACGCGTCCCCGCGTTTTGATCGTTTTTTTTCACATAGACTTAAAATACTCTGTCATTATTGTCATATAAATAAAATCAATACATGATTATAAACGATAGAGGGTCTTCTAAACAATATTCTCTCAAAAATACAAACATGTACATACATGATGCTCACATATTATGGTAGCCCTGTTTGTGCTAAATAGAGTGTAATTTCACCTGTGCCATTAATATGTTTATAAGCAACTAAAAAAGTCCAAATGTCAGGGCATGTCAGAACATCTCAAGGACCCCAAATACACCTTGGTCCCCAGGGGGTTAATGTGTAATTAATTGTAAAGTAAAGATCGTGGTAAGCCACTCAAGTTTCGTCGTTTCAACACATTCCCACTGATGCTTCCACTTCTCTTTTGTTAGAAACATACTATTATGTTGGTGACAAATAAGCAGAATTTGCAACAAAAATGTAGAATACATCACATTAAAACAGCTAGCGAGACATGAAATGAATGTAATGAGCCCTGAGAAGCATAACAAGAAAGATTCAGTCGTGTCATTTGAGTTAATATAATGTATTAGTCAATATGCCATCTATCGTGTTTGTTTGCTAAAGTAATCAACTTTCTACTCTGAGAAATAAAAAGGGAAGGTCAAAGCATGATCTCTGACACCTGGTGTGGTCACTAATGTATCTGTTATACTTCAATAACATCTGATCTGAGGTCAGGATTGAAAAGTGTTCATTTTCTGCTGCTGTACTATTTATATGATTTGTCTTTCGTCAGGATCGTCTGTACTTTGTGATGGAGTACATTAACGGTGGAGATCTGATGTATCACATCCAGCAAGTGGGCAAGTTTAAGGAGCCACAAGCCGTGTAAGACATGCACACACGAGTACAAACTAATGACGGGCTTATTAATCAAGCCACACACACCGTTCTAGATGTGTCGAACATGCTGGCGTGTGTTGAACAAACTAGCTTAATGCATGCTAAGTAGTGACTATAATATAATATACAGCTAAATCAAAAACATTTCAGAGAGTAGTATGCTATATCATGTATAATTCAGCAAGTGGTGTCTATTAGTAGGGTTATTTTGCATTTGTAATTACATTTAATGTGAACATAACAGTTATGCTATTTTTTAAGGTTCATTATTGAAATTTCATCATTGAAATAATCACTATAAAGCTAAGTGCTTTCCTAAATTTAATAATTAATCTGTTATGGCATGTTTATAACATATTTATGACAGGTTGTATTGTCTTAGTAATGTCAAGTCGTCATACAAAGACACTGACAGGTTATGATGTGTTGGTTTATAACAATGACATCTCAAACAATGTCATATTTGCATTAAAAATGTCATAACTGAGCGAATGGCACTTAATGACAGTTGTCATAAACATGCATAAAACCTCCTTCATTTTCATGACGTGTGTCAATAAAGTCATAAAGTTATTCCAACTAAACTTCATTAGTTCAAATATCCGAATTTGTCAAGGTGAACAAAAACGTAATATTGTAAGTAAATACAAATTAACTAAATCGATGTAAAAAGATTCAAGTTAAGTAAATATTTTTTTAAACATTAAATATTGATTTGCTTTAGATTCTTTAAAACTGAATCAATTAAATGCAGTGCAACAAATACTACCATGTTAAATACATAATTTAAACAATTTGTTTTTGTCACATTTTTTACACTTTAGGCGAATATAAAACAACAATTTGTATGGAAATGTGCTTAAAAAAATGCCACAATGCGAAAACACATGCAGTATAAAACACTGTCAGCATGTTCATATTTCTAATGCCACGCACACACTCTAAAAAATTATATATTGGCTTTAATTACATTTTTTTATGTCAACAGGTTGCACATAACTGGATTATGTTAAACAAATATAATTTGCTCATATAACCATATAACACACATTCAAATAAATGATTTGTTGGCTTTAATTAACTTTTTTATGTCATCAGGTTCTGGAGTTATGTTGAAGCAGTGTTAAAGTTAATGAGATAATTAATGATGAATTTTAATGACTATATAATTGAGTGATGATTGAGCATTATTGAAGACACCTGAGGTTAACAAGCAGAATCTCTGAAGGAGAAAACCGGAATTTAAGTCATTGTGAAATATGTTAAAACACAACCAACACCATCCACCTTTTATATTTGTTCATCTGGCTGTTATAACTCATGTACTGCAGCCAAACTAAATCTAAAGTTAATGAATAAGGGTCAAGAGCCCAACTGAACCAAACACTGATCACCATAATGGTGACTTAAAATGTATGGTTTTCCCCTTCAGAGATTCTGCTTGTTATCATCAGGTGTCTTCAATAATGCTCAATCATCACTCAATTATTTACTTAATTATCTCATTAACTTTAACACTGCTTCAGTGTTCATTTAACACTCAGCTCAGAGTTTAATTTGGTCGCTTAAAATGACTTAATTCCATTTGTTGAAGTTACATGAACAAATTATTGTTGTTAAACGTAACCCAGTTATGTGGAACCTGTGTACATGAAAAGTTAATTAAAGTCAACATATCTTTTTTTTTTTTGAGTGCAGAAAGTTTTAAACACTTAAAACTACATATAATCTGGAAACATCTGATGCCTGTGTTCATAAAAGTTGTTGTAATGTGTGTCTGCGCTCACAACATCTTTTCGCCTGGTCAACAGAGGCGAGACAAACTCTGCCGGAATAACCAACGCTTGAACACATTTGTTTCCTTTGCTTCTTGTAAGGACTGTGACACCAGACTGAGAATTACACACACACAAAAAGAAGTCCTTTACATATTTTTGGATGTGTGATGCTGACTAATCTGGTGTGTGTTGACAGCTTCTATTCAGCCGAGATTGCTGTGGGACTCTTCTTTCTTCATAGGAAGGGAATTGTTTACAGGTGAGTGGATTTACAGTATCTTTACGTTTTACATATTCCGAGCACAAATATTCGAGCACAGTAGATCTTATACAGTAGATGTAGTCGGTGTGTCACCATCAGTGGAAAATTCACTTGACTGCAGCAGATGTGACTCTTCACAACATGATCAAATTAGATTTGCTTAGAACGGAGCCAATAACAGCTGAGAAGGTGTCAAGACGGTGCTATTAAAATCCCATATACAGCTGTTCGAGAAAAGAGAAAAGCAGAGAAACACCCTCAGTATGTATATTCACCAGATAATTGCAGCATTTACCGAACATTTAAAGACCCCATGAAATCACAGGCCCTGTTTACGCCTGGTATTGAGATGAGCTTCGGTCAATCGGATCACAGGTAGATGAGGGAGACACCTGAGTGTACACCTGGCTCTTTTGTCCACTTTCAAGCACTTCTGTCCTGTTCCCTTTCGAAAGGGACCTCGCACGGCACTGTGGGGAATGCCTCTGGCATCGCCCGTGTCTGAATCATGAGTCTAAACCAGGGGTAGGCAAGTTCGGTCCTAGAGAGCCGCTGTCCTGCAGAATTTAGTTCCAACCCCAATCAAACACACCTGAACAAGCTAATCAATGTCTTCAGGATTACTAAGGAGACTTTTTTCAGTGTTGGAGCCAAACTCTGCAGAATAGCGGCTCTCTAGGACCGAACTTGCCTACCCCTGGTCTAAACACAGCAATGAACTTGACATTGGCAGACGGCAATGACGTTACCACTGGTGCGACAGTGAGTATAACAGGCACGTGTGGAATACGTAATCCTCTTTCTTGTCTTCAGGAGACTGAATGTTTGAGCTTGTGCCTAAATAGGCAAACTATGGCCAGCACTAGCACTATGAATCTTAGGAAGTGTGTTCATCCGTGTCTGTGTTTCCTGGCACCTGATGGCACACAAGATATCTGCCTGGGCAAGGAGCAAGCACGCTTGCTCCTTGAGGGGGGTGTATGCGTGCATAGCAAGTGCTTTTCCATGAGGAAGGTTTGCTCTCGATTGTCCCTTTTGTCAAAGGATTCAGGACAGGCGTGTGTACCTCACGGTCCAGGACCCGCTAGGAGCAGGAGACAAACATCGTGGGGCTCGCAGGTGGAGATCCCCAACAAGTTCCCCAAGCTCAAGGCTCTAGAATAAAGTTATTGTCCAGCTAAAGCTAGTCTTGATTGATTCACTTCCTTGCAAAGATCATTGGTTATTAACAGGGGCCGCTAACACGACACCATTCTAACAGAAAACCGAAAACCCTTAATGCGATCCGGCCCGCTGGTGGCTCCAGAAAGCAAACCATGAAATAGGTTCCAAGGTACAAGCCTTGAAAAATGTATAATGCAGATTATTTTTCGCTTCGGTGTACCCACATGAACCGGGATTATCCCGACGACGCTTCATCAGTACAACGGTAAAGGGAAGGAGGCCTTTACAGGAGAGAGACTTGTTGGAGAGGACTGTGTTGTCGTGGTGTCCAGGCGCAGGTCCTACATCAGATCTGGATACGGCCTGGATCCGGCGGACTGCGGTAAACCTCGTAATAAAGAGAGAGACTAATATTAGCGTAGATGACATTCTTCTTATGATGTAACGAGTACATCAGGATTTAAGGGAAGTGTTCCCGGTTCCGGCTGTTGAATTATAGCAGTCTATAGTGTGTTACGTGAATGCTAGCTCAAAGAGATGTGTCTTTAATCTAACTTTGAACTGTGTGTCTGCTTCACAGACAATGTTAGCAAGATTGTTCCACAGTTTTGGTGCTAAATAGGAAAAGGATCTCCCGCCTGCAGTCGATTGTGATATTCTAGGTATTATCAACTGGCTGGAGTCTTGAGATCGCAATAGACGTGAAGGACTATAATGCGTTAAGAGCTCGCTCAAGTACTGCGGAGCTAAACCATTTGGGACTTGACTTATGTTTTCTAATGTAAAAATCTTGATGAGCTATGACATTACAAATCCAGGATAAACTGTTTGGTATATCATGTAGTCTTTATCTGGAGATATTTTTGGGCATCCGCTTCCTAGAGTTGGCGTCATCAAGTAGCTGGCTTCTGTAAGGCTCCTTGGTGAGCTGTTCTGAGTGTAGGACGTTTCTAGGCCTTGTCTCGCTTTAGAGAGTTGTCGTGTTGAGGCCTCCGTCCGCACAGCTCCACCACCAGTGGTCAGGCTTTTGAGTCTCTTTGGCCACTGCCTTTAGGACCACGGACCTCCTTTTGTCTAATGGTTGGGGTTGATTTGGCTCCACCGAGCCTCGCTGGGAAGCTGTTCATCTTGAAGACGAGTTCGTTCAGAATCAGCTTCATATAGCAGGTCGGCTGACTCAATCTCCATCTCATACATCCCGTATAGCATCGCAGTGCATTTTCCTGTTGAAGCCGAGCGTCCATTGACTTCAAAGGAACAGCTTTGAACAGTTTTCTTTAGTGCTTCGAAACTAGACGGTCATTGGATAAATGCTGCGATTATGTCCCGCCCATGGAGAATCAAAGTCTCTGGATGAGTGAATGGAGGAGTGGCCTGGACTCTGGGCTTCTGCGAGATGATTGGAGGGTCTGTCGAAAGACTGCATCTCCTTTTGATTGACAGCGATTTTGTACTATAAAAAGTCGCTAAAGCTATTCTAGTCTTTAAGAAATGTACTGTAGGTCCGAATTTATGTATAAATCAATGGACAATTTTTATAGTGTAGGCTGAATGTGGGCTTCCCCTCAGTGTTACGATTGGGTCCAAAGTGAAGCAAGGATTCAGGTGCGGAGAATAAGGATATTTATTAAGAAACAATGAAACAAAACTACCCCGTGGGGGTAAACAAGAGCGATCTCAGGCAGGCACAGGAAACACGAGGGATACATAGATAACGAACAAACATACGATAGGGAACAAACATAAGAGGACAACGAGGCAGGCAGGAGGGGGAAATTAAACAATAACGAGATAACAAGATGGGGCGGGGTTTGACAGTAGGACAGGACATGTGATCCGATCGACCAAAACACATCTTAATACCAGGTGTAAAGAGGGCCACAGTTGTTTTAGTTTTTTGCTTTTAGTCAATGTCTGTCGGTGTACACCTAAAGGCTGATGCCATCATCAAGCTTGTGTTGGAAGTCTACAAGACATTTGGAGGGTTTTAAATAAGTAGAGCTTAAATAGTTTTAAACTGTCAGCCTCTCGCTGTTATGTGCGATAGCTAACACATTCACATTCTCTAGGAATGCTAGCTGAATATGATGACATTCATAGACATCGTGACATGTGGGGAGCTCATTTGTGTGCAAATAGAAGCTCAAGTGTCATTGAAAAGCCATATTACTTGAGGTCCGAAACGCCCAAGAATTGCAGTGTGTATCACTCCTGTCAAGAGAATGAGTCACTGTGTGAGGAATGGGGGGGGGGGGTTGTAAGAAAGGCTGTTTATCTGCAGAGCTGTCTCGCTCGGCGTTCCCCGTCCCTGCAGGGCTTCAGCGTTCAGCTCGCATTAATCATGCTCTCTGATGATGAAGGCTGAGGTCGGCCTGACCTCGTTCACTGCCCACTCACGCACACACACAGCTAAACACCACACATCTGCCCTCTGAGGGGGCTTTCATACACCTCCGGCCTCATTTATAACCGTTGCGTCGCACAAAAAATAAGGAAAGAGGCAAAACGCAACTTCCGACGCTTTGGATTCATAAAAACAAGCTTGACGGGAGAATGTGCGCATTTGTACGCAAACTCTGAGCCATCCGTATGAACATTTTGGAGACAGTTTGGCGACACCGGTGGTGAGCCGAGGGACTGACGGCAGATGAAGGAAAACCGCTTTAAACATTCATTATGAGTCCTAATCATAAATACAGAGCATGTTTACAATAGCAGTTTAGATATAAATAAAATTAAATTATTATTTAAACTATGTTTTACCTCTGATATACACATTTAGATTAAATATGCCATTCTCATTAATGGAGTTAAGCACTTAAATTACATGAAATCATTACCGAGAAGTTACAACATTTTTTTATATTCTAATAAATAGAAATATTTGTAATAGAAATGTTTTCTGTATTGGATGCAGTTTTCTTGTGGCAACTCATAGTCATAGTCAATTTATTTGATTTATTTATTAAAAAACAAGGCAAGGATGTGTTTTAGCAATGTAATGTGAAGCACATCCGTATCTCATATTGTCCTAATGTCTTTCCTAATCATGTGGATGAATATATGCAAATGATATGCAGATGAGGATATGCAAAGTAAAACAAGCTCCATATATGGGTATTTCAGGGTGGAGACGCATCTTACGCTGAGTGTATTCTTGAGTCTGAATATTTTTGGCTTCCGGGCGCACGTACTGTACACTTTTAGTGCGAATCCTACGAACAGTCAGTTTTGTAAATGAGACCCCTGGTTTGTTTATTCTGTCCTCAGAGATCTGAAGTTGGATAACGTGATGTTGGACGCCGAGGGCCACATTAAGATCGCAGACTTCGGCATGTGTAAGGAAAACATGTATGAGGGCATGACGACGCGCACCTTCTGCGGGACGCCGGATTACATCGCTCCGGAGGTGAGAGAGCCATTCAACAAGTAGTTCTTCTAAATAAACAAATAAACAAAAACTTTTACTCATCCTTAGTGGTGTAGTCACGATAAATCGCAATACAGAAATGCAACAATATGTATCATGTGATATGTTGGCTTTACTTAACTTTTATATGTAAGGTTCCATAAATTAACTTTCCCTTTCGTAGTCACTTCGAGTTACGTCAGAAGTGACGGAGATTGGGGGTTTCGCATAGAAAGCCAATCCTCTTCGAGTATTTAAAAACGAGCCAATGGCATGCAATGCCTTGGGGCTGCGGAAATTTGCATAGCGTACTCCGCCCTACTCCGTGAGTATAAAAGGAGGAAGTGAACGCAACCGCAGTATGTTTTTGCTTCGGAACCAAGAGAACTCTTCACTCCTGAAAGCCATTCTCACTGTTCAAGACTCTTCGAGACGAGCGTCCTCTTCAGTGTTGGTGTGACGGCGGTACCCAGCGAGATTCTGAGCAGTGGTCTGCCAGACTTTGCGCTTCTCCCTGGTCGCCTCAGCGCTGAAAGAGTGAATTTCCTCCTCTCATTGAAAGAGCTGCACGTGGCACGTCTGATGACTCATGTTCCTTCTGTGGGAACATGACCATCTCTACACTGAGGTCGAGACTCAATGATCTGACTAAAGTGAGAGTCCCGTTCCCCCCTACTCTATCGGCTTCCTCCACGGGAGGCCCGTCGACCCGGGGACCTGGTGATCTGACGGTGACGGTGTGGAACAAAGCCCCGACGATTCCTCGGGACACACCTCCCGCCTCAGTGAGAGAGCCAGCAAGCGTTTCAGTCGATTCAGTCGGCTGCTTCTTCGGGGGTACCGGCTGCTTCGGGCAGCGCTCCAGATGATGATGCGATGTCGATCGCAGCATCACTAGGTGGGCTAGATTCCTCAGGAGATGAGGATGCGGCTGCGTTTCCTCCTTCGGGAGTGCCAGCGTTGCCCGTGTTGGATCCCGAGCTGACGGCCATGCTGTCTCGAGCCGCTGGGAGTATTGGGTTAGAGTGGAACCCTCCGCCCTGCCCCGATCTCTCACGGATGGATGATTGGTTTTTGGACAAAGCTGCCGCCGCAAGGCCACGGCCGACTCCATTGCCTTTCTTCCCCGAGCTGCATGTGGAGCTGTCGCGCTCTTGGGGGGCTCCCCTGTCCACTCGAGAGCGCGATCTCTCCCCCGCCTTTCCCCCCCTCGATGGTGGGGCCGCCCGTGGGTACACTGGGATGCCCCCGGTGGTGCGCTCTGTTGCGATGCAGTTGTGTCCACAGAGCGCCTCCTCCCGTGGTCCTCCTAAGCACCCATCCAAAGCCTGTAGGTTCTCGTCTGCTATGGCGGCGCGTTCCTATAGAGCGGCGGGACAGGCGGCCTCCGCTTTGCATGCGATGAGCACTTTGCAGGTCTTCCAAGCGAAGATGCTCAGAGATATGCACGAGGGCAGGACTGATCCAACGGCATTCAAAGATTTGCGGGCCGCCACTGACCTTGCTCTCCGGGCGACGAAAGTGGCCGCTCGCGCCGTTGGTCAGGTGATGGCCACCAGTGTGGTCCAGGAGCGCCATCTCTGGCTCAACCTGGCAGACACTCGGGACGCTGAGCGGACTCGTCTGCTCGACGCCCCACTCTCCCAGGTTGGCCTTTTCGGCGGTGCAGTCGAGGACTTTGCCCAGCAGTTCTCGACTGCCCAGAAGCAGACGGAGGCAATCAGACATATTCTGCCCCGACGACCAGCTGCTGCCTCCACCCAGTCGTCGGCACAGATGCCTCCCGCTGCTCGCCGCCGAGGACGCCCCCCAGTGGCTCCCCTCCCTCCCGCCCGGCCCCAGCAGCAGCCTTCATCCGGGCCGCGGCGTGGAGGAGGCCGCAGGCAGGCGTCACAGCCCCCTCAGGCCGCACGCCCCGCTAAACGCCAGGCTAAGCGACGTTCCTGAGACGGGCTGCTCAGTGATGAAGTTGAGTTTTTCCCAGGAGGCGGTAGCAGGCCCCCTCCTTCCCCCGGTGGAGGGCCGGGGGAGAATCTTTTGTTCTCAGCTCCCCGCTGCCCACCCACGGGTGGGCAGCACCCTGAGTTGGTTAAAGAAAGACTTGACATCATCACTGAGCACACAGACAGGATTGGGTGCGCTCGACGTCCCAGTGCGTCAGCCCACTCATTCCTCTCTGTCTCTGAGGGTGCGGAAGGGAGCGTGTGTCGTCCCCGGGCTACGCCACTCCCCTCCCCCTCTATCGCCAGACCCCCGGCAGAACAGACCCCCGTGGAACACTCTGCCTTCCCTGGTCTCTTCTGTCGGGGAGCGGGCTTCGACGGTGCATCCGGGCGGGGCAACTCCTGCGCGCATGCCGGTCGACCCGCCTCACTGTCCCTCCGGGGGGACGTCTGTGGTTCGGATGACCCCGCTGGTTCACTTCCTGGAAGCCTGGCTAGAGCTTCCCGGGCTGTCCCGCTGGGTCGTCAGAACGATCAGATTCGGCTACGCGATTCAGTTCGCACGGTCTCCTCCCCGTTTCGGGGGAGTTCGCTCCACGATGGTCGTGGCAATGCCCCGGTCATGAGAGCGGAGATTGCGACCCTGCTGGCGAAGGGTGCAATCGAGACGGTCCCTCCAGCCGAGATGAGGTCCGGGTTTTACAGCCCCTACTTCATTGTCCCCAAAAAGACCGGTGGGTTACGACCGATCCTGGACCTGCGCATTTTGAACCGTTCTCTCCATCGACTACCGTTCAAAATGCCCGCCCGTCTGGGCCTTCGGGTCAACCGGGAAAAGAGCAAACTTTGCCCCGTGCAGAGGATCTCTTTTCTCGGCATGGAGATAGACTCGGTCGCCATGTCCGCGCAGCTCACGAACGAGCGTGCGCACTCACTGCTGACTTGTCTTCGACAGTACGAGGGCAAGAGTGCGGTTCCACTGAAACTATTTCAGAGGCTCCTGGGGCATATGGCATCCGCGGCCGCGGCAACGCCGCTCGGTTTGCTTCATATGAGACCGCTTCAGCTGTGGCTTCGCGATCGAGTCCCGAGGTGGGCATGGCATGTTCTTGGCACTAGTTCGCTCCGAGTTCCAGTGACTCCAGCATGCCGCCGAACCTTCTTCTCGTGGTCGAACCTCAGCTTTTTACGGACCGGCGTCCCTATTCAGCGAGTTTCCAGGCATCTCGTTGTCTCCACGGATGCGTCTACCATGGGTTGGGGTGCCATGTGCAATGGGCATGCAGCCGCGGGTTCCTGGACAGGAACCCAGCGCCTAATGCACATCAATTGCCTCGAGCTGCTGGCAGTACGGCTCGCCCTGCACCGCTTCCGAGCGTTGCTCACGGGCCAGCATGTGCTTGTCCGTTCAGACAACACTACGGCAGCAGCGTACATCAACCACCAAGGGGGTCTACGCTCACGCCGGTTGTCGCAGCTCGCCCGCCACCTCTTGTTATGGAGTCAGAAGCACCTGAGGTCCCTTCGTGCAGTATACATTCCTGGAGACCGGAACCTGGCAGCCGACGAACTGTCACGGGTCCGTCCTATCTCCGGCGAATGGCGACTCCATCCCCAGTCGGTCCAGCTGATTTGGGACCAGTTTGGGGAGGCACAGATAGATCTGTTCGCCTCTCGGGACTCATCCCACTGCGCCCAGTTTTATTCCCTGACCGAGGGTACGCTCGGCTCAGATGCGCTGGCGCACAGCTGGCCACGGGGCCCACGCAAGTATGCGTTTCCCCCAGTGAGCCTCCTTGCATGGGTGTTGTGCAAGATCAAGGAGGACGAGGAGCAGGTCTTGCTGGTAGCCCCCTATTGGCCCACCAGGACGTGGTTCTCCAAACTCATGCTCCTCGCGACAGCACCTCCTTGGCCTATTCCTCTGAGACAGGACCTACTCTCTCAGAGACGGGGCACTCTGTGGCACCCTCGTCCCGATCTTTGGAGGCTGCACGTGTGGCTCCTGGACGGGACGAGGCAGGTTTGAGTTCGCTGCCACCTGCGGTGGCGGCAACCATCACTTCCACAAGAGCGTCGTCCACGAGACACCTTTATGTGTTGAAGTGGAACCTCTTCGTCAATTGGTGTTCTTCTCGCGGAGAAGACCCCCGGAGATGTTCGATCGCGGTTGTGCTTTCCTTCCTGCAAGAAGGGTTGGAGCGCAGGCTGTCGCCCTCCACCCTTAAGGTTTACATCGCGGCCATTGCCGCTTCTCATGAAGCAGCGGAAGGTAAGTCCTTAGGGAAGCACGACCTGGTCATCAGGTTCCTGAGGGGAGCGAGGAGGCTACATCCGCCTCGTCCTCCCCTCGTACCCTCTTGGGACCTCTCGGTAGTTTTAAGTGCACTGCAGAGGCATCCCTTTGAGCCCTTTGGGGGACCTGCACGCATTCTCCGTTGACGAAGCGTGCCTGGAATTCGGGCCGGCTTACTCTCACGTGATCCTGAGACCCCGGCCTGGATATGTGCCCAAGGTTCCCACCACTCCCTTCCGGGACCAGGTGGTGAACCTGCAAGCGCTGCCCCTGGAGGAGGCAGACCCAGCCTTGGCACTGCTCTGTCCGGTACGTGCTCTCCGCACCTATGTCGACAGAACGCGGTGTTTCAGGACCTCAGACCAGCTCTTTGTCTGTTATGGGGGGAGCCAGAAGGGAAGGGCTCTCTCAAAGCAACGGCTGTCCCACTGGATAGTGGACGCCATTGCTTTGTCTTACCAGCAGCAAGGCCTTCCGTGCCCCCTTGGTGTGACGGCCCATTCCACTCGGAGTGTGGCCTCCTCTTGGGCTCTAGTGCACGGCGCCTCGCACATTTGCAGAGCTGCAGGCTGGGCGACACCCAACACCTTCGCCAGATTCTATAATCTGCGAATTGAGCCGGTGTCCTCTCACGTACTCGCTTCCGCCGGTACTGGACCCGCTTAGGTGTCTTCGCTTGCTCGCCATTCCACTCCACGAACTGGATAAGTGCGATATCTCCTCAGTTCTTCCTTTGAAGCCTTGAGTCCTCCAGCACCTACGATGCGGGCACCACTGCTGTTGCTCTGGATGCCGGCTAGGTGCCTCCATGTGCACGGTTCCCCATGGTAACTGTCTCATGTGTATTTCCACTGTAAGCCTCTCTGAGCATGTGTCTTCCCTTGGCAAGCCATCTGCCACCCCTGGAGTTAAATTCCAGTAGCCACCTGCGGTTGGTGCTCCAGTGATTCCATATGTGTTCCTTGCGGCCATATGCGTATTTGTACGTCCTCCCTTTGGTAGGCATCTGGTTGCATGTCCCTCCCGGGATATGTTTCCCAGTGTACCTTGGTATTCCTGTGTTAAAGCGGGATCCCCTAAGGAAGGTTTTCAGGGGTCCAGACTTTCGCAGGGCACTGGAAGACAGCTTGAAGATGGCGTGATGGCACAGACCCCCAATCTCCGTCACTTCTGACGTAAATCGAAGTGACTACGAAAGGGAACGTCTCGGTTACGGATGTAACCCTCGTTCCCTGAGTAGGGAACGGAGACGTTACGTCTCCCTGCCACTTCTGCTGTATCGCTGGGTAGACGCCGAGTTCAGTCTTGGCTCCTCAGCGAAGACATACTGCGGTTGCGTTCACTTCCTCCTTTTATACTCACGGAGTAGGGCGGAGTACGCTATGCAAATTTCCGCAGCCCCAAGGCATTGCATGCCATTGGCTCGTTTTTAAATACTCGAAGAGGATTGGCTTTCTATGCGAAACCCCCAATCTCCGTCACTTCTGACGTAACGTTTTCATGTCAACTGGTTTCACATAACTGGGTTGCGTTTAACAAAAATAATTTGTTAAAATGGAATTAAGTCAATTTAAGCGACCCATTTAAACTCTGAGCAGAGTGTTAAATGAACACTGAAGCAGTGTTAAAGTTAATGAGACAATTAAGTAAATAATTTAGTGATGATTGAGCATTATTGAAGACACCTGATGTTAACAAGCAGAATCACTGAAAGAGAAACCCGTAATTTGAAGTCACCATTATGGAGATCAGTGTTTGCTTTAGTTTTTGAAACTTGAAATTCAAGTTTAAGAGTTTTAGTGTCAGCACTACATTAAACTACTATATAAATGTTGAATATAATGTATAATAATGCAATATTTGTGGGTCTTGATAATCCCAGATGTTACCAGTAAAAAGTGTCCTACATTATGAAAGAGCACAAGCATATTCATCTAAAATAATCCTGTGTTTTCAGCTTCAGAATCATAAATATGTGTATTCTGGTGTCTCTATTGTCCTGTGCTTTGGGTTTCAGCACCAAGTCCAAGACTATTCATTCACATACACAACGTTACACCAAATTTAGAATTTTAATCAACAGTATTTTAATAAAAAATCAACATTTTTGTTAATCTTTTATCATCATACCGAGTTCAGTATCGTGATATGTATTGAATCGTGACATGAGGGTATTGTTACACCCCTAAAAAAAATCATATTTAAACAGATTGACGACATATTTAATCAGTAACAACTGAAAACATTGGTTATTTAGGTAATCTTGCATCTTTTTGTTGCTAAATCTAAAATGTGTGTGTGTGTGTGTGTGTGTGTGTGTATGCGTGTGTGTGTGTGTGTGTTAGGTACATGGCCACATCATTCACTAATAGCCACATTTTAAATTGCTCTCTTCTGCAAAAGCCAACAGTGATATTGACATAGAGATTAGCTCTGTGACATTTCCACTGTTGACATTGTTGTGTGTGTGTGTGTGTGTGTGTGTGTGATGGGCAGGTTTAGGGGTCGTGTTAGTGTTTGGGGAGAGAATATACTGTTTTTACTGTATAAAACCATTATGTACATACAGAGTGTGTGTGTGTGTGTGTGTGTGTGGTTTGAGCACTGTGGATAGCAGGAAAATCATGCTCTCTTCCAGCGTCATGGCACAAAGGAGACGCACAGTGTGAAAAACATATTTTATGTGGGAAGAGAGAAAGCAAACATAAACATGATGTATTTCTGACAGGATCCTTAAATCTCAGTGGAAGCTTTTGAAATAAACGGGGCCGTTTGATTCTCAGTGTGTGTGTGTGTGTGTGTGTGTGTGATTTGAGCAAATATCTTTATATTGCAAACAGCTGCAGATTTCTCTGTGTTCATTCACATGTCTTTAGCTCGTGTGTCATGAACTCTCTGCTTCACTTATTGATTTCCTCATGTCTGATCAGTGACCCTGATAATCATTTAAACAAACACACATCATGGCACCGCACATGTGCACTCTGTATTTCTGAATCGGTCCAAATATAAATGAGCTACTATAAAGTGAACTCACACATTTATATTCAGGGCGCATGAGGAGAAGCTCTATAGATGAAATGCAATAATACAGATGTAGAATAATGCCAAGGGTGTGTGAGCGTTTTCTGTGAGTGGACCGTCTCCATTAGAAACCTCAACACGTCTGTGTCCTGACACACTCGTTCATTCATCTCTCTTTATATTCAGAGACCCGCAGCCAATCACACACACAGCCTTTATGGGATTGTATTTTTAGAAACACAATGACGTGTTTTTTTTTTTTTTTTTTTTTTTTTTGGCCCTTCTAAGACTTCAAAAGTGGCTTTTGGGGGAAAAACCTTTAAAAAAAGTAATGAGGTACAATGATGATGTCATGTCCCAGACAGAAACATAGTGTCGGCCCAGATCTGGCTCACATCCGGTACATGTGGATTCAATGCGTACGAGATCTGGACCGACACTATGTTGCTATCTGGGATGGTAAATGCCCGTTCACTCCAAGCGTGCCTCACAAGCCCTCAAAAGTGAAGCCAAAACGTCTTAGTCCTAGTCCTAGTAAACGTCCTAGTATAGGTCATAAACCCCGCCTTCCCGTGTTATTCAATATCGTTTTTCCAAAAATGTTTCTGTCACGTCATGACAGCCAAAACGTCTTGATCGCCCCCTGGTGGCCGGTCCTAGTATAGGTCATAAACCCCGCCTTCCCGTGTTATTCAACGGCATGTGAGACCGTAAACAATATCGTTTTTCCAAAGATGGTTTCTGTCACGTCATGACAGCCAATGTCAAAGCCAACCACATGACAGTTTAATGTAATGTTAACCCATAAAGCTAAGTGCTTTTTTAAGTTTAATAATTAATCTGCTATGTCATGTTTATGACAGGTTGTGTTGTCTTAGTCATAGATATCTATATAAAGGCTAGATATGTAGTCCACGCTGCTGGCCAATGGAGGTCGACGTCTGCACCTGGCGGCCATCTTGTCACAGGCAGCTCGCTCACTCGTAACATTGTGTTAATGGTACATGTACTATTTAAATGACCATAACTTGCTCAATTTTCTACCGATTTTCAAACGGTTTGTTTTGTTATAAACGTCAGAGATGTAGTTATCACACTGTATACTTATAATAAGTGTAGAAATAAATAATCATCCAGAATTATAGCCACGTTAATAACGTTTGTAAGAAACCAAACCGTTTGTAAATCCGTCAAGATTTCAACGAGATAAGAGTATTTGTGTTCGATCACTCATCTTACATCAGCTTGTCTGTGACAAGATGGCCGCCGGTGATGACGATGGAAACTCCGCCGTAACACATCTAGCCTTTATATACATATCTATGGTCTTAGTAATGTCAAGTTGTCATGACAAAGACTCTGACAGGTTATGATGTGTTGGTTTATGTCAAGGTGTCATAACAAAGACATCTCAAACAATGTCATATTTGCATTAGCGAATGTTGTCATAAACATGAATTAAACCTCCTTCTAGTAAAGTGTTACCGTACTTTCTATTCTTTGTGCTCATTGTGTTGTCACACAACTTTATTGGACATGCTGACTTTCGACAAATGATAATGAAGAAACAATCAGATATATTGACGCTTCTGTTCTAAAAACAATTGTAGATCAATAGTGTAAATTTGCTCTTGGGAGCAGGAGCTGGAGAAGACGTTATCGACATCGACACTCAGCTGCACGGTCGAGAGATGATGTGGAAAAAGAGCGGGAAATTACATGAGGCGGATCTAAAGTCGCTGGCATGGCAACCACAGCTCAATATGTCGGAACATATGACATATTGTCATATGAAAAAATAATGAAACAACCCAGAGAGTGTCGGCCCAGATGCGGCCCACATCCGGTACATGTGGATTCAACGCTTGCCGGATCTGGGTCGACACTATGTGGCTGTCTGGGTTATTTTTAGACTAAATAGACGTCTCCATAAATTGGATGGGACAGATTACATCCTGGTCATGTGCGCACAAAAATAAGGGAACCAAACGAGGACTCTTGTTTACTGTAGTCACTATCAATCCTGAAGCCATTTATTCACTCTTCTCATTTAATCAGTAAACTGTTTGACTCCATATCGCTTTTGTATTTAGACAGGCCCTAACAGAAATTAGGCCATTTTACAAAATGAGTATTATTATACAGAGCCTGTATCATAAAAATTCATGTGTGGAACAACATCTGTTTTATTAGTGTGAGTGTATGTGTTCATCTGTGTGTTGTGTATGAGGAAATTTAAGCAGTGTGACCTAACCAGTGTATCAAACACTCAAGATCTTTCTGTAACCAATCAGATCAACGTGTGATTGTCAACCAGTGAATCTCTGAGTGAGTGAGTGAATGGAGGCGGGGCTCATTTGCATATTCATAAGACCACGCTTACTAAGTGAGGCAAGGGTGTCGAGTTACATTCAAGATATTTTAAGTCATAAAGAATTTATTTTCAAGGAAATATATGTAATTTTTGGTGATCAAAGATGAGTTTTAGTGGATAAAATTATTGACTACTAAGTAAAAGAAAAATATACTATTTAGACATTTTTCTCAGGGTTGAATGATTGTGCTTGATGCATACACTCTATTAGAAAATATAATAATATCAATATTTATAAATATTTTATTTATAAACGGAGAAATTAAATGAAAAAAACACACACAGGACACTGCCAAATTAATAAATAATACTTTTGGTAAACTGTGGTGACGAAAATAGCTCAAGACTTAGACTAGAAATATATAATTCTTTCAATTTATATATTCAAATAATTGTTTTATGAAAGGGTGTGACAGACATTTAGTGCACTTTAAACTAGATACTGTTCATGCAATGCTAACTGTATGTATCACCTCTCTAAAGAATATGGCATAAGTGACGTTATTGCTTTTAAAAAAGTAACAGGGCGCCAATTTGTTCTCTATTTGTGGAAAGCGACACAACTACGCAGTCATTTCCAAAGCACACATGAAGAGGACGAGTGTGACATGAAACATAGAGTCTTTCTGCTTAACAAAGCCCTCATTAACTTCCCCTGTGATTATACACACTCATTAGTGTGTGTGCTGAATATGTGGGTGGAAATGAACTGGTGAAGGGAAAAAAAGCCATTATTATACAGCGAATGATCAAAAATAGCGGCTTGAGCAGTGGTAAAACATGCCTTGTGCTCTTGACAAATGAATGGAGATTGAATAGTGTTTGAGAGCTGAATGAATGACTGAACCGTTTATTTCCTCTCCTCCGCAGATAATCGCCTATCAGCCGTACGGTAAGTCTGTGGACTGGTGGGCGTACGGCGTGCTCCTCTACGAGATGCTGGCTGGGCAGGTACGGAGGCTTGTTCTCGCCAATCGTTTAGTCTTGTCTGAGTGCTTGTGATTGCAGTCCTGCTGTGATCAGACATCGCCGCGGATAAACACACGGTCTCCGAGCAACAGAGAAACAATCCAGACTCTGGTTTGCGCAAAGTGCTTCTGATGGAACAGGAACTGCATTTTCATGTTGCATAACTCGTAAACCGATGACCTCAATTCGTTTAAGTTTACAAAAACAATAGTTATGAGTACTCTGAACTTATTTTATTCAAGTTCACTAAAACAATAATATTTCTTAAAACACAATTAAACTTTACACTGCATTCAATATAGCTGAAACTTCACTTTATTGAGTAAAAACAGTGAAATGACAAACTTTAAATGAACTCAGAGCACTTGCTACTGCTAGCTCACAATATCACACAGAGTCAAATCCAATTAGTTCAGCTAACTCATTTTATTTGAAGAAACCGATTGCCTCAATTCATTTAAGTTTATAAAAAACAACAGTTATGAGTACTCTGAAATTATTTCAGTTGAGTTCACTAAAAGTAGATATTGCAGTCAAGAAATTAAGGGATGTATTAAGGGTTTGTTGAGCATTAATGATGCTGTTAACATCACTGAAGGAAAGAGAAACACAAAAACTACAACTGAGAACTGACTTCCAACCACAACATAAGATGAAGATAAAATATGTTTAAATCTCTCAAGATCTCAGCAGAGGAGGATTGAACAACTACACAAACAGCATTACCAACTTCACTTATTACTAACCAATTTGAGTTTTATCATGCGTCTACAGAAGTTGTTATTGGGAATGAACAGAGGTTTAAAGGAAGATGATTTATTGAGTTTCATTTAAAGACACCATAATAGTGGTCAGTGTTTGCTTTAGTTTATAACTAAGTGTAGACTTTATAACACCAGGTTTTCCTCTGGCTGCTGTAACTGAGTGTTTCTATGACACATTTGTTATGGCATTAAAGCCAAGAGAATTTTTTGTTTTGATGATGATTTATGGAATGATGATGTCTTGATTCTCTGATCTTTTCCAGAGAATAAACTCTGATTAAACAGGTGATATATAACTTGTATTATTCATTATAAAAGAACTGTGATTCTGCTGAAAGGCCCATTATTGTTTCAATCAGATTTTAAAAAACCTCCATGGTATCATGCTGACTTACAAAGACATCAAGAATCAGTATATGAATCTCAACAATGGTGACTATTAAAAAACGATTCATAATGCAATGCGTTTTTTAATGGTCACCATTGTTGAGATTCATATGCTGATTCTTGGTATCTGTGTTAGTTTTGTTCGTGAATTACACTTTTTGTACAATTCTTCATACTATCTGACAGTCATAACATTGTTCGTTCTTATGTTGTAGAATCTATTTTCAATTGCAACTAATATAATCAGAAAATAGATTCTGAATGAGATCAGTGAATCAAGTCATTAACTAATAATTGCTGATCTCCATCATGGTGACCTTAAACCTTGTGTTTCTCTTTCCTTCAGTGATTCTGCTTGTTAATAGCAGGTGTTCATCACTAATGATCAATCAACTCTTAATTGATGATTAATTAACTTAACCATACAATTATTATTCATTTATCATTCTGGGATCTAGAAATGTTCTATAACTCATTCAGTTTGAGTTCTGTTTCAGTCACTCTCAAGTTTCAGTATTATTTGAGTGCAGTGAACTCAATTTAATTGAGTAAATATTACTGTTAGGTTTTACAGTGCAGCCTGATCTCGTTGTTTATATGTACAGTAAGATAAATGTACATACGTAAATAATTCTGGTTTAAGATCCTGTCATAGATCAATATTAATTATATTGTGAATGCAAACACAAGGTAAAGTGTGTGTGTGTGTGTGTGTGTGGTAGAACCCACTTTACATAAAAAAACACAAATTCTCATGAGATTCCACAGAAAAGTTTGTAATTGCAGTAAGGATTTCCTTCACAAAGACGCTTAATTTGCGCCCGTACAATTCGCTCTGTTATATAAACTGCTTTATGTGTCTCTTCTGGCATATTCTCTGTTTATCTCAGTGAGATTCATTAACACAGAGCGCTTCCCAGGCCTTCCAGAACGGTTACCACGGTTACATCGTCCACATCTCCTCTTTCTCTCATTGACTCCCGGGTCCAATTACCCAACAGAAGAATCTTGTGTTTCACTTTAGATGGTTTTGTCTTATAATGTAATAGATCAACCCACTGCTGTGAGGATACAACAAGAAATGACTGTAGAATGACTCGGGAATCATAACTGTGCATTGGTCCTCTTCAGAAACGATTGCATTGAGTTGTGTGTGTGCGCCAATGATCCGTGAGCACGAGGAGGTCTTGTACCACAGCATCAATGAATGCGTTTACTTGCACATTCTTCCCCCGATTATGCTTAATAAACTAACGTGTGGAAAGCGGTAAACCATTTCCGTTACCGCCGTAAGATCATGAACAGCTTAGGAATAGAGCGATCGATACAGCAATTATTGATTCATTATTGAAGTGCGCATTGTGTGATATGTGACAGCAAAGCATCCTTTTACGGCAGATTTAAGCACATCCAGACACAACAAGAGTTTGCGGTAATACATTGCAAACTGCCACTTTGTCTTGACCCAAGAAATATTAAAAAATGTGTTCTTATTAGTGCAGCCAGAGTACAGTTGTGGAAACTTTTTACTTAAGTGCTTTATTTCACATCAAAACTCACTTAATAAACAGAGTGAAATACTTCGGTTATGACAATAGCCTGTTACTTGCATTGCCGGGTTATTGATTTGCTTGTAAACCGGCAAATCTGGTTATTTCAATAAACTGATTTTTGGTAGTTATCAGCGTATTAGTGTACATGCAAAGGATCTCAATCTCAAGTTCATAAATAAATATTCGTCATTTATGAGTTTGTTGAATCTCTGATTAACTCAAAAAATGAGAATATTGTGCAAAATTTCATTTATTTCAGTAATTCAAGGTGAAACTAATATATTATATAGACTCATTACATGTAAAGTGAGATATTTCAAGCCTTTATTTGCTATAATGTTGATGGTTATGGCTTATAGCTCACGAATTTAGGGTTTTCATAAGCTGTAAGCCATAGTCATCAACATTATATCAAATAAAGGCTTGAAATATCTCACTTTGCATGTAATGAGTCTATATAATATATTAGGTTCATTTTTTTTAAGTTGAATCACTGAAATAAAGGAACTTTTGCACGATATTCTCATTTTTCGAATTTCACCTGTACTGTAATTATGACTAATCTGTAATCTTAGACTGTTGCCATATTAAAAGATATTAATGTTACTGAAGACTAAAAGGAGCACATGTGAGTTCTAACCGGTTGATCTGAACAAGAAAACACTGTCTGCACTTGTTTATTATTTGGTTGATATGTTTTTATCCTAGAACATACATGGAAATGTAATCACACTGCGTTTTCTAACAGCCCCCCTTCGATGGCGAGGATGAGGACGAGCTGTTTCAGTCCATAATGGAGCACAATGTGTCCTACCCCAAATCCATGTCCAAAGAGGCTGTGTCCATCTGTAAAGGGGTCAGTCCTGTATTTCTACACATTTCTATATGCATGAGATGCCATCTGTATATGTATATATATTAGAAAAGAATAATGCAGAAGCTTTTGTGGAATTAAATTCCCAGCTTGGATTAATAACTGGCGTACTTTAATATTGCTGTCAGCTCAAGTCATGGAAATATCTGCCGCTATAATAGCTGAGTGGATGATTTCATTTCCATTCTGCTTGATTATGTTGCCAATAAGATGAATATGATTCATGGTGGCAATATAAAAGTGAGTAAAGGCAGTGATGACACTTCATGATAATGGCCCCTAAGATCATGATTGTAATGTGGATCATTTGTAAATGTAGAATAGTTTCATATATCATTAAACTTTAAATGATGTGTATTTGATCTTTTGGTCACATTGTTATTTTTTTTTAATGATTATAAATGAAAATGATTTAAAAAAAACAGTAATGTTAGTTAGTTAGTTAGTTAGTTAGTTAGTTAGTTAGTTAGTTAGGAACAATAGGAAAATGTTTTGTTTTATTTAAGTAATTTCAGTTTACATTTCGCTCAACCAAATTGGAAAATGTTTGTATTGTACTAGTGTATTTTATAGAGGTCTGATTCCCAACCTCAGCCCAGAAGAACTTGCTTCAGGTTTCATTAAACACAAAAAGTGTTCAGTTAGAGTGGGGTCATGTTAGTTAAAGGATTAGTTCACTTTAAAAAAAACTTTTTCTGATAATTTACTCACCCCCATGCCATCCAAGATGTCCATGTCTTTCTTTCTTCAGTTGAAAAGAAATTAAGGTTTTTGATGAAAACATTCCAGCATTTTTCTCCATATAATGGACTTCAATGGGAACCAAACGGTTCAAGGTCCAAAAGAGAGTTTCAGTGCAAACTGTTCAAATGTCTTTAAACGATTCCAGACGATGAATAAGGGTCTTATCAAGCGAAACGATCGCTCATATAAAAAATAAATAACAAAGTTTTAGTTTTATAAGCTCAAATGCTCGCCTTTAAATGAGCGACCGTTTCGCTTGATAAGACCCTTATTCATCGTCTGGAATCGTTTAAAGCCCTTTGAACAGTTTGCACTGAAACTCTCTTTTGGACCTTGAACCGTTTGGTTCCCATTGAAGTCCATTGAAAAATCTTGGAATGTTTTGGTGACTTGATTTGACTCTTTAGATTTATCCTTCCTATTTTTCTCTTTCATTCTTGATTCTAAGGTAGATGGTCTCAGGTTTAATAATCTGTCTTCTCGTCCACATACTCACACACAGCTGATGACGAAGCATCCATCGAAGCGTCTCGGTTGCGGTCCGGAGGGGGAGAGGGATATAAAGGAGCAAGCGTTCTTCCGCAGAATTGACTGGGAGCGGCTGGCCAACAGAGAGATACAGCCTGTTTTCAAACCCAAAGTGGTGAGTGTGAACATGATGTGTGAATATGATGTCTGTCACCTTTGCCAAGGCTGCTGTTGGATGACAGCTCACTTTCTCAGGTCACAGTAGACAACACCGCATATGATTCAGTTGCATAACTCCGGTTCTTTGATAATAGTATGACGTGTCATAGTCTCAGCCTTATATGATCCATGATCAAGAGACGATTAATGGTCACAACAGTTCTATTTGGGGTTTTTAACAGGGCTATTTTCCCAAAAACCTCAAACATTACCCACAATGCATTGTTTTCTACAATATATCACTGTTTTTGATATGTTACTGTCAGAAATTTGACGGTAACTCTAAATGTACCCTTTCTCATACCAAGCAAAAGCTCCACTTTTCACCTCAACGGTAGCCCAGTGTAATCGAAACAGTTCCTCAACATAACTGTACATTAAACACTACACAAACACACGTATCTCTCTTTTCTCATCTTGCACAAAAAACTGAAAAAGTTCAACTTTACTTTTTTTCAACATTTTACTCTGGCTATTAAATACCATGCAAAGCATGCTGGGACCTACACTTTCACACTGTGAGTCTGGCAGATCATTGAGATGAATGAATCATTTTCTTTCTTTCACTTGTTCAGTGCCTGACAAGAAGTTAACAATTGGCAAAGGAAAGCGTTGGTGAACTGCCAAATGAAACAATGGGGGGTTGAGAGCTCACACTGTTACAGCTCAATGTACTGTATATAGTCTTGACCAGCCAATGAGGTCACTGACGCAAGATCAGTCTGTCCTCAAAGTCAATATGATGAAACGTGTTCAGCCCCGTTTTACTTTACATTAAAGTGAGACTTGATCTGATCCATCAGGAATTATTGGTTGTATAATTGGCAAATATGGCAGGTGGATTGAGTCGTCGGGTTAAAAAAAAACGTTTCTGTGATGTCAGCTAAAAGAGAAAGTCATTTTAGATCTGGTGTATTATGGATTGAAGATAAACATTTTTCCCTTTAGAATAGTGTGCACTGATCACCTGTATTACAAATATACACAGGGTCTTTATTTTGATGATCCTTTTAACACATTTTGTTGACTGTTAGCAGTCTTGTAGTCGAGACCAGCTCGCTCGAGTTTGAGTCGAGGCCGAGACCATAGAGGGTCGAGTCCGAGTCGAGACCGAGTCCAAAGAGAGTCGAGACCGAGACCAAAGAGAGTCGAATCCGAGTCGAGACCAAAGAGAGTTGAGTTCGAGTCGAGACTGAAACCAAAGAGAGTCGAGTCCGAGTCGAGGCAGAGACCAAAGAGAGTCGAGTCTGAGTCGAGACCAAGGCCAAAGAGAGTCGAGTCCGAGTCGAGACCAAAGAGAGTCGAGTCCGAGTCAAGGCAGAGACCAAAGAGAGTCGAATCCGAGTCGAGACCGAGACCAAAGAGAGACCAAAGAGAGTCGAGTCAGAGTCGAGACCGAGACCAAAGAGAGTCGAGTCCGAGTGGAGACCGAGACCAAAGAGAGTTGAGTCCGAGTCGAGACCGAGACCATAGAGAGTCGAGTCTGAGTCGAGACCAAAGAGAGTCGAGTCAGAGTCAAGGCAGAGACCAAAGAGAGTCGAGTCCGAGTCGAGACCGAGACCAAAGAGAGACCAAAGAGAGTCAAGTCCGAGTCGAGACCAAGACCAAAGAGAGTCGAGTCAGAGTCGAGACCGAGACCAAAGAGAGTCGAGTCCGAGTCGAGACCGAGACCAAAGAGAGTCGAGTCCGAGTGGAGACCGAGACCAAAGAGAGTTGAGTCCGAGTCGAGACCGAGACCATAGAGAGTCCAGTCCGAGTCGAGACCGAGACCAAAGAGAGTCCAGTCCGAGTCGAGACCGAGACCATAGAGTCATGTCTGAGTCGAGACCGAGACCAAAGAGAGTCGAATCCGAGACCAGAGTCGAGTCCAAGACCAAAGAGAGTCGAGTCAGAGTTGAGACCAAGACCAAAGAGAGTCGAGTCTGAGTCGAGACCAAGACCAAAGAGAGTTGAGTCCGAGTCGAGACCGAGACCAAAGAGAGTCGAGACCGAGACCAAAGAGAGTCGAGACCGAGACCAAAGAGAGTCGAGTCCGAGTCGAGACCAAGACCAAAGAGGGTCGAGTCCGAGTGGAGACCGAGACCAAAGAGAGACCAAAGAGAGTTGAGTCCGAGTCGAGACCAAGACCAAAGAGAGTCGAGTCCGAGTGGAGGCCGAGACCAAAGAGAGTCGAGTCCGAGTCGAGACCAAGACCAAAGAGAGTCGAGTCCGAGTGGAGACTGAGACCAAAGAGAGTCGAGACCGAGACCAAAGAGAGTCGAGACCGAGACCAAAGAGAGTGGTCACATCTCACAACTCACATCTGACTTGCAGACACACATTTTGCTACATTCGGTTCTAAGTCAACTTAGCTTAAGTGGGATTGAGAATCAAATATCAATTCCAATTCTGGAATCAGATCCATAAGGTCATAGGATACTTGTTATAAAATAAAACATTTCAATTCCTATTATCAATTCCTTTTTGTGCATTTAAATCTGATTTTACACTATTCAAGCGGTTCTTGACTGTATAACTTTTCTATTTGTAATGTATATTTTATTTATAAGTTGTTGTGTTATGTAACATTTGATTACCGTTTCTGTTCCTGAACATCTTAAAGGGTTAGTTCACCCAAAAATGAAAATTAAGTCATTAATTACTCACCCCCATGCTGTACCAACCCCGTAAGACCTTCGTTCGTCTTCGGAACACAAATGAAGATATTTTTGATTAAATCTGAGAGCTGTATAACTACCACATAGACTTCCGGGACTGGCTCTTGACGGCCCAGAAAGTCAATGAAGAAAATGTTTAAATATTCCATGTGACTACAGCGGCTCAACTATAAGTTTATCAAGCGACGAGAATACTTTTTGTGCGAAAAAACAAACAAAAATAACATTTTTATTCGACTATTCCTTTTCTTCCTTGTTGGCCTGAAACGAGACTTCCTTAGATTTCCACGACGCATGCGCGAGAATTGAACTGAAGTAGTGTAAGGAGATCGCAATTCTCGCGCATGCGTCGTGGAAATCTAAGGAAGTCTCGTTTCAGGCCAACAAGGAAGAAAAGGAATAGTCGAATAAAAACGTTATTTTTGTTTGTTTTTTCGCACAAAAAGTATTCTCGTCGCTTGATAAACTTATAGTTGAGCCACTGTAGTCACATGGAATATTTAAACATTTTCTTCATTGACTTTCTGGGCCGTCAAGAGCCAGTCCCGGAAGTCTATGTGGTAGTTATACAGCTCTCAGATTTAATCAAAAATATCTTCATTTGTGTTCCGAAGACGAACGAAGGTCTTACGGGGTTGGTACAGCATGGGGGTGAGTAATTAATGACTTCATTTTCATTTTTGGGTGAACTAACCCTTTAAAATCTTATAACACTTGTACACTGCAAAAACTCCAATGTTAAATTAACTCTCTTGGGAGTTTATGACTCCACACTCAAGAGTGTTAAATTAACACTGAAGAAGAGTTAAAGTTAATGAGATAATTAAGTGATTATTTGAGTGATGATTGACCAACATTAAAGACACCTGATGTTAACAAGTAGAATCAACAAAGTAAACCTAACGCTCTAAATGAGTTTTGTGATTCTGGTCAAACGATGATTAAGTCAAACCATAACCAACACCACCTGATCATCATGTTAATAGTTTAAGGGTCAAGAGGCCAACTAAAGCAAAAAATGATCACCATAATGATGTCGAGATTCTGCCATGACTTCAATGATGGCCAATCATCATTCAATTAATCACTAAATTAGATCATTAACTTTAACGTTCTTCAGTGTTAATTTAACACTCATATTTGAACATTGTATGTTTTGTTGTATTTATTTATTAAGTCTTCTTGAGTGTTTAGTTGTAAGCGTTCTTTAGCATGTAGAGTTTTGCTCATTCAGAATAGAAATTGGAATCGCCATAATTCAAACGATCCCCAACCTTACTCAATAGCGGAGCCCACATGATAAAGGCCTGGACTATTTTAAGAGTCGTTTCATGTGTTTGCATCAAAACCACCCACCCTGTGTGCCGATCCTCCCTCCCTGTGTATAAACTGTATGTGCGTTGAAGTTTTTAACGGGTATAATTTGATTCATCTCATACTGTGGCCACCCATGAGTGTTTGCAGAGCCCTGGGGTTAAAAGAGCCCCCTCAAAGGACCCTATTGGTACGTCATTTCAACCCTGAATATGAACAATCGCTTTTTATAAAGCCCTTCTTTTGCTGGACATATAAGTGTACATGCTGAATTTTCTCTCATGCACACTGCCAGCTTTTCAATTGAATCTAATAATAGATCTTTCTTTCACAGAGCGGCAAAGCAGCGGAGAACTTCGACAAATTCTTCACCCGCACGCAGCCCATGCTGACCCCTCCAGACCAACTGGTCATCGCCAACATCGACCAGAGCGAATTTGCTGGATTCTCTTTCATAAACCCAGAGTTCATCCACCCATCGTCGCTTCACAGCGTGGTATGAGACGATGAAGAAGAGGCTAAAACTAACAACTGCATCCATGTTATCAATGAACTCATCCAAACTTTGTAGACAGTTGAATACCCTTTATCTGAACATATCTGAACTGAGGGGGGACTGGAGAAGTGGAGACTTTGAGGGTAATATATAATGGAGATGATTTATGATCTGTTCCAAAGCCTGCTGAGCATTTTTTTTGTTTGGCAACATCCATTGGACCTTTCCATTACACTAAAGTCTCTTCATATTTTTTTTAAATGTTCCAAGGAACAAAAAGTTATTGTAAGTCCTTTTCAACCAAAAAAATGGCTCTTCACTGGAGAAAACCACATTTTGAACTTTTGTTATTAAAGGGTTAGTTCACCCAAAAATGAAAATTAAGTCATTAATTACTCACCCCCATGCTGTACCAACCCCGTAAGACCTTTGTTCGTCTTCGGAACACAAATGAAGATATTTTTGATTAAATTTGAGAGCTGTATAACTACCACATTGGCTCCTAAGGGACTGCCTCTTGACGGCCCAGAAAGTCAATGAAGAAAATGTTCCTTAGACTTCCGAGACTTCCTTAGATTTCCACGACGCATGCGCGAGATTTGCGATCTGAAGTAGTGTAAGCTGGTGTGAGCAGATCGCAAATCTCGCGCATGCGTCGTGGAAATCTAAGGAAGTCTCGTTCTGGCCTACAAGGAAGAAAATAAATAGTCGAATAAACTCGTTATTTTTGTTTGTTTTTTCGCACAAAAAGTATTTTTTCTTCATTGACTTTCTGGGCCGTCAAGAGGCAGTCCCTTAGGAGCCAATGTGGTAGTTATACAGCTCTCAAATTTAATCAAAAATATCTTCATTTGTGTTCCGAAGACGAACGAAGGTCTTACGGGGTTGGTACAGCATGGGGGTGAGTAATTAATGACTTAATTTTCATTTTTGGGTGAACTAACCCTTTAAGAGTGTAGACTGACAATTATTATTTTAGACAGAAAGGCAGCTCTCTAGGCTTTTAAACAGAACGATAATGTTTGCCCTCATACTGTCCCAGACGTCAACATATTGTTGGCCCAGATCCGGCCCACATCTGGCAGATCCAGTGGTTGAATCCACAAGCACCAGATATAGCCCGAATCTGGGCCAACAATGTGTTTCTCTCTGGGGTAGTAATGACAATTTATCTGATGCTTGGATGCAGATAGAAATGATGTTTTACAAAACCCACAGATGTTTTAAATGGTGGAGATAGTGAGCGATCCCCTTTTCCAGTCCTCAGATAATTGTGTGTGAAGCATGCTGACATGAAACAGGTTTTTGTGTCCTATTCCTGGTGTGCTCTACTGCCATTTCTAATGTTCTTGAATTATATATTTGTAAATCTAAATCTTGTTATAGGAGTGCCAAAATATTACTGCATCAAAAAGGTTTTTATATCCAGCTCTCTCTATATATATATGCATATTGATTTCCTACTAGATGGTGGTGTCCCTTATCTTGGGCTGAAACTTGAACCCTTATCGCTCTTCGAGTTTTAGCATGACAACTTCCAATCCCGTCACTGCCTGCTCGCCTGGTTCCTACTTAGTCAACCTATACAGAACTTTTTCTCTTGCTCTAAATGAGTGATTGGTAATACACAGACCCATGCACCCGCTTGCATGTTTATTTTTATTAAATGCTTAATTTATCATACTTTACGATGTTTGAGCCCATATTGCGAACTTGGTTTAAAGGATTAGTTCACTTTTGAAAAAACTGTTAATTTACTCACCCCCATGTCATCCAAGATGTCCATGTCTTTCTTTCCTCAGTCGAAAAGAAATTTAGGTTTTTGATTAAAACATTCCAGGATTTTTCTCCATATAATGGACTTCAATGGGAACCGGACGGTTCAAGGTCCAAACGACAGTTAATAACTGTTTCAGATGCAGCTTCAAATGTCTTTAAACGACACCAGACGATGAATTAGGGTCTTATCATGCGAAACGATCGGTTATTTCAAAACTTATTCCAAAAATGTAACTTTTCTAAGGACAAATGCTAGCCTTGGTCTATTCTGTGAGGTGCGTTTATACGTTATTACGTTCAAAAGGTCACGGGCGACGTAGCCGAAAGTACAGAATCAAAATCGTCCGACATCGTTGTTTTACCTTTTAATTCCTTTTTTGTAAACGGCGTTTGAGTTAGTTTGCACGTTCAACCTATGCGTTCAACTTGTAAACACTGACTCTGTACTTCCGGCTACGTCGCCCGTGACCTTTTGAACGTAATTACGTATTACGTGACGTTACAAACGTGCCTCACAGAATAGAGCAAGGCTAGCATTTGTCCTTAGAAAAGTTAAATTTTTGGAATAAGCTTTGAAATAACCGATCGTTTCGCATGATAAGACCCTTATTCATCGTCTGGTGTCGTTTAAAGACATTTGAAGCTGCATCTGAAACAGTTATTAACTGTCGTTTGGACCTTGAACCGTCCGGTTCCCATTGAAGTCCATTATATGGAGAAAAATCCTGGAATGTTTTCATCAAAAACCTAAATTTCTTTTCGACTGAGGAAAGAAAGACATGGACATCTTGGATGACATGGGGGTGAGTAAATTATCAGCAAAAGTTTTTTCAAAAGTGAACTAATCCTTTAAATCTAGCCTATTATGCTAAAGAAAACTAGCACTACTACAACATAAAGAACATGTAACGAGACCATATAAAAGCTTACTGTAGATTTTGCTTAAAGAAAATGAAGCCTGTCTTTTAAAACCATTAATTTTATTTATTTTATTTTTTTTTTTGCATTGTGACATTTACAGCGGGGCTATATGTACGAATTTACATGTATTAATCCGTTTTTTTTTTCTAGACTGTGTAAACAGCTTGTGGTGAAACTTAAAAAACGAGACCTTCCCCGACTTCCATGAAAGTCTGTAGACTGATTTCTATGTGAAGGACTATTTCCGTTCTATGACGCATGAAATGAATGCTTATACAATGTTCAGGATAATGTCAACGAGTGATTCTGTTCTGTAATATCAATGTGTCATGCAAAGAAAAGGAATTCATTCAAACTATAGTCTCACATTGCCAGACATATCCTCATAGTTATGATCAGATGCTTTCTGAAATCTGTTTTCTCTGTTTATTTAATTACTATTTACATATTGGACGTACTGTATGTTCGTTAACAGTATATTACTGTAAAGGTATTTAAACTTATTTCTACTTCTAAGCAAAGAACTTCGCAGTGAGTGTATCGAGGCGTTGAGTGAGTCTCTTGTACGTTACGTGTGAACGAGTGTAAGTTGATCCTGCAGTTCCCTTAACGGCCAACGGTGTCTCTGAATTCTACATATAGCCCCTTTAAGCTCATTTTCCCCAAATGCAAAATAACCAAAACTCTTTCTCCTTACTGTATTGTGGCAAAATGCGAAATGAAGGTTTTTACTGTAAAAATGACTGTATTTTGTTAAGTTCAAATCATGGTAGTGTTTGTTGTTTGTGCTGCTTTTAACTATAATGACAATAATGATAATCAAATGCCACAATGCAAAAATTCCTTCTTTTTTCCATTTAATTCATTACAATCTATGCGCAACATGATTTTGTGACGTATGTTTGAGGGGGATGAGAGGTCAGTTATGTATAACCTCTAATATAACCCTTTTTCTAGTTGTGTTTATGTCCTTTGGTGATAAATACTCTTCGTGTTAAATGACATTCTTATCAAACGGAACGGTATTTATCTGATATTTTGTATCTTTTTAGTTTATGATTACCATACATATTTGCTTACTTTTAGCACTCTGTCACACTGAAGGTACACTATATTCTATGATTTTTGTAAATACAGAGAAAGCATAGGAAATCCTGCAGATTTTATACTATAAGAACTGAATGTGCTTTTACTACCTTAGATGGTTTCTATGTTTAGATGATCCAAAAAGACTAGTTTGCAAACCTTTGTATGTAACTCTGCTATGTTTTCTATGCTGGTAGTATACGTGTAGGAGCTGTGTGTAGACTGACTGGTCTATGTGTGTGTTTGAACCGCAGCTGCTGTGTGCATGTGGCGTGTCGGCAAATCGGCGCATGCGAAACGTGTTGCACGAGTCCTCTAGCATGGGATGATTGCCACACCGAGTACGATGCCAGTCCCACCTTAACTATCTTTCCTGTTTAGTTTCAGTCGGTGGATGAAGAATTAGACTTCCATGTGTCTATCTTTAGTCTGATTTACCTAAAAGTCAACAGGGAGCACACATCAGACATCAGTTTTGGATTCTCCTTGTAATCAGTACCTCAGAAATGCTGTATTCACACATCAGATGGCTCGGTTTGGGCTCTTGTCTTGTGCCAAGCCCTCGGTGGAACCGTTGAATTTCACCACTGATTCCTCTCACATGTGATCCGTCATTTTTCAGAATATAGCTATTTTTTCATTTGAATAGACCTGATGTTTGATGTGCAAGCCCCAAACAGGATCAAGTAGATACTCCAGGTGTTTATTTCTTCATAAAATAATTCATGTTATGAGTGGAAATAGAGCCGGTCCTCTTGCGAAGCGATAGAGAAAGTGTTGAAGTAGTTGTCTTGCAGGATGCAGGTTAACACAAGTGTCTCACATTGAGAGTATTTGGGAATGTAAAGTTAATGTGGTTTCTGCATGTGAGGTGGCATTACAGAATTCACATGTTAAGTATCTCATATGAACATTCCACCCAGCCACTTCTTAATATAGATTCTACCGGGAATTATATAACATATTTATTATTATTAGTGTTAAATGATAATTTCCAGGACAGTGTTTTAGTTTGACACGGTTATTTCACTCTTAATTGTTTTTCTTTGCAGAATTCTGTCCCTCTGTAGTTTGTGAAGGATAATGTGTATAAATAAATGTATGACAAAATGGATAATGTCCATGTTCTGGTTCTTGAAAAGGTAATGGGGTTGTGCTTTTTCAGATGTAACCTTTCTTGTAGTGTGTAATAAAGCTGTTTGTAAATGTAAAAGGTCTGCAAAGTTTTAAAGGGGAAATGAAGCGGTGAATCAAGTTTACATGATTTACAAGATGGATTTCCAATATAATCAACAATTATATAAGAAACATTACAAATGTAAACATTTAGAATAAAAAAAGAAAAAAACGTTGTATCTTTCGCCGCCAGGGCGCCGCCATTGTGCAGGTGACGTCACGGGGTTGGTTGGCTCAAGTTTAACAGGCTCTGGGCATTGAAAATCGCGACATCAAACTGTGTTTACACCAGTGTTTTACTGCGAACGACTAATGTTAGGTACAGATATTAGACAAAAAGACGAAGTCTCATGTTATATGTTGACAAACTGCACATAGAAACATTGTTCGCGATGTCAACACCATGTAAGTTACGTTGCTGTGTAGAACAGTCAGTGGTGGTTTGGGGCGAAGAGCGGGTTTGCAACGCTAACTTACCAGGTGTCAGTGTGGCTGTTGTACTGCGATGCCCTCTGTGTCAGAGTCCATCTGTTGTCAAGAGGTTGATCTTGAGCATGTATTGCGTGGTCAATTCTGCATCACCGGCGCGCACGTTTACCATGCTGTGCCGGGAGTTAGACGTGTGGAAGTGGCGATGCTTTCCCTGAAGGATGTCAGAGCGGAGACACTTTTTCCTAGTATATGTAGGCTGTAGCTAACGTTACTAGCACTACCAGTGCGAAAATATGGACGTTTCATTTCCCCTTTAACAAATACATACTAACTTACATGGTGTTGACGAGACAGGAATATCTGACGGCAGACATCGCGAACAATGTTTCTATGTGCAGTTTATCAACATATAACATGAGACGTCGTCTTTTTGTCTAATATCTGTACCTAACATTAGTCGTTCGCGGTAAAACACTGGTGTAAACACAGTTTGATGTCGCGATTTTCAATGCCCAGAGCCTGTTAAACTTGAGCCAACCAACCCCGTGACGTCACCTGCACAATGGCGGCGCCCTGGCGGCGAAAGATGCAAAGTTTTTTCTTTTTTTCTTCTAAATGTTTACATTTGTAATGTTCTTATATAATTGTTGATTATATTGGAAATCCATCTTGTAAATCATGTAAACTTGATTCACTGCTTCATTTCCCCTTTAAAGATCAACGTGCACTATAAATTGAGTAATTGTCTAATTCTAAGAGAAACAATTTATTCTGAACTCCTGAAATGAGCCTTCAGTAGTTTCAGTAGTCTCACATCCTACAAAAACCTACATAGGTATGTAACATATTTTGAATAATGTCAGCCTATATTCTTCATTGGCTACCTGAGTTGACCAATCACAACACACTGGGCCATCTGACCAATTAGAGCAGAGTAAACCAATCATAACACACTGGGCCATCTGACCAATTAGAGCAGAGTAAACCAATCATAACACACTGGGCCATCTGACCAATTAGAGCAGAGTAAACCAATCATAACACACTGGGCCATCTGACCAATCAGAGCAGAGTAGACCAATCACAACACACTGGGCCATCTGACCAATCAGAGCAGAGTAGACCAATCATAACAGACTGGGTCATCTGACCAATCAGAGCAGAGTAGACCACTCACAACAGACTGGGCCATCTGACCAATCAGAGCAGAGTAGACCAATCACATCAGACTGGGCCATCTGACCAATCAGAGCAGAGTAAACCAATCATAACACACTGGGCCATCTGACCAATTAGAGCAGAGTAAACCAATCATAACACACTGGGCCATCTGACCAATCAGAGCAGAGTAGACCAATCATAACAGACTGGGCCATCTGACCAATCAGAGCAGAGTAGACCACTCACAACAGACTGGGCCATCTGACCAATCAGAGCAGAGTAGACCAATCACATCAGACTGGGCCATCTGACCAATCAGAGCAGAGTAGACCAATTATAACGGACTGGGCCATCTGACCAATCAGAGCAGAGTAGACCAATTATAACAGACTGGGCCATCTGACCAATCAGAGCAGAGTAGACCATTCACAACAGACTGGGCCATCTGACCAATCACAGCAGAGTAGACCAATCACAACAGACTGGGCCATCTGACCAATCAGAGCAGAGTAGACCATTCACAACAGACTGGGCCATCTGACCAATCACAGCAGAGTAGACCAATCACAACAGACTGGACCATGAGCCCATTCTCATCCCAAGGCGTCATATACTGACGGTTTTGCCAATCCGTAGACATCCAACACACTTTAGCGACAATATGAGACACAGATATATATGGGCCAGAAGCCGCCTCCTAGTGGTCTAACCCTAACCCTACCCCAGACCTAAACCTACCATAACCGAAGCGTCTCATATGACGCTAAAGGGTGCCATGTGCGTTGGATGTATACGCTTTGGCAAAAGAGTCGTATATGACGCCTTGGGATGAGAATGCATTGGGACCATCTAACCAATCACAGCAGAGTAGACCAATCACAACATAAGGCCTATCTGACCAATCAGAGCAGAGTAGTCCAATCACAACAGACTGAGCCATCTGACCAATCAGAGCACATTAAATATCACTTAATTTTAACATTTACTCTCCTTTAAAGTCCCCATGAAATCAAAATTGACCATACTTACTTTGTTTGCCTAAATTGATCGTTTTGTGGTGAACAATTCATACTATGCAAGTCAATCCACACACAAAATTTTTGTTTGGCTTCGTAATCTTTAATCAAATTTTGAAAATGCCCCTCCCCTCTGCATTGGAGGACCTTGCCCGATGACGTAGGCTTTACGGTTTGGGTGTGTCCTTAACATCCATAACCACGCCCCTCCAACTGACACCTGCTGTTGTGTTTGCGAGCGCCGAGCGAGCATTGATTGACAGCGTGTGTAAACTTGAGTCATCCTCCATTTCAGAATGAAACACCCATTTTTCTAGATCCAATCAGGTGCTAGTTGAAAAAAAGCCACATCCACTATTTTGCCTCATTTAGTATTCCGTTTCTCTCGGAAATACGTCACGACACTGGAGAAAAGTCGTTTGCAGCTTCCGGTTCACGGGGACTTTAAGTCAGAAGCAAAGCATGATAGGAACTAGAAATGTGATGTAACTCATTTTGTGAATTTGTGTGTGTGAACATTCACTTTTAAATGGGAACATGTATGTGTACAATAAAGGATAAAACCTTGTGAATATTACATGTAATGCTATTTTTGTCTTAATTTATAAATATCTTATATTCTATCGCTAGTTTCCATGGAAATTTATTATGTAATACATTTTGCAGTATTTCCCCATATATTTTTGTTCCCTAAAGGAAGCCTGTTATAGCATGCAGAATCACTGAAGGAAAGAAGAGAACAGAAAAAGAGACAAGTGCCATCATACCAGATGTGGGCCGGATCTGGGCCGCAACTGGGATGTCTTGGCTAACCAGGAACCCTGCTGTAAGCCCCCCAGTCGAAGATCACATTGCTTTTTGTAAATCATAACTTACCTGTGAGGTGGAGGACATACAGTCTATGGGACGGAACATGGCTAAACTTAATCAATCAGCAAACTAAAATTAAGTTATAACTTAAGTCAAATGAATAATACTGTTACTTTCTGACAAAATCGTTGTTTTACCTTAAAGGAGAACTCCGGCGAACAATGAACCTTCGGTCTAATAAAACATCGGTACCTAGTCAATCGTTCTCTGAGTTTTGTTTTCATGATAATCGAATGTAAAGAGTTTTATCTCTAAAAACTGTTTAGCGTATAATGCTAGTAATGGGGGCATTGACTAAGTAAAAAGAAATCGCTAGTTTATACCACTAACAAGGCTCAAAATAGCCCCACACTAACGCAGTAACATAATGAGGCTCCATACATACTGTACAAAACGAAGCATTGAGAACTTTGTAAGTGTACAGACCGTTTAATAAGGAGATACTTTATGAAGACAGTTCACTTCGCGTATACAGACAGGAGCCATCTTAAAAAATAGTCTCGATAAGTCGATCCCCGAACGCCGTTCATACAGTTCAGAAGTTCGTTGAACTTCATAGAGTTCAGATCACTCAGCACGACGTTCGTGGTTTGACGAGACTATTTTTTAAGATGGCTCCCGTCTGTATACGCGAAGTGAACTGTCTTCATAAAGTATCTTCTTATTAAACGGTCTGTACACTTACAAAGTTCTCAATGCTTCGTTTTGTATGTCTGGAGCCTCATTATGTTACTGCGTTAGTGTGGGGCTATTTTGAGCCTTGTTAGTGGTATAAACTAGCGATTTCTTTTTACTTACTCGATGCCCCCATTACTAGCATTATACGCTAAACAGTTTTTAGAGATAAAACTCTTTACATTCGATTATCATGAAAACAAATCTCAGAGAACGGTTGACTAGGTACCGATGTTTTATTAGACCAAAGGTTCATTGTTCGCCGGAGTTCTCCTTTAAAAAGGGCACAGACAATAGAGTGGCGACGTCAGAAGAAAAGACTTTCGTTAAATGACTCGATGAACTCTTTGAAACAACTCATTCGAACGAACGGAATCGTTTAAACGAATCAGTCACGTACACTCGGCGCGCGCTCGTCTGGTCCTCATCAGTCTCGTGCACAGTCTGCACTGCGCGGAGCTGCTTCACTCTCCAGCTGGAATACATACACACTCTCTCTCATCAAGAACATCTACAGGTAATTATCATCCTTTCAGTGTGGATAAAGGAACATGCTCTGCTGTCGTCATACATGTCAACAGATGCATGCGTAAATGTACTAATGATTTCATATTCTGAAGTCAGACATATGTGTTAATGTGTGCTTTGAATATTAGTATTATATATAGTGCATTAGTAGTGTTTATGTTTTGTGCATGTTAAAGGTGTTAATATTGTTTATATTTAGTGCATGTTAAATGTGTTTAAAATTGCTTAATTGTTTGCATGTTTATAATATAGCCTCCCATTTAATAATAACGCAGCTGTGCAGCGCATAATCAGTGACGAATGTCAGTCCTGGCGTTATTTTTGCTGCAACGTGGAGAAACAATTGTTTAAAGATAACACACCAGTTAAATCGCATTGGATAAAAAGGCGTCTGCTAAATAAATAAATTATAAATGTAATTCAAAAATACAAAATGCAACTATAAATCCAGTCATCATATTATTCAGTTCTTGTAATAAAATTGAGGTCAAAATAGTATTATTATACTGTCAAAATTATAGCACTATCAAATTACAAAAAGATTGTGAAGTTTTCTGACGCTGCACACACTCCTGATTTTACTAATATCTGTCTCGGTCATACAAAGGATGATGCACAATTCTAGGTTTTGATACACTTCCATTTTTTTTAAAAGTGGAGCCATGTCAAGTAAAATCTATGCAAAAGCTTTTTTTCAAAGCAGCTGTCCTGTGAGTAAAATATTAATGTGGGCAAATTCTTCAATTATGAAACCAATTTAATTGCTGCTCTACAGAGGCCATTAATTCATTAAGTTGGATGTTGATTCAAAATAGCTCAGCAAAGTCAACCGAACTCATGTAAACTATAAAACAGCCCTATACAGAAGTGTCATTATTGAGCTAAAAAAGTGAGGACAGTTGTAATTCTTTATAAGTATTTAAAGGTAGAGTAGGCAATTTTTGGAGAGGCTAGCAATAGCAGGTTAGCTTTGAAGACCCCATCCTCCCTCCTTCAAAACACATGGGCGTCCTAAAACTTAACAATGAATGTTATCCGTCCAAATCTAATGTTAGCTTCACTGCCTTTGATATCCCACAATCCTCTGCTTTCTATTGACAGTTGAGCTAAAAAATAATTATGGCACCTGAAAGTTGTGGTTGGTCGTCAGTTTGTGTGTAAATGTACATTTTCGACCAACGCTTTCCAATTCTGATGTCACTTCTGTGAGAAATTACTGTTTTAATTATGAAATATTAGTTTGGTTCTCACCAAAGCTCGCTCTATTTTGCTGTAGATCATTAACTGTTACGCTGCCTCTGAAGTCTGTTCACAATCAGGCCCGTTTACACGACAATGCTCGTGAGTGAAAACGTAAAATATTTTATCTGATGTGCCTTTCGTTTACACTGCGACGGCGTTTTTGAGGATTAAAAACGCAAAAAAGTGAAACCACCCTCCAGAGTGGAAATCTTAAAAACGCTCCACCGCCGGGTTCCCGTGTAAACGGTAAAAACGCAAAAGTCTGCTTGACAGTGAAGTTTGTATGCAGGCGCGTGGACTTGGTGCTGTTGAAGCGTCTGAAGTGCATATACTACATTGAATTTCACACACTTTTGCGTCACCATTTGCACGTGGATTTCCCACACAAAACGCTCATCTAAACGCAGAATAAAAAGTGATGACGCAACGCCACTTTTGCGTTTTCTCTTCAGAATAGTTTCCATGTAAACATAGCCTCAGTTTGTGAGGTAATGCCTGCTTTAATGCCGCTCTGCTGGCCAATGGAGGTCGACGTCTGCATCTGCCATCTTGCCACAGGCATCTCGCTCACTCGTAACATTGTGTTTTAATGGTACATGTACTATTTAAATAACCATAACTTGCTCAATTTTCTACCGATTTTCAAACAGTTTGGTTTGTTATAAACGTCAGAGATGTAGTTATGACACTGCACACTTATGAATAATAAGTGTATCAATAAATACCCAGACAGCAAACTGACATTGAATCAACGTGGAAACGACGTCTCTCATGACATTGAAACAACGTTGATTTTGCTCATCGAATTAACGTTGAACCAACGTCAGACGCGGCATTCTTCAAAGCTAAATGAAAATCGAAAATTGGTTTGCTTTCATAACATTGAAACAACGTTGATTTCAAGTTGATTTTCCGTTAGCGGATCTTTCCAAGATGGCGGCCGAGTGGCACGACTTGCCTAAAAGGACTTTGCTCATAGTGACGCAGCCATGAACGCGTACAACAGGGAGCAAACAAAAGCGTCACGAGAGATGGCGTTTAACTACCTCATGTCTCAAAGCACATATTAACATTACAATGATAATGAACATAACTTAAAGAGCTCTAGTTGCACCACATGACTGCTGCAGATTCATTTCAGCGTTGATAGTGTTGATATAGAAACGCATAATTACGAATCACAAACCAAACGCTATATAAATAAAGATGATTTGACTATAAAAGACAGCTGCTGTTTCGTTAACGGTGCTCAGTGACTGACGTCTGTCTTCCTCTGGATAGGTATGAATATATATATATATATATATATATATATACAGTATACGCTGATAGGCAGGTAGGACATTAGATTGGTTGAACGAATCTCACGACCAATTCGTACGAATTCGTACGAGTGATTCAAACGTGGCTAATTCGTACTAATTCATATGACCTCACTCGTACGAATTTGTATGATTTGTCTAAACCCACGTGACGGTTATGTTTAGGGGCGGGGTCAGGGGTAGGTCATTCGTACGAATTCACACGAATTGGCTAATTCGTAAAATATGTACGATTTAGCAAAATCATACTAATTCGTACGAGTGAGGTCGTACGAATTGTTACGAATTAGCCACCTCGTAAAATTCGTACGAATTCCCGTGAGATCGGGTTGCTACTATGCCTAGGGGTGTGCGATATGACGATTTTTAATCGTGGACGATTAAAATGTCTCCACGATCTGCTTTTGAAGAAATATCGTAGTATCGTGTTACAGTGCATTCTGTCAGTTCAGTTCTGGCGCCTCCGTCTCAACTGTACAACGCAACGTAGCCTACACATGATCACACGTTAATGAATAGGTACGGGACACTGCAATTCACAAAAGTTCATAATTTGCATAAGCCTTGCCGGTTAAACATTTAATTCACGCGCTGATGCGCTGTTCTAACGTGCGCTTTCCTGACCGCATATACCCCCGACAATCACAGGCACTAGAAGTCTGTCAAACAGCGCCTGAATACTGGACTAAGTTATCTTTCGAGTCTTATTATGCTAATACTGTTAAATACACACAATGTTTACATAAACAGGCTATGTCTAAAGTGAAAGCAAACATTTGAGAGAATATCTGGTGTAATATGCGTCTATATTAAACGCGTCGCGTGCTGGTCTAAAAGCAACAGGAATAAATAGTAGCCTACTGCCGCTTGTTCTTAAAGGGATAGTTCACAAAAAAAAAAAAAAAAAAAAAAAAAATCCTCATTATTTACTCACTCTAATGTTGTTCCAAACCTGTATTAATTTCTTTCTTGTGCTGAACACAAAAGACAATTTTTTTAATGTGGATAACCAAACAGTTGCTGGTCCCCATTATCTTCCAGGAGAGAACCTATAAAAAAAACTATAAGGGGACCAGCAACTGTTCGGTTACCCACATTATTCAAAATAACTTTTATTTTCAACAGAAGAAAGAAAATTATTCGGGTTTAAAACATCTTGAGAGAGTAAATTAAGACAATTTTCATTTTTGAGGGAACTATCCCTTTAGTGTTAATGAAACAAAACAAAACAAAACAAAAAAAAAACAAGGAGAAAATCACTCACTGACAGAGAACTTTAATAGTAGCTTTAATAAGAATCAATATTTTATACAGTGAAGTCTATGTAGTGTTTTAATTTCATATTTGTTCATTTAATTACTTCAATGCTACTGCTAAATACACCTACTGCATCTGAAAAAAATAAAGCACTATTTATTTAATATGAATATTAATTTGTGTAATGTTTATCTTGTCTTAGTTTTTTAATAACAAAGAAAATAATGACAAAGATTTTTATCTTCGCCACTGGCCTAAATGTGTGGCTTTCTTTTTTCTTTTGTTACCTAAGGCTTTGTTTTTAACATAGGGACATTAGTTTGGCTGTAATGAACAGCCACTTACAAAATATTAAAACCAACTTGAAAAAGAATCGTGATAAAAAATCGTGATCGTGATTTTCCTAAAAAAATCGTGATATGATATTTTTTCCATATCGCCCACCCCTAACTATGCCTTCCACATGCAATATAAATACATTTAGATCACTTCATTTAATGATTTCTATCTGGATGTGAAGAGTTTGGGAATGGGATTGTGTGGATCTGCATACATGTGTCATTAAATGTTGTGTGTTTTGGAGCTCATGAATGTGTCGGTCTTTAAACAGGCCCATCATCCCGGCAGCGATGGACGCTCTGGCGTTCTGATCCAGTGACAGGTACTGCACTTTATATGAGAGCTTTGTGTGTGTGTGTGTGTGTGTGAGACAGGTATTAGCATTGAAATATCACCTGTAATGCCATGCGCCAAGCCTAAAAACAGTCAAAACTTGAAGGTTCAGAACAACGATACCCTCATGTCACAATTTAAGACCCACTGATATCACAATACCATATTATTGCGATAATCCAAGACATGCTAAAAGGTTAACAAAAAATTCAACTTGATTAAAATGCTAAATTTGGTGTTACATTGTGTGTGTGAATGAATAGTCTTGGACTTAGAGACAATAGAGACACCAGAATAAACACATTCATGATTCTGAAGCTGAAAACACAGGATTATTTTAGATGAATATGTTTACACTCTTTCACTGACTAGATATATTTAAAATAACGTAGGACACTTTACACTGGTAACATTTGGCATTATCAGAAACCACAAATATTGCATTATTATACATTATAGTCACCATTGTAGTAGTTTAATATTGTACTGACACTAAAACATTGCCATTTTGGGTGGATTATACACACTACATATTCTCACTATCCATGATGTGTTGCATTTTTATATTGCGATATATGTTGACACGATATATTCTTACACCCCTAGCATAAACAGTTCGACAGCTGCTCAAATGACACACACACAGATTGCAGTGTGAGTGTGTTTTTGTCTATTGAATGTGCTTTTCTGTGTGCTTCCGAAAACACGTTTCCATGTATGTCAGATTTCCTGGAGATGAGTTGACGTGTCCATGTGTGTTTCCCTCAGGTGGTGTGTGTGAGTGTGTGAGCGCCCCCCGGTGGCATGAGCGCGTGCGGGAGGAAGGCTCTGGCTCTGCTCAGCAGTGTGTTTGCGGTCTGCAGTCTGGGTCTGCTGGGCATCGCTGTCAGCACTGACTACTGGCTCTATCTGGAGGAGGGCGTCATCATGCCCCTCAACCAGAGCACTAACACACACCTGTCCATACACTCCGGCCTCTGGAGAGTGTGTTTCCTGGCAGGTCAGTCACATTTCACAGTTACTTATATTTAGAAGTGCTAAGGGACCACTTTACAGTTCATAAGTTAACATTATTAAAGGAGTAGTTCACTTTTAAAAAAAAAAAACTTTTGCTGATAATTTACTCACCCCCATGTCATCCAAGATGTCCATGTCTTTCTTTCTTCAGTCGAAAAGAAATGAAGGTTTTTGGTGAAAACATTCCAGGATTTTTCTCCATATAATGGACTTCAATGGGAACCAAACGGTTCAAGGTCCAAAAGACAGTTTCAGTGCAAACTACAAACTGTTCAAAGGGCTTTAAACAATTCCAGACGATGAATAAGGGTCTTATCTAGCGAAACGATCGCTCATTTAATAAATAAATGACAAAGTTTAGATTCCAGACGATGATTCAAGCGAAACGATCGCTCGTTTAATAAATAAGTTTAAGTTTTATAAGCTCAAATGCTTAACTTGCTCTGTTCTGTGATGAGTGTTCGTGACTCTCCTGTTTGAACTCGTTCATCCAAATGAACAAATCTTTTTCGAGTCATTTGGTTCATTCAATGAACGAAATGAAAGAGTTGACTCTGGAAAAGATTCGTTCATTTCAAACAGGAGAGTCACACAGAACAGAGCAAGGCGAGCATTTGAGCTTCTAAAACTTAAACTTTGTTATTTATTTATTAAAGGAGCGATCGTTTCGCTTGATAAGACCCTTATTCATCGTCTGTAATCGTTTAAAGCCCTTTGCTTTAAAAACAGTTTGCAACTGTCTTTTGGACCGTTTGGTTCCCATTGAAGTCTATTATATGGAGAAAAATCCTGGAACGTTTTCATCAAAAACCTTAATTTCTTTTCGACTGAAGAAAGAAAGACATGGACATCTTGGATGACATGGGGGTGAGTAAATTAATAACTATATTAGTTAACATTAATTGATTAACACACACACAAGCTCTTGAAGCTCCGCCCCCTGTGCCTGGAGCAGCAGCTCATTTGCATTTAAAGGGACACACACAACAACTGTGCGAATCTCAAAACTTGACATTTATCAACTATAAAAAAATATCTGTGGGGTATTTTGAGTTAAAACTTCACATACACACTCTGGGGACATCAGAGACTTATTTTATATCTTGTGAAAGGGCCCCTTTAAATCTATTTCCTATGTTTCCCTATTAGAGTCAGTGTTGACAGCCGTTCATTTGAGTTCATTCCAATGGACTTCACACATTCAAAGGGGTTTTAATGGCTTTATGCCATTAGTTTTGCCTGGCCAGGCATTCTGGACTGATCACAAAGGTTTGAGCTCTCTCCGTGTGTCCGGGTTTGGCAGTCGCTGTCTGGGATCATCATTATCTGAATGTGTTTAATGATGAGATGTGTCCTGCTGTATTGATGAGGTTTATCCACGTGAGACTGTATGTTTGTTATCAATGAGCTCACACTCCTCTGAATGGGCAAACAACGGCACAAACACACACATTAGTCTCCGTGAAGGAATGCAGTGTGTGTGTGTGAGGATGTGGACCAAACCCGCGCTGTTTATATCCGGTGAAATTGAGCGTGACTGTGAACAGATGTGAGCCGTGGTTTGAGCTCTACTGGTTATCACGATCAGCCATGGGATTTAAAAAGCCCAAACTTTCCCAAGTCTCACATTATTTCTGTGCTTTAAAGTGAGAGGGTTGCTTTGCCTCGGGTGTTAAAGTGTGGAGCGTGTGAATGTGATCCTGGAGGTCTCACCACATGACTTACTGCACTAACACTACTGTCTCCCGAAGAAAATAGAAAGAATGGATGACGGCCATTAAAAAGAGAGCCCTTTTTCTCTGTGAGAAGATAGAGATTTATTTGGGCTACACATGATCTACTACTTTAACTCTTTTTATTGGAGCTGTTCAATCAGACAAATAGTACAGTCAATTCCGCATTAGTTTCAACATATTCACCAAGAAATCCAGCTGAAGTTATGATTATAAATGATGATGATTATAAATGCATGCTCCAAAAACATACGAGTATATTACAAAACAATACCAGTCAAATAATATAACATTCAAATATATATGTGTATTAGGCATGCACACTGAGTGGTAGCAATATAGACAAAATACAGCAAAAATTAAAACATTACTAATATAAGAGAGAAAGAAAACAACAACTTGCACCTTTTTAAACAATCCCAGAAAAAAACAAATACAATTTTGTTTCCTTTATATACCCTCGATCTGTCAGTTGATCTATGAGTCCTGTCTGACCTCTCTTCCCTAGTTTTTCTGTCCAGTGTTTAAAAAAAAATAGAAAAAGTCTGAAACCACAAGATTAATGGCCATTTTTGTATTGTATTCAGCCCCTGTTTGAAGAACCCTGGTGTGTGCTATTAAATGAAAACCCAAAGCTTATCTTATCCCGGAGCAATAACTCTGGGATAACTCTCTCTTTCTCTCTGTGTGTGTCAGGTGAGGAGAGGGGCCGCTGCTTCACCATTGAATATGTGATGCCCATGAATGTTCAGCTGACCAGTGAGTCGACTGTCAACGTTCTGAGTAAGTCACACACACACCTTCATGACAAGCAAAAACGAGCGTTGCTAATGTCTACTGCAGTCCTTCTGAACTGGGTTTGGTCACAGACTTGACCAGAACTATCTTCAGTGGTTTGAAGTCAGTTGTAGTTCTTGTGTTTCTCTTTTCTTCAGTGATTCTGCTTGTTAACAGTAGGTGTTCATCACAAATGCTCAATCTTCACTTAATTATACAATTATTATCCAATTATCATGCTGGGATCTCATTCAGTTTGAGTTCTGTTTCAGTCATTGTGTCCACATAACTTTGGGTAATATTTAAATTAAGTGAACTCAATTTTATAACTGTTAAGTTTTACCCTGAATATTTTTGTTTCTGAATGACTATTAAAATTTGGCAACACTTCCATTTGCAAACAACTTTTCAAAGTATAGAGTAATAAAGTACTCACACTGTAAAAAATTATTGGTTTAAAAATATTGAAAAAGTAAGTAACCTGGTTGCCTTCAAATTTTAAGTTCAATGAACTGGAAAAAGTGAGTTAATACAATGAAGGAGAATGATTTAATCATCAGAAACTCAAAATGTGTTATCTGAACTACATAAATGATTTAAGTTGATTTGACAAAAGAATAAATGTTGTGATTACTACACTGTAAAAATATTGTTGGTTTAACTTAAAAAAGTAAGTAACCTGGGTTGGCTTAAAATTTTAAGTTGATTGAACTGGAAAAAGTGAGTTAATACAATGAAGGAGATTGATTTAATCATCAGAAACTCAAAATAATAAGTTATCTCAACTAAATAAATTATTATAAAGTTGATTTGACAAAAGAAAATATGTTGTGATGACAAATCTTGAAAATGTTTTTTTACAGTGCACAAATCATTAATAAACTATTAGTTTATAGTTAATTTGTAGTTTATAAATTGCATTCTCTACATTGTTGATATATTAAAAGGTTGTAGACAAATAGTGTGTTTTTCGTTCATTGTCACTGTAGTTAACACAATTATTATTATAGTTTAAGTTTATTAACCATAAATAGTTCTCTCTTTAGATTAGGTCACGGAAAATCATTGATTAAGTGCTTTAAACCAATATTTATTGGACATTAACTGCATTAGTATTAAGTATTTCTTAAAATCTTTACAAATAAACATAAATACAGTACTATGCAAAAGCCTTAGGCATGTTACTATTTTCACCCCAAAAAAGGGTTTACTGTAAGCCAGTTATGCATACCTTTTGCTGTAGTGTGTCAGTAGGAAATATCCGTTTACATTTCCAAACATTAATTTCGCCATTAATTGTAATAATCCAGTGTATTGAAGAATCCGAAGTTACAGTACAGTGAAAAGTTTAAGGCAGTTGTGTAAAATTGCTGTAAAGTGAGGATACTCGCAAAAATAATGTCATAAATACATTTTATTTACCAATTAACTTCAATTAACTAAATCAAATCAATATTTGTTGTGGCCACCCTTTGCGTTTTAAACAGATTTTCCCCAGATACACAGTTTCTCAGGTACTTTCTTCAAGCATCTTGGAGAAAGTTGTCACAGTTCTTCTGGATACAGAAAAAAGACAAATATTTACATTTATATTTATTTAGGAAGAGGGAGGATGTCACAGCCACCACAGATGATCATATCATATACATTCTCACACACTAAATGTATTTCGTTCAATAGGGGATTTATATTCAATTAATTTTGAAATTCGAAATTTTAAGTTCTGAAATTCGCATTTTGGAGATTCAAAACTTACAGTCTCTCACTTCCGCTAAAATGGATCAGGGATTTTTATGACATCAGCTTCTCTTCACATCTTCTGTCCAATCAAACACTCTCTAGAATCTTAAGCTCCGCCCCCTCTGCTATAAACACCCCCTGGCCAAATCGACTAATTATCTATTTAAAGTCTATTCTTCAAGAAGAAGAGATGACAACTTTTTTTGTACATAATTTTTTCCTCAAAAAGAATATAAAGTTTTGTTTTCTACTGTCATTTAGTGCGCTTAAATGTAGCCCTCAACCATTGACTATACCCACTAAGCAAAATTTGTCACAAACGTCGGACGTTGAAAAGACGTTCACTGAGGAGCCAGAATGAAAGTTTTTATGACGTTTATATAAACATTCATCGATCCTTCGTACAAGTTTAAAAACTAGTTTAAATGTGGCCATTGTGGACATATTTTCAACATCATTTATGGTCTCATTTAGACAATTTGTACTGTTTCTGGACCAAATAAACATTCTCAGGATGCATTAAATTAAAACTCAAGTTTATTTCAATGTAATTTCCTAAGATGAAGTTTAGATGTTGATATTTGTTTAATTTTAAGTCACCATTGTAGTGATCAGTGTTTGCTTTAGTTGGGCTCTTGGTCCCAGTTCTTCTTACTTTAGCTATTTTTTGACTGTTGTAATTGTGTGTTTGTAAAATACAATGGTTATATGGAAGAGAAAGCCAAAGAAAAAGTATGATCGGCTGTCATCAGCTTCTAAAAGCAAGCATTTAATGTTGTGTTTAGACTTTTGTTTTCATTTCTGGCATTTATCCATCAATTTTGTGGAATTGCATTATTTGGGCGAGTAGCGTTAAAATTTTCACTTATTTGAAGGTGAATAAAAGCATGTTTACATAATGTTTTGAGAAAATGTTCCATAAAGTCACACACAGACATAAAGATTTCGCATATGATTCACAACAATGGTGACAATAAAAAAGCTTCATGCTGGTGTAGCTTTCATAGTACAAAACATCCTTGATTCCCAAGCTTTTTTTTGTTTTAGTTGTCACCATTGTTGAGAATCATGTCCAAAATCTTTGTCTGTGTTTGACTATGTGATATGTATTTTTTTAAATATTGTGTATACATGCTTTTTATTCACCTTCAAATAAGTGATCATTTTGATGCTAACGGCCCAAACAATTCCAGTTCCACAACATTGATGGTTATAAATGGCAGACATAAAGACAAAAGTCTAAACACAACGCTAATTGCCCACTTTGTGTTGATTATGTCATCATTAATGACATCACGTCACCAATTACAGACGATTTTACTTTTTCTTGGCTTATTCTGCCACAACAATGGTGTTATACAAATACACAGTTACAACCGCCAAAGAAAAGCTAAAGTAACAAGTACTGGGACCAAGAGCCCAACTAAAGCAAACACAAATTAAAACAAATAACTTCTTAGCCTCACCTGAACAATGTAAGGAAATTACATTGAAATAAACATGAGTTTTAATTTAATGCATCCTGTGAGTGTTTATTTGGTCCAGAAACAGTATACTGTAAGTTGAGACCATAAATGTTGAAAAAATGTCCACATTTGAACTACTTTTTAAACTTGTACGAAGGTTCGATGAACTTCTATATCAGACGTGCAGAACACGTCCAAAAAAGACGTCATAAAACTTTCATTCTGGCTCCTCAGTGAACGTCTTTTCAGCGTCCGACTTTTGTGACAAAAACTTTGAAAAGACGTCTTTTGGACATCATTTTGCTTAAGCTCAGTCAGATTTACCTCCAATGTTTAGGCTACACATGATCTGTCCGTAGATCTACTAACTCTTTTTATTGAAGCTTTTCAATCAGACAGTTACAAAAAAGGACAAAGGAGTATTTGTTTCAACATGTTAACCAAGAAATCCAGCTGAATCCAAATCCAATCCAATGGCATATAGACCCTTTTACAGTTGGTAAACATGGTGACTTTTTTGTTGTGGGCGGAGCTTAGGTGTAGGCAGAAAGATCCCTCTGGCCGCTTCACTAACGCTAGTTAGCAAGTATTTTTAGCTTATTTTTAGCTTAACAATGACTGGAGAAAATCCGATATTATCTTAATGTGTAAGGCCACTCAGTGTCCAGGACCGCGATTGTTATTTCCAAAAGTTATTTTTAACGGACAGAACCAGATTGGCCGACCCGTAGCCGTCTACACGCTCACTCTATGCATGGACGAACTGACAGGATTAACGTTACGTTACCTCGGTTGAGTGGCCTGACTTCTAACTTACACCTACCTTATAGAGAAACCGATCGTAAAGAGAGACTGAGGGCATATAAATCTTTAGATGCCTATATGGTCCTGTACAAGACTTGTGTGTACGATCCGCAGTTCTGCCGAGACCACGACAATGTAAAGAGTGACATTACAGTGTGATTTTAATGATGTGAATATTTTCTAGAAATGAAAGTTCCAGATACATCATATTCATTTTTCATCAATTCTTGCATTAAACAACACAACAAGATGACATTTAATAATAGTAACAATTATTTAAGCTCTTTATTATGAAGCCGAATCTGTGCTGGTTTGTAATGGCTGCCTCCAGTTTTCACTTTGCTTTGCCTCCAGCTAGCGCCGTGACGTAACTGTGACGTCGGCGCAAAAGGGGTCTATACAGTCCATGATGTACGGTGCTGGTTATGAGCTGTCAGTTTTGACAGGTGTGTGAGAGTGTATGTCGGTGTGGAGGTAATTACCCCGCTGATGGTGAGCATCACGGCTGTCACACACGAGAGCCGCTCCACATTAGCAGGAATAGCTCTGCTCCTCTCACGACTCAGCTGACATCACGCTTCACGCTGCTAGTTAGCATGCTAGCTAACTATTGTGCGAAACGCATTTGAATGAAATAAAACCAGCTGTTCATTGTATGTTCATGTTAGTTCACAGTGCATTAACTAATGCTAACAAACACAACCTTTGATTTAATAATGTAGGTAGTCAACTAATGTTTACTAATGAATCTTAATGTAAAGTGTTAGCACTACAGCTAAAAGGACTACTACATTAGCACTATAGGGCTGCACGAGTTATCAAAATATCTAAATATTGCAAATGTATATTGCAAGCTCTTGCAATATCTGAATGATTTTAATAAGATGATAAGATGTGATGTGCTTGATGTTAAAATAGTTATTAAGTGCAATATTAAGCAAACAGACAGCGTACGATCATGAAGTCAGCTCTCTTTCAGCGGACAACACACGAATACACACACGCTTTTGTCAAAATGCTTGAGTATTCTTGTAAACACAGTCGCTTGTGTCTCAAATGAACATAAACAGTTGGGAAAGAAACGGTGTGTGTCAATAGGATCATGCATTAGGTCTTAAAGTGACAGCAGCCTAATACAGTAAACCTGCTACTGTCTGTCAAAAGAGAAAATCACTCTTGACTGAATAACTTTTGTAGATTTAATATGAATCAATGTGAAGACTGTTTTAGTTTTACATGTGATTATTCAGTTTCTGCATTGTTTCTTGCTTGTAAGGCAACCTGAAAAACTTAAAGCACTGTATACTTTGTTTTATTGTATATTAAGGGTGTTTTTGACTGAATAACCATAACTAAAACAATAATTATATTACGCATTTTTTGGTTGAGCGATGACGATTCTTAAAAGTTATGGTTGTGTGAACAGGCTTTTAACTCACCATCCAATGATCTCGTTTCTCTTCAGAGATGATTCGTTCGGCCACGCCGTTCCCGCTGGTCAGTTTGTTCTTCATGTTCATCGGTTTTGTGCTCAACAATATCGGGCACATCCGTCCCCACCGCACCATACTGGCGTTTGTCTCTGGGATCTTCTTCATCCTGTCAGGTGCACTTCTTCCTCTTCCTCCTCAAGTCAAGTCTTTTTCCAGCGCTTTTACACTACAGAGCGTTTCAAAAGCAGCTTTACGGAGATATAACAGGAAAATAATGCAACATAATTTTGGTTTAGAAGAAAATAGCGGCACAGTCCAGCTTCAGTGATGGTTCATTTCAGTTGTAAAAACAGTTATTAATTTAGTTTGTTTATATATATATATCTGCTCTGGAGAAACCTGTGATGTCATCGTCCGGCTCAGTTCAGTTCTCATATAATGCTGTCAATGTAGGAATTGTTGAACGTTAAATGTCAGGCTGATATCTGTCTGTCTCACAGGGCTGTCTCTGGTGGTGGGTCTGGTTCTCTACATCTCCAGCATTAATGACGAGATGTTCAGCAGGACCAAGAGCAGTGAGGCGTATTTCAGCTACAAGTACGGCTGGTCGTTTGCGTTCGCTGCCATCTCGTTCCTGCTCACTGAGGTGAGGACACTGCCAATATCAGGCTGTTAGTCACACTTCTCTGCAGGTAAACCAGCCTCTGTGTTAGCTCAGGCTTACTTTAAACATGTAATCTCAGCTAACAGAGTTTTGTTATAAGAACGTTCGGTAACGCTTCCTTTTACAATCCAGTTACCCATGTAAATACTATGTACTTATTTTAGTAACTACAATTACTGGGTAATAACTAGTACTAACCCTGAACCTACCCCTGTTCCATGTACAGTGTAAAAAAATATTGATGGTTTAACTTAAAAAAGTAAGTAACCTGGTTGCTTTAAAATTTTAAGTTGATTGAACTGGAAAAAGTGAGTTCATACAATGAAGGAGAATGATTTAATCATCAGAAACTCAAAAATATATGTTATCTGAATTAAATAAATGATTTAAGTTGATTTGACAAAAGAAAAAATGTTGTGATTACTACACTGTAAAAAAATATTGATGGTTTAACTTAAAAAAGTAAGTAACCTGGTTGCTTTAAAATTTTAAGTTGATTGAACTGGAAAAAGTGAGTTCATACAATGAAGGAGAATGATTTAATCATCAGAAACTCAAAAATATATGTTATCTGAACTAAATAAATGATTTAAGTTGATTTGACAAAAGAAAAAATGTTGTGATTACTACACTGTAAAAAAATATTGATGGTTTAACTTAAAAAAGTAAGTAACCTGGGTTGCCTTAAAATTTTAAGTTCATTGAACTGGAAAAAGTGAGTTAATACAATGAAGGAGATTAATTTAACCAACAGAAACTCAAAAATATATGTTATCTGAACTAAATAAATTATTTAAGTTGATTTGACAAAAGAAAAAAATGTTGTGATTACTACACTGTAAAAAAATATTGTTGGTTTAACTTAAAAAAGTAAGTAACCTGGGTTGCCTTAAAATTTTAAGTTCATTGAACTGGAAAAAGTGAGTTAATACAATGAAGGAGATTAATTTAACCAACAGAAACTCAAAAATATATGTTATCTGAATTAAATAAATGATTTAAGTTGATTTGACAAAAGAAAAAATGTTGTGATTACTACACTGTAAAAAAATATTGATGGTTTAACTTAAAAAGGTAAGTAACCTGGGTTGCCTTAAAATTTTAAGTTCATTGAACTGGAAAAAGTGAGTTAATACAATGAAGGAGATTAATTTAACCAACAGAAACTCAAAAATATATGTTATCTGAACTAAATAAATTATTTAAGTTGATTTGACAAAAGAAAAAAATGTTGTGATTACTACACTGTAAAAAATATTGTTGTTTTAACTTAAAAAAGTAAGTAACCTGGGTTGCCTTAAAATTTTAAGTTCATTGAACTGGAAAAAGTGAGTTAATACAATGAAGGAGATTAATTTAACCAACAGAAACTCAAAATAATAAGTTATCTCAACTAAATAAATTATTATAAAGTTGATTTGACAAAAGAAATTATGTTGTGATAACAAATCTTGAAAATATTTTTTACAGTGTACTTACCTTATATTAGCCAGTACTTTCTAGGTAAGTACTGTACTGTAAAAGGAAGCGTTACCAAAGGTTCTCCAAATATTCCTGAAACATTCATTAAATCGTTCAAACACCGGCTGTGAACAAGCACTGAAAGAAAGAGAAATAAGAACACAAACTACAACTTTCTTCAGACACAGCCTTCGACGAACTGAAGATAAAAGACATACAATCTGAAGATCTGATTAAACAACTCCACAAACAGCATTACCAGCTTCACTTATTACCAACCAGACTGACTTCATGTCTGTCAGACGCTCTTATTGAGAATTAACAGAGGTTTGGATGTTGGTGTTGGTTGATAATGTCACCATTATGATGATCAGTGTGTTATCATAATCACTTTAGTTGGGCTCTTGACCCTTGACTTTTGTTAAATTACTTTTTTTCCAGTAATGACTGCATCATTACTAAATCGAGTCTTCAGTGTCACATGATCCTTCAGAAATCTCCTTCTGAATCTTTCATAAACATCAGAAGTTTGATAGCCTGACTTCGTCATAGTCGTATTCTAGTCAGAATATGAGTCTGAAACTGCTCCGTAGAGCTTTGATTATGAGGCGTGTCTTAACCGAACCCCTTGTGGGTAGACCCACAACCAATCAGAGCAAGGCAGTAAGTCAACTACTTTGCATAGTTGTCTACAGAACTTACTTATTTTAGAAGTTAAATAACAAGTGTTGCTTCTTTTACTTACTTCTCCATGAGTGCGACCAAAGGAGAAACCACAACGACCACAGGCTTTTCATTACGTCCCATCTTCTTAGCGACCGTCAGAGCCAGCTGATAAGTTACACTTTTGCCGAATCAAGTCAAAAATATCTTTCCGATCGACAAATGCCTTGATTGCAGTTTTCTGTATGTCTATTAAAATGAATGCGCTGTCGATTTATTTTACAACAGACGCGACAGTGGAATCTATACATCTCAATTCTCCAGCTGCAGTCATCTCTGAGCGAAACCAGTTAAGCGCTCTTTGATAACGTGATGATTACGTCCTTGCAGATCATCTGTCCATCATCGTATAAAGCCCGCCCTGGCAATTTGATTGGCCCGTTCATTTTTTGTCTGATCATAATTGATCGAGTCCAGACCGAACTTCCCGACCAAAAAATGTTGTGGGCGGAGTTCGGGCTGGCATCCAGGCTAGAAGTTTGACCGTCTTTCGGTCGTTACATCTCATTACATCCTGACAGGAGATGTAATGCTCCTGAAAGGTCAAATAGTATAACCACTAGAAAGGCACCATAAAAACAGTCCACATTCTGCAAGTCTTCTAATCTAGACCATACCAGAGAGTTGTGTGTGATATACGGACTGATGTTATGGTAGGTATTGAACTTTAAGTCAAGTCACCTTCATTTATACCAATATAGCTCGTTTCAAAGCATCTTTACGGTGATTACAGGAGATTACAGTAACAGAGATTGTTTGGCTTTACAGCAGCTGTAGATTAAAGTTATTGTCCAGATAAAGTTAGTTTTGATTGATTCACTTTCGTTTATTAGTTATTAACTTAGGGGCCGATAACACGACACCGCTCTGACTGAACACTTTTACTGTGTTCTGGCCGTTCATCCGCACAACAGCAGTGTTTGGGGCTCGAGAACGCATACCTAGAGACATGTTCAAAGTCACAAGTGTTGAAAAATTTAGAAAAACGTTATCATCTCTGTAAAAAACGTGAATCTGCGACAGTAAGCACATGCGTATCATGTGATGTGTGTATCACTGTAGTGATATTAAAGGAGTAGTTCACTTTTAAAAAAACTTTTGCTGATAATTGACTCACCCCCATGTCATCCAAGATGTCCATGTCTTTCTTTCTTCAGTCGAAAAGAAATTAAGGTTTTTGATGAAAATTTTCTCCATATAATGGACTTCGATGGGAACCAAACGGTTCAAGGTCCAAAAGAGAGTTTCAGTGCAAACTGTTCAAAGGGCTTTAAACGATTCCAGACGATGAATAAGGGTCTTATCAAGCAAAACGATCGCTAGTTTAATAAATAAATAACAAAGTTTAAGTTTTATAAGCTCAAATGTTCGCCTTGTTCTGTTCTGTGATGCGCGTCTGTGACTTTCCTGTTTGTACTCGTTCATCATGGTTAGATTATTAAAGTAATCTTAAGCATTAATTCTTTTAAAAAGCGGACCAAGTATTGGTTATTAGAGAGGGTAGTGAAGTAGAACAAGGAGACAGTTACCATCTATAATTTGTATAGAAAATGAAAATGTTTGTGTTGTCATTTTTATCACACTATATGTAATTGTCCTGTCTTGACGATATGTGTAAGAGGACCACAATGGAAATAAGTCCTGGACTTTATTGTGTTTTAATCCTCGATTATATTCCGATGCATTTTGTTTTTATGTTTTAAGGCTTTTTTGATATAATTAAATAAAAAAATAAAAAAAACAAACCAAAATGAACGAATCTTTTTCAGAGTCAATTCGTTCATTTCGTTCATTGAATGAACCAAATGATTCGTTCATTTTGATAAACGAACAAGAGAATCACGAATGCGCATCACAGAACAGAGCAAGGCGAGCATTTGAGCTTATAAAACTTAAACTTTGTAATTTATTTATTAAATGAGCGATCGTTTCGCTTGATAAGACCCTTATTCATCGTCTGGAATCGTTTAAAGCCCTTTGAACAGTTTGTAGTTTGCACTGAAACTGTCTTTTGGACCTTCCCATTGAAGTCCATTATATGGAGAAAATGCTGGAAAGTTTTCATCAAAAAACTTAATTTCTTTTCGACTGAAGAAAGAAAGACATGGACATCTTGGATGACATGGGGGTGAGTAAATTATCAGCAAAAGTTTTTTCTAAAAGTGAACTACTCCTTTAAACTCTCCTTGTCTGGAAGAGAGATGTGTAAACATTACTGTAATCTCACTGTAAAGCTGCTTTGAAACGAGCTATATTGGTAAAAGCGCTGTATAAATGAAGGTGACTTGCCTTCTCTCTGTGTGTGTGTGTGTGTGTGTGTGTGTGTGTGTGTTCAGAGTGCAGGTGTGATGTCGGTGTACCTGTTCATGAAGCGCTACACGGCGGAGGAGATCTACCAGCCCCACCCGAGCTTCTACCGGCCCCGGCTGAGCAACAGCTCTGATTACTCGGGTCAGTTCCTCCACCCGGAGCCCTGGACCCGGGGCCGGAGCCCGTCAGACCTGTCCAGCGACGCCTCGCTCCAGATGAACGCCAGCTACCCCGCGCTGCTCAAGTGTCCCGAGTACCAGCAGGTGTCCACCTCCTCGCCCTGCTGAGCTCGGGACGTCCAGACACGGCGTTCAGGTGTCAGCTAAAACTATTTAGCCAAACCTAAATGATGCGTCGACGCCTTAGAAAACGGACTCACTTCGCCTACTTATACTACACCCTAATAGTATGTACTCTTTTTGTGAATAAATAGTGCATACTTTTGAGTGTGTAGCAGAAGAGTAGACAAGCTTTGAGACAAACTATCCCGTCATACGATTGCGTTTATAACACAGTAAACTGACCTGTCAATCATCTTGTCAAAGATAAAATCCTCCACATTGAATTTAATTTCCTACAGTATCGAAGCACAATGATCTTGGTATTTCATGATGATGTATTTAAAAGTTAATGGCCAAACCGATCTTTATAAAAGTCCACGTTGTTATTCCAGATGAAATATAACACGAATAGCAGTAAATAAATATATTTTTAGTAGGAACATTGAGACGCAGGGTGAGAGAGAGTGTGTGATGGTCCAGCAGAGGGCAGTATAGGATTATGAGAACACTTTACAATTCAGGTTAACATGAATTTTAGTATATGAACAATTCTTCTTCAACATTAATTAATCGTTTACATGATTAAAAAATCAAAGGTCGTGTTTGTTAGCATTAGTTAATGCACTGTGAACTAACATGAACAAACAATGAATAGCTTTAACATTAACAAGGATTAATAAATACTGAAACAAATGTATTGTTCATTGTTAGTTCATGTTAGTTATGTCATCATCTAATGACCCGTATTGTAAAGTGTTCCCAGTATTATTCTCTGGAGTGATTCACACACTGCTTATTATAATCATCAAGGTTTAACGTACAACTGGGTGTCTGTCCATGTAAATATTTATGGTGCTTAATTATACGAATATGAATTGTAGCCATTATGGATCACTAGCCTTCTAGTACGTCAATCTGCTTTGAAGAAGAGTCTGATATTTGTGTAATTTGCGTGTATATGTAATGCAATATAATATCTTATCATATCAAATTGTTTTCTTATAAAGGTTGTTGTAACTAAATAAGTGCAGAAATCGTCTTGGTATCTATTGAAGACAGCAAATATAGATGAACAAATGTATCTTGAATTTCATAAATGTGTTAACGGATAAAATCTGTACCTGCATAATCCTTGTTTATTAAATTTGCAGTCGCCACACTCAAAACCAACGTCATGAGCTGCATATCATGAGGATATATACATATATATATATATATATATATATATATATATATATATTTATATAAGCAAAGCATTTTTCAGACAGTGACAGAGTTTGCTTTATGAGTTATCATTCAATCAATCCTAAAAAGGGTATTTTACAAATATTAGAGAATACAATAAAATACATCATAAATGTAACACAGTTGGAGACTAATGTATATCTACATAAAGATATTGATACATTTTATGAATTTTTGCTTCATTGAAAATTGGATTGAGTCGGTATAACGCTCAATTTCTTTCTTATATAAAACAGGGTTTATTTTACAGGAAAACTTACATTTGTGAACATATTTTGACATTAAAATGATTAAATGTGTTATATAAACCTGAGTGTGCTTGTCTCTAGTTCTCCAAAAACCCAAATAATAAATGTATTAAAATCACAAATAATTTCCCAAATATTTTTATGAATGTGCCGTGCCTGAATAAACCACAGTTTCAGGGCATCTGACACATTTAACTTAATTAAAGTAATGTTTCACTTGGTAAATCTTGTGTATAATTCTGAATGACGCCTCTTTGACTTTATAATTGAATATATGAGGTATAAGCCAAACCTTTTCCCACACAATATTGTCTGTCAATTGATTTCAATATGTAAATATCACTCATTAGAAATAACACTCATATGGATCTGTTCTGTGAGTTAAACTAGTATTATAAGAACTTACTATATAGTAGGTGAGGAGGACCATTGTTGAATGTAAATCATGTCTAAACATATGATTTCAGGCCATATTGCACCAAAAACTTGCATATGTGTTACAGGAATATTTAAATTAAATAAATGCTTTGATGTTTCAGAAACAAATTTGCATTTAAATGTTATATCTTTATTGTGCTGTATAAAATACTTATGTGAAGAAAAGTAGTTTGATAAAAAGGCCTGGCGATGAAATTCAGATGGTTTTGCTGGTATTTTATCAATATCATAATTACAACTAAGAAGAACATGTATTGCCAGGGTTTGAAATTGAATGTTTCAAAATCCAAAACATTTAGGCCACCATTTTCATATGCATTCATAACTGTTTTCGTTAGTTAATATATTTAGTTCCCTTTCAAGGGAACTCAAGCTGCGTTTGGAACGCGGTGGGAACGCTCTGCGTGATTGCGTCGTGAAGCACGTGTATAATCTGTCCAATGGACAGAACAAGACGTCATGGGCGATGACGTCATGACCAGGAAAACTATAAAGCACCCCAGAAAATAGACCGCATCAGCTTCTGTGTCTTCACAAGCGCTCTCTGTATGAAATTGTCCGTGTCTGATTTATTGTTGTCTGTCTGTTCACAATATATCGTATAATGGCTAAACAAGAATACAAGCGTTGTGTTGTTCCCTGCCCTCGTTTCATCACGGGTGGGGACACACATCAGCTCTGTGTTGCTTGTTTGGGAGTGGAGCATGCCCAGTCAGTTCTCGAGGGAGCTGACTGTGAGCATTGCGATAAGCTGTCTGTGAAGACGCTCCGCTCTCGCCGGGCGTTCTTTGAGGAGGACGGTTCGGTGCGCGCCCCCCGAGGCGCGGGTCCCGCTGCTGCCGAGGCACAGCGTCGGCGCTCGTCTTGGGGATCGCAAATGGATCTAACAGCGGGGTTTGAGACGGGCTCTGCCCTTTCTCAGCCCTTACCTGTTGGATCTAGTGCCTTATCTCAGGGAGAAGCACGCGCTGCGGTTTCTTCTCCCCGGGATGAGGCACAAAGTCTGCGACTATCCAGTTCAGAGGAATTGGAGGTCGTCAGGGCCGTATTAAGAGCTCACTGGGCCCCGGGGCTATGAGTTACTGCAGGGCCCCCCACCACTTTAGGTCACCAACTACATGAGCTAAATGTTATATTATTATACGAGTCATTTTATCCATCTATGATATACGTCACAGTTAAGTTATGTTACTTTTAACACAATTTTTTTATCATATCAAAATGTATTGCACCTAAAATTTCATAATTATTGTGACCAATTTCAATATCACCAAAGTAGCTTAAGAAAATAATCTCAAGCTTACTGATGACGAGTCACAAATTAAAATAGAACAAAGGCACAATAAATCGACCTATGAAAAACTTAAAGCACTGAATAATATTATATTATATAAAGTAATCAAATATACAATACATGGTTTTCACTATAAATTCAACATTCATTCTTGTTAATTTTGCAAAAGTAATTAAGTCAAATGCAGTAAATTACTTTCTTTCTGATGTTTGATTAACATTATTGACACACATGGCGACAGCAGCTTTATTAGCAGCGTCTGTCACTTTGAGACCTCAGAGTCGGATTCGAGTGCGCTGTGCAAAACCGTCTCAAGTTCACCACAGTCTATGGTTCACCTTGGTCTCAAAACCAGCATTTACAAAATTAATTCTCCCGCTGCTCACTGTGGCTGAGCAGTTTGAAATAATTTGTATCCAAACCACAACGTTTAAAAACGAGTTTAAATGATAAACTTACATCATGATGGCGCAGCAAAATTTAAATATTTCTACCATATTATCGCCAGTCCTTTAGGCGAATATAGAGTTTAATCAAACACTAAAAGCAAAATTATACATCCATCAAGTTAATATTCAAACTTACCGAAAGTTTGTGGGGTCGATGATGACGCTGTGTTTTAAGAATAGACTAGATTAGAATGAAGAGAAGTAAAGGCGATTTATTGGTTGATGTGTAGCCTATTCTAATAAGGCGCAGGCAGCAATCATCAATAGACGCATCCGGCGAAACTACCGGAAGTAAGCGGGGCGCCATTACTGAGCTGTTGCTGGGTAGCGTTGCGCCATTGCCTCCTATAGTTTTAGTTGCAACTTGCGTCCACTGGAATAAACAGCCCGCGATTTACGACTGTCACTAACGTTACAACGTTATCCCTTGTTTCACGAGTTCACACTCACTAATGATCAGAGAATAAAAATGGTTATGCGTATTTGGCGTGCTGTCCGGGGGGAGGGCTCCGAGCTCGGAAATTGGGCCCGAACCCAGAGTACTCCCCCCGTATCTCTGTTTAGGAAAATAATTAGGCAAGTGTGAGGAGATGGGGTGGTGGAGGGATGCTGAGAACAGTCGAGGAATAAGGGTGAGTCAACTGTGTGTTTTTATAGGCTTTACTTGTGCTGATTGAGTGAACCAGTTGATTACTGATTGCTGACAGCTGGCTGACTTGATTGTTTGATCATTAGAACGTGATCCTCCCGAAACTTGTTAATAAAACATCGAATAATGTCGAGTGGGTAAACAGTTTCCGTTATAAATTGTTTCAATGGTGGCAGTAAAATTTCAATTTTGAAGAGAAAACACTGTGAATACCCCAGGTCGACTGCCCCTGTCTGGTGCTGTACGGTTTACAGATTTCCTGGGCGAGTACAAGACGCGGACATTCGCGTATAATAACAATTATTTAATGACATAAGTAAAAAATATATAATAAATATGTGATATATTGATCAGCAAAATCTCCTCTCTTGCTATTTTTTCTATTCAATTAACATGCTATGGTCATTAAATGGCTTTCCTGAGCTAAATGTAACGTTATGTGACATAATTGTTTTCCTGCTGTTATATTGACCGCTTTCCATGGTTTAAAAACACTAATTGGTCGCTATTATGTATACTTTCTAGCTGTAACGTTACCTTACCCTTGCCTGTTGCAATGTGAAAATGAGATAAATAATGGACACAAATGAAAAACATGAATTTGTTTATTTGATTTCATTTATTTTTTTATTTATTGTTGCCAAATGGACAGATCTTTTTATAGTTTCCTCGTTAGCAAACGTTAGCCTAGCTAGCTTGCCAAGCTATTTACATAAATAACGTTAATCTGTAAGATCGTTTGTACCTTCATTTGTGACTGGAGGCCACTGCAGTCACAGATCAACCCAACAAGTCATTCTGCCTGGCTGTAGCTGTCATCGAGGGTGAGTTCGCTTTATCACCGAGGTTTGTTTACATACCGGTGCATATGTCTATGCCTGTGTAACAGCTCAGTAATGGCGTCGCCACAAGATGGCAGCCTACACAGAACGCTCGTCGGATTCGTCTATAGGCCTACGTGCAGTAGCAGGTCGGTCGTTCACAAGTTAAATATAGAATAAATGTATTTGTCATATCAAATTAAAACCTGACGTTTCAATTTACCATGCCCTGCTCAGAGCCGTTGGCCCTGCATGCCTACGGGGGTTTGATTGACAGGTGGCCTGGCCAATCATAACGCCGAATACGCAACTTTGTCCGACAACAAAGCTGTCAGTCGGTGGACATGAACTTGAAAACTGTAATGTTTAAATTACTTAAATGACAATATTTGAAAGTTGAGACTTTGTTTCATATCAACAGTAAGCTCCTCTGAACTCTCTCTCGTAATCACTCGGTGTAACGTTAGTCTTTGCCCCGCGAAGTATTTTTCACTGCGTGAGTGCATGAGAACATGATGTGCGTGACTCGTGAGAGCCGCCTGGCTCGTGACGTGGCCCGTCACATAGTACCTAAAAAAGGCGGGTCTTTGCGAACGTCTCTATTAATGATAATGATTCCATGATAATGCATGGAATATAAGGCAAAGTGCCACTAAATAACAGGGATAATTTGTGGGGGACGTTGCGTGGTAAGGCTTTGGTAATCAGATGGCTTGCAGTATCTGCTCTACAGCCAATCACGGGCCCCCTCCTTGCTTGGGCCCCGGGGCTTAAGCCCCGCCTAGCCCTATGGTTAATGCGGCCGTGGAGGTCGTCAGTATTGATGCAAGTGAACATGAACACACGAAACCATATCACAAGTCACTTGTAGACGAGGAGCTCATGGAGGTTTTAACTCGTGCTGTTTCTAGACTAAATATTGAGTGGCCAGAAACAGGAGAACAGGATGTTTGCAGAAATAAAAAGAGTTTGTTAGACGAGAGATTTTTGCCATCCAGAGTGCAGCCTCCACGCCGGGGACTCCCGTTTTTTCCCGATCTCCACACTGAGGTGTCGAGGTCGTGGAAAAAGCCGGTGTCTTTTCGTGTCTTTAATCCCCAGACACATAATTATAGTAACGTTATGGGGATGAAGGACGCGGGTTATATGACGATGCCTCAGGCTGAGACGCTCGCGAGCTATCTCTCTCCTGAATCAGCGTCATCTCTCGGCATTACCCACCAAGCCATTAAAATCAACTTCAGCGCTGGTGGGTAAAGCGTATTCGGCGGCGGGTCAGGCTGCGGCATGCTTGCATACCATGTCTATTTTGCAAGCGTACCAAGCCGACCTGCTTAGGGATTTGGATGATTGTGAGGAAGTCAGCGCTGACGTGATTCGCGAATTACGTCGCGCGACGGATCTATCTCTCCGTGCCACCAAAGAGATGGCTAAATCTGTGGGTCGATCTATGTCAGCTTTGGTGGCTACTGAGCGCCATCTGTGGCTTAATTTAGCTGATTTAAAAGATAAAGATAGATCTGTCCTTCTGGATGCTCCACTATCACCTTCTGGTTTATTTGGTGATTCTATAAACACAGTTATTGAAAGATTTCAAGAATCTAAGAAACAAAATGCAGCATTCCAGAAGTTTCTTCCTCGCCGATCTAATATCCCTGAGACTGCTGGGCGTTCTGATCAGTCTCGGCCGACTACGAGCTCCTCGCAGTACAGAGTACAGCAGAAAGAAAGCGTCGCTTCTCGGGCTCCTCCCGGGCCGGGCTGGCGTTCGCAGTCGAAGCCTATTAGAGACAGGCCAGATCTGAGGACTGTCATTGTCTCTAAGAAAGCTTCGGCTAAGAAGAAGTCCTGACGCCAAGGCTGTAAGGCTTCTGAGGGTGGTCCCCTCCGGGGAGAAACGGTTTCGAGGAATCGTTTCTCCTCTGCGCCCTCCGGGGGGCGACTCTCTGAGGGGAGTCGCAGCGCCGTCAAGTCGGTTGTTCCCTGCCGGTTATCCGCTTCAGGGCACCGAAGTGGCTCTTCAATTAAATCCAGAGGCCAGTCTCGAGAGACTGGTACCCTTAGTAGATTTTTTGGCAGCGTGGAAACTTCTGCCAAATGTATCTCATTGGGTCCTGCAGATTATACAATCGGGTTACAGAATTCAGTTCGGTTCTCGTCCGCCCAGGTTTATAGGGGTTCTTCCCACCGTGGTGAACTCCGAGCAGGCTCTGGTCATGGAGCAGGAAGTACTGACACTTCTGCAAAAAGGAGCTATAGAGAGGGTTCCTCCTCCCAGCAGAGAGTCAGGGTTTTACAGCCGCTACTTTATTGTTCCAAAAAAGGATGGGGGGTTACGTCCTATTCTAGACCTGCGTCTTTTAAACCACACAGTTCAGAAACTCAAGTTCAAGATGCTTACACTCAAACAGATAGTGTCACAGATTCAGTCCGAGGACTGGTTTGTGACGATAGACTTGAAGGACGCTTATTTTCATATTTCCATCCATCCTCATCACAGGAAGTTCCTGAGGTTCGCTTTCGGGGGCGAAGCGTACCAATATCGGGTTCTTCCGTTCGGCCTAGGGTTATCACCCCGCACTTTCACGAAATGCATGGATGCAGCCCTGGCTCCTCTCAGATTCCAGGGCATCCGTGTGTTAAATTACATCGACGATTGGCTGATTTTAGCTCACTCAGAGCAGATGCAGTTCGGCATCGAGATGCCGTTCTGTCCCATTTGAAACGGCTAGGGCTGAGGCTCAACGCCAAGAAGAGTGTTCTCCTCCCATCTCAGAGGACGAAATTTCTGGGTGTGGTATGGGATTCGACAACGATGCGGGCACAGTTGTCTCCAGCACGTATTTCATCGATTCTCTCAGCCGTAAAAGGGGTGAAACTAGGCCGGTCACTCACTGTGAAACAGTTTCAAAGACTGTTGGGGCAGGGGCGCCATTACTGAGCTGTTGTGGGTAGCGTTGCGCCATTGCCTCCTATAGTTTCCCTCACGCACCCAGCTCCTCTCGGACTGGATGCGATGGGTCAGGTTTGGCCGAGGCTGCGCCTGTACGCTTTCCCCCCGATATCTCTGATTCCGGGAGTTCTGGAGAGGGTTCGCCAGGAAGGGGTCAGTCTTTTGTTAGTAGCCCCGTACTGGCCGGCCCGAGTCTGGTTCTCGGACCTAGTGTCTCTTCCAGACGGCTCTCCATGGGAGATTCCGATCAGGAGGGACCTGCTGTCCCAAGCAGGGGACTCAATTTATCACCCTCGCCCGGAGTTGTGGAAACTGTGGGCTTGGCCCCTGAGGGGGCCGAGCTCATAGAGTCAGGTCTCTCGACTGAGGTCGTGGAGACCATACTCCAATCTAGAGCTCCCTCCACGAGAAGACTGTACGCTTTGAAATGGAAACTGTTCTCTACTTGGTGTGTAGAACGCAATTGTAATCCTGTTAGCTGCCCGATTGGTACAGTACTTGATTTTTTGCAAGAACGGTTTTCTGCTGGATTATCCCCATCCACTTTGAAGGTGTATGTGGCGGCTATTTCTGCCTACCACTCTCCTTTGGGTGGTTTATCTTTGGGGAGAGATCCCCTCATTGTTCGGTTTCTCCGTGGCACTTTGAGGCTTAGGCCTGCTCAGCGCACGAGAACACCTGCCTGGGATTTGGCTGTGGTACTGGAAGGCTTGGCTTTGGCTCCCTTTGAGCCCATTGAGGAGATTTCGGAAAAGTTCCTTACATTTAAGACTTTGTTTCTCATTGCTATTTCTTCTATTAAGAGGATAGGTGATTTACAAGCCCTTTCAGTTGCCCCTTCGTGCTTGGAATTTTCTCCTGGCATGGTTAAAGCTTTTCTTCACCCTAGGCCGGGTTATATTCCTAAAGTACCCACTAATGTGTCGGGTCCTATAGTTCTGCAGGCCTTTTGTCCTCCACCTTTTCTCTCTCCTGATCAGGAAAAGCTTAATCTGCTGTGCCCTGTTCGGGCTTTGGATGCTTATGTCCACAGATCTTCCCTGTGGCGTAAATCAGATCAATTGTTTGTCTGTTTCGGGTTAACTAAGAGAGGTTGCCCTGCCTCCAAGCAGGTTATGAGCAAGTGGGTAGTTGAGGCTATTACACTTGCTTACGAAGCGGCCGGTCAGCCTTCACCTTTAGCTGTCCGCGCCCACTCGACTAGGAGTATGGCGGCCTCTAAAGCCTTAATATCTGGGGTTTCGTTGCACGATATTTGTAGTGCGGCAGGTTGGTCCTCACCGCATACATTTGTTCGTTTTTATGACTTGGACCTAGGCTCCACTCCAGGGTCTAGGGTGCTTGTGTCTTAGTGTGCTATTCTATTTCATACAGTACAGGCATTTGTCATATGGCGTCGTGGGTATGGAGTTCCCACCGCGTTCCAAACGCAGCTTGAGTTCCCTTGAAAGGGAACGTCTCAGGTTACGTATGTAACCCTGGTTCCCTGAGAGGGAACGAGAGCTGCGTTCGCCTGCCATACTTCCTGCATGCCTGTGATCGACTTGCTTCAGGCCTTTTCAGAAGCTGATGCGGTCTATTTTCTGGGGTGCTTTATAGTTTTCCTGGTCATGGCGTCATCGCCCATGACGTCTTGTTCTTCCATTGGACAGATTATACACGTGCTTCACGACGCAATCATGCAGAGCGTTCCCACCGCGTTCCAAACGCAGCTCTCGTTCCCTCTCAGGGAACCAGGGTTACATGCGTAACCTGAGACGTTTTTCCATAAAAAGTCAAAGTATTTTATCAATCTCTTTACGTAATGTTTTATTAAAGTCCCCCTGTGGTGAAAAATCCATCTTGTAATGTTGTTTATGCGTCTATGTGGTGTTTTTAATATGTTTTAAGACACACCATGTGTAAATTCATAAGTAACTGCAGTGTGAACCACAGACAGTCTCAAAAACACGCTTTGAAATTGCTGGTGTCGTCACAGACGACATTGTAACCAATCAGATCAACGTGTGATCAACGCGTCAACCAGTGGATCTTTGAGTGAGTGAGTGGAGGCGGAGCTCATTTGCATATTCATAGAACCACGCATACTAAATGAGTCAAGGGTATCGAGTTACATTCAAGACATTTTAAGCCATGAAGAATTATTTTCACGGAAAATACGTGTAAATTTGTCATATTGGCGATCAAAGATGATTTTAAGGGATAAAATTATTGGCGACAGGGGAACTTTAAAGGAGTAGTTCACTTTTAAAAAAAACTTTTGCTGATAATTTACTCACCCCCATGTCATCCAAGATGTCCATGTCTTTCTTTCTTCAGTCGAAAAGAAATTAAGGTTTTTGATGAAAACATTCCAGGATTTTCTCCATATAATGGACTTCAATGGGAACCAAACGGTTAAGGTCCAAAAGACAGTTTCAGTGCAAACTGTTCAAAGGGCTTTAAACGATTCCAGACAATGAATAAGGGTCTTATCAAGCGAAACTATCACTCATTTAATAAATAAGTAACAAAGTTTAAGTTTTATAAGTTCAAACGCTCGTCTTTCTCTGTACTGTGATGAGCGTTCGTGACTCTCCTGTTCGAACTCGTTCATCAAAATGAACAAATCTTTTTCTGAGTCAATTCGTTCGTTTGAAAAAAAAAACCTTCATTTCTTTTTGACAGAAGAAAGAAAGACATGGACATCTTGGATGACATGGGGGTGAGTAAATTATCAGTAAAAGTTGTTTTTCAAAAATGAACTACTCCTTTAAGAGTTCTTAATCTGTATTAGTTGATAGCTAGTTGGTAATATTTTGTTTTGTTTCGATAGCTAGTATTTGCTATCAGGCCAAAGAACCAAAGCCATTGCTCCATAATTCAGTCTATATATAATTTTTATCTCTCTATCAAGACCCAGATGTGGCTTGGATCTGGTACGTGTGGAATACCGGATGTGGCCCGGATCTGGGCCGACACTATGTTGCTGTGTGTGTATCATCAACAGTGATACCTCTCATTGGACTCGATTTGAATCATTTAATCAATCCGTTTGTTCAAAAACTTTGTGGCTGCGTCAGAAATCTACACTGTACATGATCAAAGTTAGTTGAATCCAATTGCCCTGTGATGTGTGGAGAAAAAAAACAACAACTCGTGAACGCTTTAGCTTTATGAATGTTTTATGTATTCATAGTTCATGTACAGTTTGACCAATAGCTTATACAGACATATAAAAATTAATCTGGAGCCCCAAAGGGCATTAGAGATAGTATCCCACCCTTGGAAAGGGCTTTTATTTTACAACCACATATAAATTGCTACTGGATTTCTTCTTCTTCTTAAAAAAACAACTTATTTTTTCCAGAATTACAAGGTGATTTTTTTTTTCCCTGACAGAAGTACATAAAGTTTAAGGCTGCTGAGCGAAGAGCCCAAACAATAAAGAGCCAGTAGATTTATATATGCTACAGATTGTACTTACACACACACAAAAAAAGGAACAAATGTTTACAGTATTTACACATAACTTAGATCTATAGTTTACCAATTATGATTAGAATAAAATCATTTCACAAAGAAAATAAATATAAAAGGAGATATTTAACTATACTTGTAAAGAGAACACAAAAGCAAGCAAATTCATTTGTATTACATCAAAACATCATATGCAACAGTAGATCTAAGAGCAGAACGGAAAGGGTTAATGGACTGGTACCATCTGATGGACAACAGAAACTGATGCTGAATTAAGAGTACACTACTCTTCCCACTAGAGCTGGCAAACGATTAATCGCATCCAAAATAAAAGTTTGTGTTTACATAATATATGTGGGTGCACTGTGTATAATTATTACATACTGTATATATATATATAAATACACACATGCTTGTATATATTTAAGAAATATTTTCATGTACATACTGTATATAGATTTATATGTAATTTATATCATATATAAATATAAATATTTTATATATAAATAATATTTTTGTCTTAAATATACATGCATGTGTGTGTATTTATATATATAAAATATTAGTGCACCCTCATATATTATGTAAACACAAACTTTTATTTTGGATGCGATTAATCGCGATTAATCGTTTGACAGCCCTACTTCCCACACAGCAATATATTGTCGGCCCAGATCCGGCCCACATCCGCTATTCCACATGTGGGCCGGATCTGGGCCGACAGTATGTTGATGTCTGGGTATCTTTCAATCGTATAAACCCACACAGCAACATAGTGTCGGCCCAGATCCGGCCCACATCCGGTATGTGTGGAATAGTGTATGTGGGCCGACACTATGTTTCTGTGTGGTGAAAATAGTAAGAGTAGTTTTCAGTTTCGAATTCAGCTTAAATCTCTATATATTTATGTTATATATTTGCTGTTTCTCACTCTAACAACATGAAATCAGTCCAGCTGACTCCAGAGCGCCACCTAGCGTTAGCACTGGATCACATGCACACAAGAAGTCTTCTAGCACCATAATGGCCATGAAGGCTGGGTCACTGTCGATCACACCGGCCGTCCAAAATAGGTCTCGTCTCTTCCGAAATAAATGGCTTTTCTGCAGTGAGAGCCCAGGTATACAGATTTAATCCATGCAAATACAAACATGTCAGGACAGCTGTGTTTTTATATGAATAGAAACAGACAGCAACATGGTGTCGGCCCAGATCCGGGCCACATCCGGGCCGATACCATGTTGCTGTCTGGAACTCAAGAAAGAAACTATAAACATTGATTCTTCAGCCGCTGGGCTCCTCTAACCCGTCGTCAATCACACATCTGCACAAAATCTGTCCCAGTAGGCAGTGTGTGTTGCTGTGAACAGGTTTTGAGGAAGAGGTTTGGATGTAGATTTCACTTCTTGTTGGCGATGCGTCTCTTCCTGGTGGCCAGCATGTCGTAGAAAGGGTCCCGGCTGATGCTCGCTCTGAAGGAACCAATTAAAAGGACATGTGAGAGACTTCGGCATCTTTGATATGGACATACAGCCTATATTTGCACACACACCCCTGTCTTAATGGCATCAAATGAAATGTTCAGTGACCTAGTTTGGTTTCCATGGTTTCTGAGGACACGCCCCACACATGTTTGACTCCACCTCTCATTTGAGTGGCGTTTTGGGATTGTCCCGTGTAAGGTGACTGCTAAGGTCAGACCAACCCGATCTCACGACCAAATCGTACGAATTCGACGAATGATTAAAAAGTGGCTGATTCGTAACAATTAATACGACTTCAGTCGTACAAATGAGTACGATTTTGCTAAATCGTACATATTTTACGAATTGGCCAATTTGTATGAATTTGTACGAATGACCTACCCCTGACCCCGCCCCTAAACCTACCCATCATGTTTGTTTAGACAAATCGTACGAATTCGTACGAGTGAGGTCGTACAAATTAGACACTTTTTAATCATTCGTTGAATTTGTACGAATTGGTCGTGAGATAGCGTAGGCCAGACCTGCATCAAATGAAATGTTCAGTGACCTAGTTTGGTTTCCATGGTTTCTGAGGACACCCATGTTTGACTCCGCCTCTCATTTGAGTGGCGTTTCGGGATTGTCCCGTTGTAAGGTGACTGCTAAGGCCAGACCAACCCGATCTCACGACCAAATCGTACGAATTCGTCGAATTATTAAAAAGTGGCTGATTCGTAACAATTAATACGACTTCACTCGTACAAATTAGTACGATTTTGTTAAATCATACATATTTTACGAATTGGCCGATTTGTATGAATTTGTACGAATGACCTACCCCTTACCCCGCCCCTAAACCTACCCATCATGTGGGTTTAGACAAATCGTACGAGTGAGGTCGTACAAATTAGACACTTTTTAATCATTCGTTGAATTTGTACGAATTGGTCGTGAGATAGCGTAGGCCAGACCTGCATCAAATGGAATGTTCAGTGACCTAGTTTGGTTTCCATGGTTTCTGAGGACACGCCCCACCCATGTTTGACTCCGCCTCTCATTTGAGTGGCGTTTCGGGATTGTCCCGTGTAAGGTGACTGCTAAGGCCAGACCAACCCGATCTCACGACCAAATCGTACGAATTCGACGAATGATTAAAAAGTGGCTGATTCGTAACAATTAATACGACTTAAGTCGTACAAATTAGTACGATTTTGCTAAATCGTTCATATTTTACGAATTGGCCAATTTGTATGAATTTGTACGAATGACCTACCCCTGACCCCGCCCCTAAACCTACCCATCATGTGGGTTTAGACAAATCGTACGAGTGAGGTCGTACAAATTAGACACTTTTTAATCATTCGTTGAATTTGTACGAATTGGTCGTGAGATAGCGTAGGCCAGACATGCTAAGATTAAAGGCTGGTTTTATACTGATATAAAGAGTCACAAATGCTGTTGCCACAGTTTTCACGCTAGAAATCTTGTTAGCGCGGCGCATGAAACTCTTTCACTGCAGAAAGTGCTTCTTTTATTGTTAGGTGACTACATCTATAGTGAGTTGCCTTTGTAGACGGCATTTCAAGGCCTCACAAGTGAGCTCCAGAGACAAAGGCAAATTTAAATTGTTACACAGCTCAAAATATTAGGGAATAATAATTCATGGATTAGTGCCTGTGAGGTCAGTATTGTGATATGTATCGAATCGTGACATGAGCGTATCATTACACCCCTAGTAATGCATTTTAAACATTGCCATCGCAATTTCTACACTGATTCTATCAGAATGAACAGAGAGTTGTAAATTCTAAATTCCGCACAGACAAAACCATCCGCTTCAACGTATTTCTACCGAATGAGTTAAAACCTCTGAGAAGAACTTGTTTTTGTTTCCAAAGCGTGACTGAATGGTCCAATATCCCGAGCGTATAAAGCATGATTACAGATAAGCAGATAAGGATTGTGGGACATAACTGTGCAGACTATGCAAAAAGTGCTTGTGATAAAGCCTCTCATCCTCCAGCACGTCTCTGAGAGACGAGGAGACTGGATTAGTGGAGACACGAGGACCGCAACAGGTCTGCTGGTCCCTGGAGTTGATGGTTTGTGTGTTTGGGGGTTAAGCTCTGACTAATCTCCACATGAAAACACAGGGTCGAGGATGAGACTAAACACCATCAACACTAGTGCTGTTAAAAATCCACCCACAGGAAATGGTCCTAAAAATAGACTTTATTTTTTTTTATGCATAAATATATTTTTTACATTTGACTTTTGAGTGTAATATGACCGTAGGCTAATCACTGTAGCGGCCCGGAGACGAATTAAGCCTCAGACATGTTTGGAAAATGTTTCAATGAGAGTAAAAGCAGCAAAGGCCAAAAAGAGGTCAATTGTACATGATTATTGGCTAACACACACAAATTTGAAGATTGATGCATTTGAATCGGCAGGATGTTTTCATCGATACATCAAAAAAGGGGGTGCATTTTTACACTGTTAGTAATTACCAACATGTGCTCATTGGAAAAACGTGACATCTTTGCAAAACTCCAAATACTGTACCTACTTGTACATTTCATACAGATTAACATTACATAGGCAGATTATGGATTAATAAAGATCTATTTTCCTTGTGCGATACTACACAGCAAAATTAAATTAACTGTGCTCAAGAGTGTTTAAAGGGTTAGTTCACCCAAAAATGAAAATTCTGTCAGTATTTACTCACCCTCATGTTGTTCCAAATCTCTATGTGTTTATTTGTTCGGCTGAACACAATGGAAGATATTTGGAAGAATGATTTAATCAAACAGATCTCATTCCCCATTGGTAGTCAATGGGGAATGAGATCTGTTGGATTAAAACATTCTTCCAAATGTCTCTAAACGCTGATCCTTTGTCTGATAAACCTATTTCAGGTCTTGGAGTCTCTACTAATGAGCTGATGACTTGAATCAAGTCTGTTTGATTAGGAAGACGGCTGAACCACGGCTGCATTAGCACCACTCACTGGACATTTTACTTTGAATGTGTAGTGAAACAAGCAAGAATCAACGTAATATTTAGCTATGCTTGTTCTTGTTGTTGACAATGTGGCAGCTCATTGGGTTTTGTTATAGAGTTAAAGTCAAATAAAGTCGTCTTTTAACAATATAGATTGTTACAGTGATTATAGGAAATTACTAGGGCTGGGTATTGAGAAAAATGTCACAATTCGATTCGATTTCGATTCGATTCAATATGGATTATTTTGGATATCAGTTACAATAAATAGCAAATTTTCTCAAGGGAATCAAATCCCTTAACTAATGCTGTAAACTATGGGAGTCTAGTTGTAGCCTATAGGCTTCATTAGCCTAATATGAAGGTAATAATGAACTGTTTTGTAGCTATACAAACACTTAAATTACACTTTTATTTATTTTTATAATAAGAAGATTATATGAAATATAAACATTTAAATGGTGGCTGTCATAAAAACTTGTCAGATTTATTCAAATATGCATTAAATATTGAAGAACATTAAGATTATAATGCATATGTAATATGGTGTATATATTTAGCAAAATGCTCCTCTCTAGAGTTATTTTTTCTAGCTGACTAACGAGTTTATGTGGGTTCTCTGAGGTAAATATGAAGATGACATTGATTACAAGCTGTTTAACTGACGTCTTTCCACGGTTGAAACGCTGATTGAGCGAATCAATGTGACATGATACAGATTTCGATAAGTTGTACTCACTTTCAGATGCTCATTCATGTTTATTTGGCGCTGTGACTGGTATTATTAAGCCGGAAGAGAGATCAGCGCTGCTGCTTCTCCAGAGCGATCTCACGCCACAGCGACAAAACGCTATTTATGTTTTTGAATTTCTAAAGAAAATGGACGTAATTTGAAAATTGAGACTTTGTTTCATATCAATAGTAACAAAAGACAAAGATTATTGCGATTTTTTGGATGCACGCAGCCGCGATACAATGTCCCATACATTCAAATGAAACAGGATGACTAATCGATTCTTGAGATTTAAGAATCGATATCGGTTCGTAAAAATGAGAATTGCTTAATATCGAGAAATCGATATTTATTACCCAGCCCTTACAGTATAACAGAGATCGTTTTGGCTCTAGAATAAAGTTAATGCCCAGCTAAAGTTAGTGTTTCTTCAGCAAATGAACAAGACTATTTCCTACTTGATGGATTTGATCCATTCCTCCTTCTCCTCAGGTGTGGGAGCTGATATCCTGTAGACGACATGGTTCCCCTCCACCACCCTCCCATCGGCCTCAGTCTTGCATGCCTTGATCACCTGTCCTTTATGGTTGGGATTGTACAGCTCAAAGCAGTTCTACACAAGGAGACACAACATCCTATCAGGCATGAGGTTTCCACGGCTCTAACGTTCACGATTGCTCGGGCACTCACAGGTTTTCTGGGTTCCTCCACCTCTCGGATGCTGAGGTTCTCCAAAGGGATAATTCCTCGTGGTTCCTTGTCCTAAAGTCAGGAGAAACCCATCAAAATGCATCTGGGACAAGAATACCGTCTCAAACCCTCATGCTGTGGCTCAAGTCCTGAAATTATGCTGAAAACCAATCTACTTACTGTTGTGTACTCAAAATAGTACAAGCAGTTGTCGGTCAGAATAAACCATCTCCTCTTCCAAGTTTTTACTCGTCCACCTGAAAACAAAAAAGGAGAACCATTGACCCCAATTTCTGAGCATAGAGCCAATGACTAGCAGATCCCAGATCCTCATTTCAGGAATATCAGCAACAATATCGTCTGATCTGGTTCAAAGTCTCCATTAGTTCGCCAATAATCACAGTGTATTTTCAAACCATGTTGAAAACACTCAGCAATGCTGTCGACTTATGAATTTACTTGTCTTAAAACATATTAGAAACACCACACAGACACATAAACAACATTAAAAGCTGGATTTTCACCACAGGGTGGACTTTAAATCCTACTTAAGTGGTTTTAAAAAAGCACTCTTAAATCGGATGAAACTATTTGCACCTAATATAAATTTAACCTACAATATATTTTTATTCATTTGCAGATGTTTCCAAAAACATCCATTCAGTTCACTCTTTATTATTCCCATTATAAGTACTCTTTTTAAAGTGCACTTATTTTTCACACACAACTCGATTTCAACTGACCATAGAAAGCAAAACGCAGAAATGTCCAGGAGCAATGCTGCAGTTATTTCTATTTGAGACAGATGTCTTGGATCACAGTGCAACCCTTATTTGGGTTATTCCTCACAAACAAAGACATACCTTACAAGAGATTGCATTTTGCAATCAAACTAAATGAAATATCGCATGGCAAACGTACAAAGCCCACTATCATGCTGTAGAAAATGGTGCAATAAAAAAATACAGTCTCTCTCTCACACCCCCACACACTCATATACATTAAAGCCTCTGACTCATTTGCAATGGTTCCCCTGCTGTAGTGTGTGCTGTTTTCGGCTGTAATAACGTGGTGTATCGAGCACAACGCTGTAGGCTTATCCACCCCCTCTCCCGACTCCAACGCCGTCCCACAGATGCTCAGCGCGCATCCGCTGGCATCGGGAGAGATTAAAGCCATGCTTTCTGCAGTTCCCTACTTGCAATTCTATTCCCATGATCTACTTTCACGACTCTGATGTTCAGCTCAGTCATAAAAGATGGCAGCGAGAGACACACACATGATGTCGTCAGAGAGATCAGTATGGTTTGGGGTAATGACAAAGGGTTACAGACCAAATATCAGGGTCATTTGGACAGTACATGTAGTGATTGATTAGTATTACAGTGAGATTTCCAGGTATGTGGGTACACAGCAAAACCCCCAGCTCAGTGTTAAATTAACACTCTGAGTGTGGACTCATATAAACACTGAAAGGGCACCTATTATGCAAAATTCACTTTTACATGGTGTTTGAACATATATGTGTGTTGGCAGTGTGTGAGCAAAACCACCCTAGAATGATAAAAATCCACCCAGTGGTTTTTTTTTACCTTATCCCAATAAATCATCTGCACTGTGTCAGAACGAGCTGTTCTGAGATTCAGCTCTTTGTGACGTAGAAAGTGAGCAAGGGGTTTGATTGACAGTGTGGTTGTGGCATAGACCCCGCCTTCGGTGATTTGTACGCCATCCTCCATTGTTTCAACAACAGCTGGTAATATCTCCTAGAATCATAAGTGTTTCTGTTGTGGGATGGGATGTAATAATGACATACAGTACATAGTAGTTTTCACTTATTTCCGACATCAGAGCCACTGAAAACACTGTGGATGTATTGTATTTTCGATGTTTAAGTAGCGCCTTTCCTTCGTAAATCAGTTTATGTTTGAGCGAATCATTTTCTGACTGACTGTTTTGTGAACGAGGGTCAATTTAAAGCCGGTCTTGCTTCAAAGTTAATCCTCAAGTGTGGATCGTCGTCTACTGTCGTCACCTCCAGTAACAGTAAGTGTATTTTATGATTTTTGAGCAAATAGTCTTTTCAGTCGATGTCAGCCAATTCAATAACAAATGCGTCTAAAGTTGTCGTCGTCGTAGGATGTCTGTGTATATAATTTAAACCTTGTTTGTATAGTGTGTAACCACACGTTTATAAATATATATATTTTTAAAGATATTGTATTAAAAACTGCATATATGTTGTTGTTCTGTAAGTTAGCCATCTTCTCACATTTGCCACAGAAGCACCCGTATGACAAGTAATGTAAACATGACGCAACCAGTGCCGGCAGTATGGGGGGGCATTAGGGGGCAATGCCCCCCCAAATGTGTTTTATGCCCCCCCAAATTGAATTATGATATAATTTACAAAATAATATCAGTTTAATTTAATTCACATTTCAGTGAGAAATAGTACAAATATATGTCTACAAATGGCTCATTAGCTGAAAATACAATAAAGCCAACATAAAAACCACAGTGTGACGCTCTGAGGAAACCCCCCTGCCGCCCCCCCAATCACGCACGTTAATAGCCTACTTGAATGAAATGATTTTCAGTTGGCGCGACCGCGAAAGCTTCCTTCCTGCATTCAAAACAAACAGATGAAAACTCTCCAAAAATGGACATTAGAAAATGGTTCAATACCACAGTTTCTCCTTACACATCGATTAACGATTCTGCTGACCCCCATACAGCAAGACAACGACAGCCCGGCTTTGGTATTTGGTGCTTCTACCGTGCAGTGTTGTAGTCGAGACCAGCTCACTCGAGTCCGAGTCGAGACCGAGACCAAAGACAGTCGAGTCCGAGTCGTTAGTGCATTTATCTAACTGGCATGTACTGTAAATGTTCGCTATATTGTCTTGTCACGTTATGTTGTGATATGACTAATAGTTTAGTTGGCCTATTTTTTGCGCTGCCCATTGTCCTGAAATGTCACTCACTCCCACCGTGGAGAAACAGGTGTTTAAGCCTAACGTTATATTTTATTGTAAATGGAAATTGTAGAATAATATCTGTATTTGTGGGTGTTTTTTAATTTGTTTTGATGAAGGTAACTACATGATGCTTTTTTTAAATAGTAGGCTACGAATGTAAATGCTTATGTTAGAACAAAGCAGAATAAAGATGAGTAACTTAGCTTTTTTTCTCTCTCTTCCGCTATTGAGACATATAACGACTATTCTGTCAGTGAGAGACTGTGTGCATGTTAGCTTTGCTATTATAAAGCTGTGGTCAGAGTCGGTCTCGCAATTTTTTTTTTTTTTTTGTATAGGCCTATTTAACCCTTAATTAATCAAATTTCTTAAGAGTCGCTTATCTTGCAATGTGTAATGGTTTAAACTTTATGTGTTTATTGTGTGGGTTGCATTACTTCATGGTAATAGCTAACAGAAGGCAGTAGCAATAATAAATATAGGATATCTGATATCCGAAAAAAGTCATACCTAGTGCCCACCCATTGAAAATAAATGCCCCCCTGCTAAAAACGGTCTGAAGCCGGCTCTGGACGCAACAGGTCCCTCGCATAAATGTAATTTCGCTTGTACGTAGCAATTTTTCATATCACAGTATGATAGAGTATCTAGTTTAAAAAAATTGCGCCAACGTTAGTGTTTGTGTGCGTCTGTGTGTGTGTTTTGCACATCCATAATTTCAAAGGGGACAACTCTATATTATATTACAACTCTATATTATATCACAACTCTATAAGTACATAAATGTATCAAATAACCATACCGAGATGTACCGGTCCATTCTCATTTGTGTTTATTCTGCCGGAGTCTCTTCGTCATCTGGGTCTGATCAGAGACTATTTATATGAAGAGTTCAGATGCAAAAGCCTCTAAGTGCCATTTGAAATTTTCTTCTAAAATGATCATTTTTATCAAGCTTGTATATTTAAGTTCAGTAATTTCACTTAAATGGCAATGAAGATTACCTATTAATTGTCATTTAAGTGAAATTACTGAACTTGAATATACAAGCTTGATAAAAATGGTCATTTTAGAAGAAAATTTCAAATGGCATTTAGAGGCTTTTGCATCTGAACTCTCCATATATTCTCATTCAAACATGTTCGGCTGAATGACATTCAAAACAGCGGGTCTCTCACTCTCTCAGCCCTTCTGCTTACAGACTGCCATAGGTATCAAGTTACGCCCTCATCCAAAGGCAGGGCGGGGATATACAGCTCATTTGCATTCAAGGTTGTATGCACCAAAACAGCTCATTTTTAAGCAGGCCCCAAAAATGACATTTTCAAATGGTAAAAAGGTAATGGTTTAAAGCTAATGAGATACTAAAGAGAATAATTGAGTGATGATTGAGCATTATTGAAGACACCTGATGATAACAAGCAGAATCACTGAAGGAGAAAACCACAATTTTAAGTCACCATTATGATGATCAGTGTTTGCTTTAGTTGCGCTCTTGACCCATAAATCATTAACTTTAGATTTTGTGTCGCTGCGGTATGTGGGTTATAACAGCCAGATGAACACATAGAATGATGATCTGATGGTGATAAACACTGCTTCAGTGTTTATATGAGTCCACACTCAGGGCTCTATCTTGCACCCGGCGCAAATGACTTTATACACAAACGCATGTCTCATTCCTATTTTGCACGCGCGCAAAGCGGGATTTTCCCCTCCACAGACGCACGTCGGTAAACTAGGGAATGAACTAGGGAAAAAAGCTGCATTTCACTTCTGTTCTGGCTTAACTAATCAATTTTTTACTAAACCTGGTACTGTGTACTTTTAATATTGAAGGCTCTACGACAAATTGTTCCTCATTTCGATTAAAAAAGTCGGCTAAATTAATAGAATATGAATTAATTGTTCTGGTTAACAGAAATGGTAATGAAAAAAACTTTACATAACATTTCAAACATATTAGTTTTTCCTTGGAATATCTACCCTGACACACTAATAAAATAAATTCAATCTAAATGTAGCTTGTTTTAATGTTTAAAATAGTGTTTTTAAAATGAATACTTTCTAAAATTATGGTTATGCTTATACTGGCCTCATTAAACTTTGTCATGTTAAAAATTTAAAAGGTTAAAAGTTATTACAGATTTCGTCCAGTGAACACGAATGTATTGAACATTGAGAAAATATGATTATCTGGACGTTCAGCAGTAAACTTTTTAAATAAAATGAAATTGAACAAATACTTGTTCTTAAATAAGTGCATATTTGTTTAATCAGATTTTTAGTGTACATTTCCACAGATCCAACTCAGGAATAGTTTTAGTGAGGAAAAGCACAATTATTTGAGTGTAAAAAGCTTCCCACCTTGTAAAGCTGAGAGAAACACATGAAGATTGTGTGGGTATAAATGTGTTTCCTGTTATTATTAGAAAGTACATAGGTCTACCGGGACATTACATAGAAAACAAGGAATTTGTGTGTCCAGAGCCAATCCGACAAATACAACCATGTGCACCTAACTGGTTTTTATGTTGATAATTGTTATTTTACATGGACGAAGAAGAATCAGGAACAAGCAATGTGTTTGGATTAGGAGATTTACTCTTTAAGAGGATGTTATAGCGATACCTACCATATAAAAGTGAAAACACATACAATTATGTCAAAGGTGGCGAAAGAGTGAACAGATTTACTAATATTACAGCTATTTTGGGTTAGTGACCTACTCATTTATTACTATTTCTTACTTTATGGTAGCTAGCAGCATAAATAAGTGCTACAAATTGCACTTGCAAAGCCAAGGTCATGGGTTCGATTCCCAAGAAATGATAAGAATGTAAATGTGTACCTTGAAATGCAATGTAAGTCGCTTTGGATAAAAGTGTCTGCCAAATGCATAAATGTAAATGTATGCACTTGTTTTTAAGTCAAACTGTCTTCCGGTATGGTACACTGACCTCTGACCTCTGACCTAACAATAAGCCTACAGAGATGAAAAGGTTATCTATCTTGGTTATGTCACGTATCTCCTGTAGAGAACGCCGGGTCAAGGGGTGTTAGGAAAACAAGACGCAACGCTCAACATAAACACATACTAATACACAGAAATGACACAGATAATCTTAGGAAATGAGAGACGGGACATTAGAAAGACACAAACATGCATCAATTGACGCTTGACAAACAAATAAAAAAGGCACATACATATGAAACACATCAGCTCTGTGTAGACATCCCTGCAGGGCTTCAATTGTGGATCAGATCCGGCATTTCCGGGATTTCGCTCCCATGCAAAGCCAGACATTTGACTATCGGCATAAAGTCTGGTTCACACCGCAGCTTATTCAATAACTATACACTTAGAAGACAGGAAGAAACCATCTGAACGAGAGGTCAACCCAGCTATGAGAACGTTCTCCAAATATTCATTGTTGGTTCTGGGAACGTGAAAAATGTCCAGTTTTCTTGACGTTAAAGAAATGTGTTTTCAAAAGGTATAATGTTCCTCAAACGTTCATTAAACGTAATTTCGATTAAAAATTCAACATGATGGTAATGTTGATTTCTAACATTCCAAGAACACAAAAATCTCAAATTGTAGTCACCATTGTAGTGATCAGTGTTTGGTTTAGTTGGGCAGTTGATCTTTACATGTTTAACTTTAGATTTTGTTGTATTCTGTGTTCATGTCAGATTTTGTTGCTGATTTATTTGTGAATTCAGCAAGCAATTTTTAAGATTTCAGGATTCCCCCAATCAAATATACAGGACTTGGTCTTGTGGCTGGAAATATGGCTGCCGAATGAACAGACTTTCCTTGAAAGGGACTTTGGTGAAAATAGCCACTGCTATTGCAAAATCACACTCTCAAACGATCTTTATCAAACCTCTAAACTCTTTTCATATCTTTTACAGATCTGACGCAAGTAACCTGGCAAAAGTGGCAAAATACAGTAATTCTTCCCCCCTGTACTGTATAAACACAACTCTGTACCTAGACGGACTGAAACAAGCATAATGTCATCCAATCAGATTAGAGCTCGCCAGATTCTCTTTACATCAGATTACCAAGTGAAATGACTCATAAACAGTGTTTCAGTGGTTTACATGCTGCTTGCTTAAAGTTACAACCGGGCGTAACACACTTTTCTCGTAATTCTGCAGATCCGTCAAGAGCCTCAGGATGTACAAATTAAAGTCTGAGAGCTGACATTTAAAAAGTAAATTGACTTCATGTACATGTACAGCATCCAGCTTCAACTGACACTTGCACACTTTCACTATTGCTGGGTCTCACTTCACCTACTTATACTACGCCCTAAAAGTATGTACTCTTCTTGTGAATAAAAAGTGAATACTGTTGAGTGTGTAGCAGAAGAGTAGACAAGCTTTGAGACAAACTATCCCGTCATACGATTGCGTTTATAACACAGTAAACTGACCTGTCAATCACCTTGTCAAAGATAAAATCCTCCACAATTAATTTAATTTCCCACTGTATCGAATAGAAATGCAGAAGCACTGACTCTATTTGTCCGTAAGAGATAAGGCATGTCTGCTAAAGGAAAGAAAGAGTAAGAGAAGAGTATTGGAGTAAGAGTAAGAGAAAGAGTACGAGTATAAGAGAGTAAGAGAGTACGAGAGTAAGAATATAAGAGAAAGAGTATAAGAGAAAGAGTAAGAGTATTAGAGTAAAGAGTAAGAGAGTAAGAGTAAGAGGGTAAGAGAGTAAGAGAGAAAGAGTATAAATGTAAGAGAGTAAGAGTAAGAGTAAGAGAGTAAGAGAGTAAGAGTTAGAGAGAAAGAGTATAAATGTAAGAGAGTAAGAGTAAGAGTATAAGAGTAAGAGAGTAAGTGTAAGAGAGTAAGAGAGTAAGTGTAAGAGAGTAAGAGTAAGAGAGTAAGAGAGTAAGTGTAAGAGAGTAAGAGTAAGAGAGTAAGAGTATAAATGTAAGAGAGTAAGAGAGTATAAATGTAAGAGAGTATGAGTAAGAGAGTAAGTGTAAGAGAGTAAGAGAGTAAGAGTAAGAGAGTAAGACTAAGAGAGTAAGAGTATAAATGTAAGAGAGTATGAGTAAGAGAGTAAGAGTAAGAGAGTAAGTGTAAGAGAGTAAGAGAGTAAGAGTAAGAGAGTAAGAGTATGAGTAAGAGAGTATGAGTAAGAGAGTATGAGTAAGAGAGTAAGAGAGTATGAGTAAGAGAGTAAGTGTAAGAGAGTAAGAGAGTAAGAGTATAAATGTAAGAGAGTAAGAGTATAAATGTAAGAGAGTAAGAGAGTATGAGTAAGAGAGTAAGTGTAAGAGAGTAAGAGAGTAAGACTAAGAGAGTAAGAGTATAAATGTAAGAGAGTATGAGTAAGAGAGTAAGTGTAAGAGAGTAAGAGAGTAAGACTAAGAGAGTAAGAGTATAAATGTAAGAGAGTATGAGTAAGAGAGTAAGAGAGTAAGAGTATAAATGTAAGAGAGTAAGAGAGTATGAGTAAGAGAGTAAGTGTAAGAGAGTAAGAGTAAGAGAGTAAGAGTATGAGTAAGAGAGTAAGAGAGTATGAGTATAAGTGTAAGAGAGTAAGAGAGTATGAGTAAGAGAGTAAGAGAGTATGAGTAAGAGAGTAAGAGAGTATGAGTAAGAGAGTAAGTGTAAGAGAGTAAGAGAGTAAGAGTAAGAGAGTAAGAGTATGAGTAAGAGAGTATGAGTAAGAGAGTAAGAGAGTATGAGTATAAGTGTAAGAGAGTAAGAGAGTAAGAGTAAGAGAGTAAGAGAGTAAGAGTAAGAGAGTAAGAGTAAGGCCGTGTGTCCACCAAAGCGTTTTTTCACGCGCCTGGCGTATGTTTTCAATTGTTGTCAATCTGAGCGTCGCGTTTTTTAAACATCATGAGCGTAACGAAGCGCTGAGCTGTTTTTCCGCGCTGAAGCGCTGAGTGCCCGGCATTTTTTACTGGCACAGAGAGTTGAAAAATGTTCAACTTTAGGTAAAACGCAGCGCTCATCACTGTCACTTTTTACCCAGCCGTCCAATCACAGTGGAGGAGGGGCGGGACTAATACCACACCGACCAACTGTCACAACATTCTTTCTGTACAACGACATCAACCAGCAGAGCAAACCCAACAACATGGATGAATTTGGATTTTTATTATGAAACGAATTATCTCAGTTGCGGATATTCTGTACCATAGCAACGAAACTGAAAAAACACTGTGCTGCCAGAACAGCTCGGCGTTTTCGTCTAGCGTTTTTAGCCAGCTGAAACCGCTTTGGTGGAGACACGGCCTGAGAGTAAGAGTCTGGTTCTGACCTAACTTCAGGAGCCAGCCTTCTCGGTCCGGGTTGAAGAACGTATGTGTGAGGTCGTTGCCGTCGTCCTCTGGGATTTTGAAGGGTTCGCTCTTGATGCTGTCGAACAGGTTCTGCAGAGACATCAGTGCTGTTAATGTATGCAGATTCACCACATTTACACGCATGCCTCTGTAAAATATTTAAAGCAGTCCTATATGGCTGCTACTGCATTAATCATGACTGCCTCAGAGATTTAAAGTCATTCATATGGAAACTGACCCAAATGAGACTGAGGAATTCAGAATTAAAATTTCCTGATAATTTAATAATTAAGTTTTTTGAGGAAAACGTTCCAGGATGTTTCTCCATATAGTGACTTCAATGAGGTCCAACGGGTCCAAATGTGAGTTTGGAGTCTCGACACGATCCCAGTCGAGGAATAAGAGTCTGATCTAGACAAACCATCCGCCATATTCTTATAAAAATAAACATTTATCCACTTTTTAATGGTCAGGATTACCCTGAGCAGGTCCTCCGGCAGGTCTCCGCCCTCATTAATGCCTCTGTTCATGGAGATGAAGCGCTCTACGGCCGGTTTGTCCCTGACGTTGGGGTTGTGGAGGCTGGTGTTCAGCATGATGATGGCGAAGGACAGGACATAACATGTGTCTGCAACATAAACAGTAATAATTGTTGAAACTGAAAATAATTGAATGAGAGTGTATCATGATTTTCCCAGAAATATGAAACAGCATAACTTTTTTTAACATTAATAATAATAATAAATGTTTCTTGAGCATCAACTCATATTAGAGTGATTTCTGAAGGATCATGTGACACTGAAGACTGGAGTAATGATGATGAAAATACAGCTTTGATCACAGAAATAAATGATATATTCTCATAGAAAACCGCCGTTTTAAATTGTAATAATATTTCACTGGTTTAACTGTATTCCTGATCAAATAAATGCAGCTTTGGTGAGCAGAAGAGACTACTTTCAAAAACATTATTCCAAACTTTTGACTGCTAGTATAATTTATATCCACATAGGGAAGCTTTGTTTGGATTTAAGGGCTCGTCACAGAGAAAATTGGCATAAATAAACCAAATTGAAAAAGGTCTATATTTTTCTGCCAGACTGAGCTGTTTTCTCACCGTTTGTGACTCGTTTCATTACCATAAACAATCAAAGAAATGTTCAGTAACAACATATTTTAAGGTGACGAAGTTACACGTTACTATAGTAATAAAAGTAAATTATGCATAATTATAAGTAAACTAACCAAAACCAAACCCCGACATCACATGCAGGTGTTGGAGAAATAACGAGATCACAATTAACGTAATATTATTATAGTTGGTTTGCATCGACAATATAAAGCCATTAGCATACGTTAGCGTGCCCCAGTAACAAACTGAGGACTACTTCACTGTTTTTGTTTTGTTATTTTTGATGTTTGATTAATTGTCGGTTCATTCATACGTCACACTACTGGGTTCTCTGACGCGTTTATGCACATACGCACTCTTAACAACGCTAAAATATATAGACTAAATTTAAATGGGGTGAAAGCTATATATTGTACTGCATGTTAGCTTGTTTTTTGAGTCATTATAACAAGAAACTGTGTATCTAAAAAGTAATTTAGGGGACCTGTTACCACAACTTAAATAAATGCATGGTTGCAATGAAATGTCGCCGTAGTGTACGGCGTTGGCTACGCACGTAGGCGACGCCGTTGTGAGCATTTATACTTCTGCGTTCAGGTCTTGGTTGCTCTGCAGTACTGCTCCGAAACGCTAGTTGGCGATGGAGGGTTTTAATGTTCCACTGTTTAGATTCCTCGAGTCACGGCTAGGTTACTACAAGCCTGAAAGAGAGCGGATCATGTTGGATTTGTAGCTTATTGAGGTGGAATACAGTTAATTTTAGTGAAATTACTAAAACTGAAAGGCAGAAATGAGAGAAGACGTCGGAGGAGATGGTATGTGTGGAAATGCGTGAGAAGGTACGTGCGGACATGTGTAGGAGGAAATGCGATGCTACCAAGCCGACCAATCACCGATTTTGCAGTCCGCGTCGTCGCGACGTGTACTTACATTCTGCGTATGCTACGCCGTACCTACTGCGCGCACCCTACGCAGAAGTAGAAATTGGCCTTTAATCAAACCTTTAAAGTTGCAAAAAATATTTTGAGTTAGAGTTGAGTATTTAGAGTTCTGACATAATAATGTTGATCATTACATCAACTTAATACCGTCTGTAATTTAAACTCAAATTTCTGTGTTAATTTGCTTAAAAAAATAGGTTGTAGTAACTTAATGAAATTGTCTCGATAACTTAGGAAATTAAGCAATGCATTTCTAGTTCTCAGCATGCTTTAAATGAGTTTCTGTAAGAGTAGAGTAGATACAGGAAGGTAAACACTGCATTGACTCTACAAGCGATGCTAATGTAATATCTTACGTGTTCATTAAAAAGTTCTGTTAGCATGTGCTATGATAGCTAGATTAGATTAATTGGTTCCAGAGCTACAACTCTGGTGGTCGGATCAACTTAATATTTTTGAGTAATAAACTTAAAAATGTGTGTTTATGCTTCAAATGATTAAGTTCCTCTTACGTAATTTAGCTTGTTGGTTGAACGTAAATTCACTCAAAGATGTCATAATAACTCAAAACATTGATGCAAACTGTTGCCTTAATTATGTTTTAATTAAGCATACACATTATTGTGTTGAGTGTATCTTATCACAGCTTGAGAACTGAAGTTCCCACCACGCAATGTTTGCAACGCTGTTTGCGAATGTTTGTTGGATCTATGGTTTCGGGAAAAACGCTTTAACTATGTTAGTAATGATGATGCTTTTGGGGAACGCGCCCCTGAAAGAGAAAACCTAATGGTGCGTTCACACCGGACGCGAATAGTGCGTCAGACGCAAGTGATTTCAATGTTAAGTCAATGTAAAGATGCGTTACGCGCGGAAAATTCCTGCGACGCGGTAGACGCGAATACGCCTCATTCATGAGAATGGCGCGATTTGAGCGTCTAGCGGTAAGCCCGAATGGTTTAGTTAGTGCTATTTGTGCATTCATGCGTCTGACGTGAATTCGCGCCTGCCGCCCGAGTTGAAAAATCTGAACTTTGGCGTCAATTCACGCCGCGTTAACCAATCAGGAGCCTAGCTGCTTGCTCATGAGGGGAAGGATCTGGATGCTTCAATAAATTATTTTGTAACATGCCCCACGCTGCTGTTCTGCTCTCCTGGTGACTTGCGGTAAATTTCGCTTCAAACTTTTGTTTTTATATGTGTCAATTTCGCCCTTTACACGCGAACAGATTCAAAGTGTTCAAGAGTATATCTAGGCGCAAATTTGACGCGCTATTCGCGTCAGGTGTGAATGCACAGTTATGCTAATTATCCTTGCAGCAATGCTGAGAATGCAACAAGGATAAACATAAACAATCTAGAAAGATGCATTTCGACTGGGTGTGTTTTGGGCCTAAACTGATGTTTTTTTGACCAACATCTCTCTGAAACGGAGCGGGACAGAAGCAAGGTCTGCATTAGTATGGACACTGGCTGTTCTGCTCATGTCTGACCTGTGGACTGAAAGACTCCCGGATTGCACTGGCAGTACCGGGACGCAAACGCCTCCATCATTCGGTCAATCTTCTGAGCCTCGCCGGGAAGTCTGAAACTCCAGAGGAACTGCCTGTGTGGAGACAGCAAATCCCTCAGAAAATCAGTCACGACTCAAACCCTCGGTTTGAGTAGGGCAAACTTAAATTTAACAAATTCGTTTATGAGTATTTAGAACTTTCTTTTTTTTCTGAGTTCACAAAACTGACACGTTTGAAGTAATATGAATTGTTGAGTTTTGAGTTTTGAATTGGGTTTATGAACTTGTTTCTTTTAATTTAGACAAACTTAAATTTGACTAAAACTTTCTGATTCCGAAACAGAATTAATTGGTTTGAGAACATGTATGTTGTTTTATACTGTCATCCTCATTCACCAATTGCTCTTCTAGTGCTATCAAAGCATTGTGCTGCCAATTAGCAAGTTAGCATTTACTGAATTATTTGGCTAGTTGTTAAAGCTAGCCAAATTTACACTACTAAAATATTTGAGTTGAGATTACATGATATTTTTAAGTTAAATGTATAAATTAGTACTCAATTTTTTTAAGTTAAGAGCAATTTAAATGTATGAGTACAAAACTGCCAGTTCAGCGTAGATTGAATTTCTTAACTTAAAAAAAATTGATATAACAGATTCTTTAAAAATGATTGAGTTTTGCCAACTTGTCAAAAACTTATATTAAAAATAGTTAATTGTCATTAAAATAATTTCACACTGCAAAATAAAAAAATATTATTGGTCAAGTTTGACGTGATTTTCCTTCATACGATAAAAAGGGGAATTTTTGAGCAAAATAGAAACCAGTTCATTAATTGGAAATTAATGCAGAGAAGCTGTTCCCACCTCAGAGCCTGAACGAGGTTGAGGTCGGCAAACTCATGGAGCTCGACAAAAGCCTGGAGCACTTTGATGTTGAAATCATCCCTACGAGAAAACAACAACCACACACAGAAGAAACGGTCACTTTCTGCAAAGAAAGCTCAATTGCTTGTCATTAAAAAGTAGATTTTTAAGATCATTTGTGATGTTCAGCAGGCTTCGACTCTTGCGTCACAGCTGTGCTTCATGAAATCCTTTTGTTTTGACAAGTCTGGTGATCCATTCACTGCTCCTGTTTTACTCACTAAACCCAGACAAGTCAGAGACTGAAGGAATGAAGCCAAGGTTTACCGTTCACCCAGGTAATCCCCAATGACGGTTTTGTTCAAGCCTTCTCCTTTATAGAGGAACTGAGCGATGTCTTCAGGCGTCTGCTGCAGGAGGTCGTTCTCCAGAAGAAACTGGATCCCCTGCGAGAAAGTTGATTTAAACACGGATTTTAGGATCAACCCAGGAAATATAAATGCCAGGAATAGTATGTGGAAAATTTCCAAATGTCAGGGAAAATGTCGCTCAGTGATAGCCTACTATAAAAAAAAGGCTTTAAAAGTATTAAAACATTTAGGAACGAATGAAAATATATAATATGACTTACTTTTTTGGGGTCCATGTTGAATTTCTTTCTTCCCATTGCAATTTGTTTGTTTCTCTGTGTTGTTTTGCTGCAAATGGAAGTAACAAAGATCTTAACAAAGATCCCCTAATAAGACTGAAGGCGGACAAAGAACCTCTTGAGAGTGATTGGCCTGCGGATACAACGTGCCAAACAACACTTTCATAACTATCAAACAGTCCTGATTACAGGCAAGTCCTGATTTAGAGCCTTATCAAAGTCCACTTGAGGAAAGTCGTTTCACTGACAACAAATGGCCCATAAATGTTGTTTCTTATGATCAAATTGCATTAAAAAAAGTGTGCATGTGTGTCTCAGAACATTGACAATTTCCATACATATACATACACATATATACACATACATATTTACATACATACACACACACATATATATATATATATATATATATATAAAATGCATGTATCATTCTGATTCAACTATTAATTATAATGTACAGCATCAGTTTACCAGCTACCATTTCTTCTAAGGGTAGATTCACAAAAATCATTGTAAGAAAGAAGTTAAGGAATTAGTATGTAAGAATATTAAGTGCAATTCTAGAGGGATTTCTTAAATATTTTCTTGAGGAAATTACAGGCTTAGATGTTATCTGTTCATTTGATTGTTCTTACAGAAAACCTGCAAGAACAACTCTACTTTTGATTCATTTATTTTTGATTTATCAATTATTTATTCATCATTTTTCATGAAGAGTTCAAGAATTTATCAAAAGAACTTATCGAGAATTTAAATTAGTTTAGTTTTGTCTAAATAATAGTTTTGTTTTAAGATCGATCTTGTAACGATCGTTCTGTTTATGGACTTTTAGTTTGTATTTCATTGTTTGTTTTATTCATGCTGCATTTTGTTCCCCATTTTATCGCTTCTTTTCTGTTTCCTAGGTTACCGAATATGCCCTTGTTTGTTGCCATGGTTACTGATTGCTTTGCGCACCTGTTTCTTGTTCAATTTATTTTTCTCCTATTTAGTGGCTATTTACACAACACCATTTTCAACAGAAAAAGAAAAATATTTACGCATTATGCCCATTCGTTTACACAACAACAGCGTTTTAGGGGCCGGAAAATGAAAACTTTCAAAAATGCGAGATTTTGAAAACAATGCCGATATGTGTTAACTTCAAAAACATGAATTTATGAAAACGGTGATTACGTGTTCAGTCTATAGGCACGTAGTGTTTCTTTACAAAGTGACGACGCCAACTATTGGCCTGGCATGAATAGTACAGCACGTTTAGTCGTTTTCATGGATTCGTGTGAACGGGGATCGTTTTAACAACGTTGCCGTCTGTACGTGAACAATGAAAGGAACAACTTTTCTGTCTTTAGTACATCATTAAATAAACGTGCCCTGAGTGTGTTGATTGTGTTGATTCTGTTCTTCTGTATTGGCTTCTAAGCATCAGTTTTTTTGAAAAAAAAAATTAAACCACTGTAATCAAGATATTACACTCCACTGCCTTGTTTTGTACCATGACAGATCTTTAGAAAAGAACATTCTTAAGAAAATAATATATCCGTTTTTTTTTTTTCCAAAAGAGAAAATAGTTTAAAATAGTAACTTTATTTTTATTTAGTTGTGAATATTTTGGTGTTTAGGAATATAGGCTACACCTTCCTATAGTATCTAAGTTGCTGAACACCCAATGTACCTCAATTACATGAACATGGACGCATGTTTAAATGCATTAATCTGCCTGAAAATTAGTGCAGCTTATTTTCAATAAATAGCCTTTTTGGACAAAGAAAGGACGTTTTGAGTTCTCAGATCTCAGATAAACCAAAAAAAAAATGTATTCCTTATCACATGATTTAACTAAAAACTAACACTTTGGGTTATATTCAGCATCCATTTACTCGCACTATAGTCAATCTATATTCCTGTTTAAAGCTCAATAAAAGACGTAAGTGCGTACAGCACACATCTCCTGCAGGTGACCTGTCAACCAGACGACACAGTCTGAATAGAGCGCTTATGAATGTTTAGAAAAGGACAGATCAGTGAGGACACTCAGACAAAAGACAGACAGGTGCAAATCTGCATGAGCTGCAATGAAAAGGCAACATTTCCCATCTCTCACAACTCACCTCTCGCCCACACACGTGAGCTGCTCGATTTCTGTCATCACTTCAGCGATCTCAAACTTCAAGCGCTGGAAAACAGAGGTTCATATCAAACAGAAGACTCTACGTGATATTCAAACACTACACAGCAAAATGTGTAGCCAGATTCAGGTCAATTAATGATTATGTTGAAACACAACCAACACCATCAGATCACTTTTTATTTTTTTAAGACACACAGACATCAATAATTAGCCTATGAATCTCAACAATGGTGACAATTATAAAGCATGTTGCAGTGCATTCTGGTGATCATCAGATCACCTTTACTATTTGTTCATCTGGCTGTTATAACTCACATGTAGCAGCCAAACAAAATCTAAAGTTAATAAATTTAGGGTCAAGAGCCCAGCTAAAGCAAACACTGATCACCATAATGGTGACTTAAAATTACGGGTTTTCTCCTTCAGTGATTCTGCTTGTTATCATCAGGTGTCTTCAATAATGCTCAATTATTCACTTAATTATCTCATTAGCTTTAACACTGCTTCAGTGTTCATTGAACACTCTGCTCAGAGTTTATATAATTCACACTCTCAATTTTGCTGTGTAGAGCCCAAGAAGCGTACCTTGAATACAATGCAAGTTGCTTCAGAGGAAAAATGCCTATTACAATGTTCTAAAGCTGTTTAACCAACAGAGAAACAAGTACTTTTTATGTTGCATTCATTTAGGAAAAATAGGTTTGTTCAGAATGCAACAGCAGCTCACTATAGATGAATTATGTGGAGCAATAAATACATAATACACACACTTTATTTTCGACTGCATTCTCACCTCAATATCATCAAGCAGTTCTTTTTTCCTGCGCCGTATATTGGACAGCTCGTCTCGCTCTTCTAAGGACAGGTCTTCAGGAACTGTAACCAAAAACACACACACAAGCATGTTTAGATGAGCATCTTAAATGTTCAAATCATCAATAAGGGGTCAATTTCTTTCTCAACTTAATTCATACTGTCTCCAGACGTCGCAATTGCTTGCATAGTCCTTCATACAATACAGATCTGTTTTAAAGCAGATTCACAGTAAAATAATGAATCCAAGCAAGCTTTATAATCAAATACAAGACTAAAATTCTCTTAAAATTCAGTTCAATGTTGATTCAGTTCAGTTCAGTTCAATAACTGTGTAAAGTTCATCAATTATGAAATAAATTCATTCATCAAAATGAATGAATCTTTTTTCATGACATTTGGTTCATTCAACAAATGAAATGAACAAATTGACTCGGAAAAAGATTCGTTCATTTTGATGAACCAGTTCGAACAGGAGAGTCACACAGAACAGAGAAAGGCGAGCATTTGAGCTTCTAAAACTTAAACTTTGTTGTTTATTTACTAAATGAGCGATCGTTTCGCTTGATAAGACCCTTATTCATCGTCTGGAATCGTTTAAAGCCCTTTGAACAGTTTGCATTGAAACTGTCTTTTGGACCTTGAACCATTTGGTTTCCAGTGAAGTCCATTATGGAGAAAAATGCTGGAACGTTTTCATCAAAAACCTTCATTTCTTTTCGACTGAAGAAAGAAAGACGTGAAAATCTTGGATGACATGGGGGTGAGTAAATTATCAGCAAAAGTTTTTTTTTTTAAAGTGAACTACTCCTTTAACAGGGGAAACGAGATGTATGTCATAAAGTCACTAAAACACTGACAAAAAATAACAGTATCTAAAGCATGATTGATTCACAGAAAAGCTTATAAAAAAGCAGCTTTTGCACACGCTGGTTTTCAGTGTTCTTGTTATATTTTGTTTATGGAGATTGAACTGTTACAGTTTGACACATCTTTGTTATTTTATCCATTATTGTCATCTAACAAAAATGATATGGCATTTTAAAATCCAAAGAGCTCGCACACATAACAGTGGATTTCCTAGATTTTATTAGAGGACAATGCAAAGACATTCCCATCGATACCATTACGTTTGGTAAAATGAACTATAATAGCATAGTCTCAACTAAATTGACATCATTTAGTCAAAAACAAAGACAGTGCGAAAGACTCAGGTTGAAGATGCCTGTGATTGATTTAGCATCCAGAAGAAGTAGGTCACTCCTGTATTTGCAAATTTCAGCTCTCCTCCGCTCTCTCTCTCTCTCTCTCTCTGCCAGATCCATTGCTTGGGAAGAGAAATCCCATCTGCATCACTCCACTATAAGCTGCTTTCAATTTCATCTCCCATTTTCAATTCCTAGTCTGTTGTCAACTGTAAAACTCCTTTACGGCCAAAAAAAAAAAAAAAAACGATAGTGAGCATTAGATTTCTGATGTCTGATGGCCTGGGACGTCTATAGAGGGGTGACTGCGGCTTCAGGGAACTCGAGGGTTCAAAGAAACAATGAATGTTTTCCATAAAGACAGAAATGATGACACTAACCATGTCCTTGGCTGCACACAATGGTTTCTGGGCTCTCTTTGACAGTGCATAAAGAGGCATTTATGGAGCGATTCCCCACAGGCAAACTTACGTCTACAGCATAGAAATCCTGCATCATCTGAGAGAATTCCCATGGAGGAATAAAGAGGCGAATGTCTCGGCTTTTGGGCTCGGTGTCAAACGCTCGCTGTGTGTTGGTGAGAGCATACGCAGGAAGCACAGGGTCATTTGATATCATCACCGAGGCTCAAATGCATTAAACATGAACTACAAGAGAGGGGAAAAGGAAACTTTTTTTCATTGTGACTGTGGTGTGAAGCGTGTGAGTTCAATAGTGTTGGGTATCGATTCAATTTAACGATTCTGAAAAAAAAAAACTAATGAACGAAATGCAAAACAAACACCTCACATGTAACATCTGCTAAGCACAACACCAGACAACATTCTCATCTCAAGGAGTCATATACTGACGCTTTCCCAATGCGAATAGTCTACATCCAACGGACATGGACCCTTTAGCGTCAATATAACACGCTTTGGGTTATGGTAGGTTTAGGTCTGAGGTAGGGTTACTGTGCGTAGCGCGTCTACTCAGAACAGCGGCGTGGGGATCATCGTCGCCGTATTTGAGTCCACTGGACCCTTCGGAGGTGAACCGTTTGGCGAGTTTCACCATTTGCTCGCTCCAGGAGCTGCGCTGGATGACGGCCGCTGTCAGCGGTACTTCCGCCTGTCCCGCGCCCAGTTTGATGACCTGTTGTCCCGCATCGGAGCGAGGATCACCCTCGCCCTCATCCATCTAATCTGTCATTTATTTTTGTTTTGATGATAAATAGAGCCAGCCTCCAAAAGTTATTAACCTGTCATGTGATTTTTTTCTCTCGCACGTCCAGACACGAATTTATGCACATGTATGCTGGTTGTCTTTACATCATAATACTATTTCATATAATCTAGATATGGAATGAATAACATTCAACAATCAATACAAAATGAACATGTCTCGTATATTGAAATAAAGTTTTAAGTGATAAAATATTTGTTTTGTTGTGAATTACCAGGCATTTAGCCATATTACAAAATAATTTATTGAAGCTTCCAGACACTTCACCACGTGAGCAAGCAGCTAGACTCCTGATTGGTTAACGCGGCGCAAATTGACGCCAAAGTTCAAATTTTTCAATTCGGGCGGCAGACGCGAATTTGCGAGAAACGCGTGAATGCACAAATAGCACTAACTAATATTTCTGCTATTCGCGTCTGGTGTGAACGCACCATTAGGGTTAGACCACTAGGAGGCGCCTTCTGGCCCATATCTGCGTCTCATATTGACGCTAAAGGGTGCCATGTGCGTTGGATGTATACGCATTGGCAAAAGAGTCAGTATATGATGCCTTGAGATGAGAACTAAAGATCACGTACACAAAGCACTTTACCTGTTGTTTAAAAACACCATAGAAAAACAACTTTCCCAATTAGTGTCACATTAAGGTCACATTGAAATGCTCACAAAGGAATCTATAATGGTGCGTCAGACGCGAATGATTTCAATGTTAAGTCAATGCAAAGATGCGTTACGCGCGTACAAAAATTCCTGTGGTGCGGAAGACGCGAATATGCCTCGTTCGCGCGAATTGAGCGTCTGGCGCGTTACGCGTGAATGATTTAGTTAGTGCCATTTGTGCATTCACGCGTTTGACGCGAATTCGCGTCTGCCGACCGAGTTGAAAAATGTGAACTTTGGCGTGAATTCGCGCCGCGTTAACCAATCAGGAGCCTAGCTGCTTGCTCACGTGCTGAATGCTTCAATAAATTATTTTGTAATATGGCTAAATTCATGGTGGGATTATGCACAACAAAGCAAATATTTTATCACTTAAAACGTTATTTCTATATACGAGACATGTTCATTTTGTATTGAATGTTATTCAGTCCATATCTAGATTATATGAAATAGTATTATGATGTAAAGACAATCAACATATGTGCATAAGTTCGTGTCTGGACGTGAGAGAGAGAAAAAAAAATCACCGGACAGGTTAATAACTTTTGAAGGCTGGCTCTATTTATCATCAAAACAAAAATAAATGACAGATTAGGTGGATGAGGGCGAGGGTGATCCTCGCTCCGATGCGGGACAACAGGTCATCAAACTGGGCGCGGGACAGGCGGAAGTACCGCTGACAGCGGCCGTCATCCAGCGCAGCTCCTGGAGCGAGCAAATGGTGAAACTCGCCAAACGGTTTGCCTCCGAAGGGTCCGGTGGACACAAATATACGGCGACGATGATCCCCACGCCACTCGTATACCCACGCGGTAACTCTCTCAATGAATGCTCGGTCGACATAAAAACAATGGCCGCCAACGAATTTCGACTCTGACGTGCATAAAAACAAAAGTTTGAAGCAAAATTTACGCGCGTCAGAATCGAAATCCGTTGGCGGCCATTGTTTTTATGTTTTTAATGTCAGTTTCACTCTTGACACACGAATTAACACAAAGTGGTCAAGCGTCAGACGTGTCAGGCGGGAATTTCACACGCTATTCGCGTCCGGTGTGAACACAGCATTAGGGGAATCAAAATTCTCATTTCATAACAAGTATCTGTTTCCTGACCTCAAGTATTCAATTCCAGAATTGGAATTGATTTTCGATTCCCAACCCTAAAGTTCAAGCAGACATAACTCAGAAAGAGACTCACTACGACCTTCACTTAAAGTGGTGTTGACTAAGGCCACTCTAAACATTGCTCATATTGAGGGGTAGTGACTTGAACAAACTCCTAACAGTACATAATATTAAAGGAAACTTGACCTTCACTGTTTGTGCAACGGAACACTGTAACCAGACACCCTAACAACCACCTGGAAATTACCCTAGCAACTAAAAAGAACTAGATTTTTAATGAACTTAGAAACCTTTAAAGAAGCCCTACTGTGAGCTGCCGAAGCCATCATCCCGCATTATTTTGGCTTAGTTTTCAAACAAAAACAGTGGAATTAGTATTGAAAAACTACATTACCCATGATGCTGTACAGAAAATTCCACCAATCAGAGAGTCGAAACAAGCTCCGCCCACTCCCACGAAGCACTGCGAATTACGTAATCGAGCCGATCTCTCTATGCTTTTAAAATACTGAAATGTTTGTGTCAAGTCAAGTCACCTTGATACAGTGCTTTACCAATATATAATAGGAGATTACAGTAACAGAGATTGTTTGGCTTTACAGCAGCTCTAGAATAAAGTTACTGTCCAGCTAAAGTTAATTACTTCCATTGCAAAGATCATTAGTTATTAACAGCTCTGCAAACAAGCACAGCAAACCTGTAATTTATTTTTATTTATTTTTTTTTAAATGAATAATAATTGCATTTTAAAATCAAACCACAAACAATTGCAATGACAAACATGTTCTACACTAGATTGCAATATGTGAGCTGGTCTCTATGGGACATGCATTTCCACATACACGTTGCGTTCCCATCCTCCATTTCAACAACACCACTAACAAGGGATCATCAGCAGCCCACAGATTAATCCAAACCTCGCTCAAGAGTTCCCACCCTTCCTGACTCAGTCTTGTGACTGCTAAGACTGCATAAAGCCTGTATAATGCTGCGCTCCTTTGAAATCCAAGCACAAAAACAGTACATATTGTATGCCGTCTACTATGTTGTACATGATGCATCACCCAAAATTCACACCGTTTACCATTTTTAGGAGAAACGACCTACAAATTGGTTACTTACAGTTGTCTCTATCTAATATAAGGGTGCTCTTTGGTCAGGTTTTGGCACTTGCTATGTGAACACACACACGCACACACACATAAAATCATTGACATGATTCGAAAAGGTTCACACTTGTGCTCCTCAAAAGATTTTCAAATATGAGACATTTGGCAAAACAAAATCTGAAAGCACATTTTTTGAGATATCAATCTCAAATTTGGAACACAACTTGTTTAGATGTATGGCTTTGATTTTCTTTTTGATTTTGAAAATATATAATTCATATAAAAATTTTAAATAGAACATTTTTTATAACAATAAACGTAACATTCTGCAACCTATTTTAAGTTTGCTTTTTAAAACTTGTCTACCTTCATCAATAATCTGCCAAGTGTCGTCTCTGAAAAGAGATCGAACTTCAGTCCGTTGCTCTAAAGCATTCAAGACTTACCACAGCTTAAGTTGGACACTCACTTATGGTCTATGCTCAAAAAGTCAATACATGGATTAGAAACGCAGCGTAAATATAATTAAGTAATCGCCTAAAAATACAACATTATAAAACTAAAATCGAGTACTTTAACTTCACTGACAAAAAATAAAACAGTCATTTTTGATCGACAAACTAAGAGCACAGAGAGAAATGTTGAGATCAGAGGCTCTCCAGACTGGGACCTAATGAAGAAAAGTCTTGGATAGACATCCTGATATTGTCCAGAAATGCTTTGGGACAATGGAGAGGATATCTCTGCCCGTCTGCCGTGCCGATTAGACAACTTTGGTCACGCAACCACACAAACACACAAACACGGAGCTGCCTTATCATGGTGAAACCCACTTACACCACACTAACAGAGTCATGTGTCCATGAGTCATGAGTCAAGTCTCACGAAAACTACATGGCATTTTCACAGTATATGCAGTACGTACCATCACTCTCGGCCCATATGTGTAGTTCTTTGTAGTGTAGTGGCATGGTAGACGTTCAACAAAGTGGACCGCATTGGAAAGTGTCTGAAGAATGATTTCCCCAAGAAAACTGAAGAGTCGGACACACTGCTCTCACACTGTGCACATAGTTTGCATACTCATGCCAACCAACTGTTCTGGTAAAACCAGTTTAACCACTTCTGCCGTGAAGTGACACCAGCCTCTATTGAACTCTGATGTGACGGTGAAACTCACCATATATTCAGCAAGCTCAAGTTTCATTGTGAAGTGTGGAGTTCAGTTTGTTGTATGTTGTTTGAGTTTTCCGCATACATTGTCAAAACGATCCCCATGGATTTGCGAAAACAACTAAAAATGCTGTATTCTGCTGCCAGGCCAGTAGATGGCGATGAAACACTATAGTTAAACACGTAATACGCATGTGCATGACGTCATTGTTTCGTTTTCAGCTTATGTTCAAAACATAGACGTGTTCAAAACAATCACGTTTAAGCCACTGAATTAGTTTAGTCCGGTTATACATACAACCGTGAACAGCACATGTTGTCCCTGAGCTTCGTAACGACATCTCTCATAAAGATTTGCGTCTTTAAATAGTAAAATAATTCTCAGAAAAACAGCTAGCCTCTTCGCTAACTTACACACAAAACACCATTGGAATGCTACTTCCGCCGCCTCACCGGAAGTTTCACCGGAAGTTTGCCGGGCCAGTAGTTTGCGATGAAACACTATAGTTAAACACGTAATACGCATGTGCATGACGTCATTGTCTTCAGAGATTCACGATTTTGTGGTTTACACGGAGACCACTTTCAAAAAAACCCACTGCACTTTGAAACCCGTTTTCAGAAGTTTGCGTTTCAGGCGTCGTGTAAACGAACGACCAAAACGCATTAAAAAAATTACGTTTTTTTTGTTGTAGTTGTACGTTGGCGTTGTCAATCTGTTATGTGGTTAAATTGAGGATTATAATACCTGTAGGGTTTTGTTCAATTTTTAACCATTCGATGTAAGCTTAATTACTTTTTGGTGACGTGGATCACTACATTAGCAACACAGCAAAGTCATATTACCGAACACTACTCCAATGATTGCAAAATTTGTAGGGCTGTCAAATGACTAATCGCGATTAATCGCATCCATAATAAAAGTTTGTGTTTACTTCATATATGTGGGTGCACAGTGTATAATTATTTTATATACATATAAATACACACATGCATGTAAATTTAAGAAAAAATATTATTTATATATAAAATATTTATATATAATATAAATTATATATATATATATATATATAAAATAATATTACACAGTGAACCCACATATATGATGTGTAAGCACAAACTTTTATTTTGGATGCGATTAATCGCGATTAATCGTTTGACAGCCCTAATAATTTGGACAATGTGACCTCGTTGCATTATTTACTCAAAGCGACAGCTGTTTGCTATGGATATCATCAATATAACCGGACACAATGAGCTTGTTTACAGATAGCTGGGAGTGGCTGAGTCAGTTTAGGTGAACTGTTTCAATGATGACTCACAATCTTTATTTATGGCCACAAAAAAAAAAAAAAAGACATGTTGAGTTTGTTTCCAATTCTGCAGCTTGAATTTCCCAGACTCAGGGTACAGTTACACAACAACAAAGAACTAAAAACAGAAAAGTGTTTCTTTGCGTCTTTCACGTACAGACAACGCTGTCAAAGCAACACGGATCTGTGAAAAACACTAAAAATAATATAGTATTCATGCCAAGCCAGTAGATGGCGATGTCACTTTATAAAGACACTTTGTTGTGTAAATGAATGGCTAAAATGATAAAATGACAATGTGGCTTTCTCACGGGTTCAAACCAGGAACCAACCAGTCACGAGCCCAAAAGCTTTATCCACTACATCTGCTAAAACCTGATGAAAAGATCTTGAGTTTAGTTCATTCTGCTGATGATACTCCAGCCTCTGTTATTGCCATATGTGAGTCTGCACAGATCATTAGTCTGGGAAAGGCATCTGACACAAAGAAAACATGTTATTGTGTTCCGACTTCTGTTCTGAAGGGAACGTTTCAGATTCACTGTAAGATGGAGGATATAGATTTATATTCTGACAGCTGCCCTCATAAAATACATATTTCTTTGATATGTTAACATTCCTGCAAGTTTAATGCTATACATTTTCTGAAAAAAAGTTTTAGTTTATGTCTATTGAATATTTTGCCCACTTATTAATCCACAAGGCAACAATTTTAAGTCTACTCACTTAAAAAAGCAATAGCTAATATTGATAACTAGGCACAACGCATGGGATATTATAATCATACGTAAATGGTGTGGGACGGCTGAAGCCTAATACTAAGAGTTTGTTCAAAACTACTAGCGATTGTGGCAGCGATGCTTGACTTAGTGAACACAACTAGCAATTAAAGCTGCAAGCAGCATTTAGCGGTGTTTGGGCGTTTAAGCACAAAACAAAAGCATCAAAAGACATTACGTCTTGTACTAAGCATTTAACCACTGCGATCATAGATGGAATAGACCAGGGTTCCTCAATTAATTTTTACCAAGGGCCAAATTCTGCTGACAATACAGAGCCAAGGGCCACCAACCACAATGTTATGACCTCAAAGTTTGCTCTGCTATTTTTGTTGTTGTTTTGTTAAAAAGAGTCACAAATCACCACATAGCCCAATTATTCTATTTTTATTTATTTTTATGTATTATTTTCTTTTTCAAACGAGTCTGTTTTATTCAAGAAATTTTGAGCAGATGTTAAAATGGCGTTTGATATTGTCAGACTTACAGACAGCCACGGTCTGCGTGCATAGCAAACACGTTGGCTTTGCGTTGTGGTAGTCAGGCAAAATAAAACAAAACTGTTCAGTCCATTCAGATTTGAATCATCTGTTTTCTGTGTCCACTTTTCTTTTCTTCGCACTTGCCATATTTCCGTTGCGCGTGAATGCCTAGATACTGCGTTTGAATTTTTGCTTACACTGATGTTACCATGACAACCTGGAAATGAGCGCGGGCCAAACATTTTCCTTTCGCAGGCCGGATGTGGCCCGCGGGCCGCCTATTGAGGAACCCTGGAATAGACCATGCTTTAGCTCAGGGGTCTCAAACTCAAATTAACTGGGGGCCGCTGGAGATAGAGTCTAGGTCAGGCCAGGCCGCATCAAGTATTCAAAAAAAATTGTATTTAAGTATTCCAAAAATGGAGCACAACTGATCCAATCTTCTCAATCTTTATTATTAACGTTTCTTCTGAACTGTTCCTCCATTTGAACATTCCTTTCTGAACATGATTGGTTCTTCATGAGCTGTCCTTCTGACGGTTGAAGTTAATTTTACAAACTTTCTTTGTCTTTTTCTTATACACAACATTTTTGTGTATAGTGTGGATAGTCATATTTGCTTTTTATTTTCTTTATACAACACTATTATATTGAATGTTTTATTTTCTTTTTTCGGAAGGCACATTTCCTTTTATTATACTTAATAAAAAAAAGTAAAAAAAAAAAAAAAGAAAAACAGTTATTGCTTTTGAAATACAAATAATTCTTTCTACACATGTATAGTATCTCAGGCAAATTACTGACTTATCAAAGCAAACCTTCTTATCAACCTGTTGAATCAAAGTTCAGTTCACAAATTTTAAAATGAACTAGTTCAGTTCATATTTCATACTTCAAAAAATGAACTAGTTCATAGTTCTTTTTTTCCATATGTTGCCCGCAGCTTCTTTTTTATTATTATGCTATTATTATTGCCACAGCCCATATACAACCACAGATAACAATTATTTTGTCGACAGGCAGAGTTTGCACAGACATGTAAGATTTTCCCATCCTCACCGACCTCATAAAACCCTTTCAAATGATCTTACGACGCCTCCTCGCTCCTCGGTTCACAGACACTAATGAACGAGTTCACTAACGTTCATCAGGCAGTGATACGGTAGGCTACGTTCAGTTCACGTTCGCCCAAAATATGAACAAGTTCATGAACTATCGTTCATTGAACGCGTTCAGACACAACACATAACAAGCTCAAAATGATTGTTCTCACATTGTTTTAGAGCAGTAATATCCAACACGTCGCTCGCGAGCCTGATTCGGTGGTAGAAGCTCGCCTTGGGGCTGTTCACATATCGCGCTCACATATTTTGCACGCTCAAGTTTGTTTCAAATGCATGCGCTCATAATTGAAGCGACGCGCTCATTTTTTTCCAGGCGCAGTATATGTTTGTACTTCGTGGTTGTCTATGACAACTATTGCAACAAACCCACCGTAAGCTGTCACGAGGCTATCTGGTAGCCCATAAGAAAAAAAAAAAAAAAACGCGGCAAACGCAACGGCGGGCCGCAGTCACATTAAACTTTAATGTCAATTGAGTTTGAGACCTCTGCTTTAGCTTGATTTACTATGAATCAGTGTGATTTTCATTATTTACCATGTTCCAGTATGAGTTACCATAGTTTCCTGCTTGAACACCTAATAAGAATGAGACCTTTTTGAATGTTATTAGCACCACCTATGGTCCGATCTCCATGAAACTTTGCATGTTTCCTGACCATGTTAGGACACACATGCTGTTAATCTTTTGTGAATTTCTGACTTTTCCTTTGGGATTTATTGGCTTTTGACTGTATTTTGCCATGGACCACTTTCTAAATGACCTAGCCAACCAAATGCAAAATTTCAACTTTTATTAAGATAATTATTGATCTAGAGAGACCAGAGAATTGTCATATACTGATCTAGTTCCAATCGGGCGAAAAACCAGGGACTAGTTCGCAAAAGTAGGTTTTGGACAAAATTCGAAATCGGAGATATACATCTTGTCCGTCTTGAGCCAAGGATTACATTGGTGTAAAAAACCTTTAGGCCGTGTGTCCACCAAAGCGTTTTTCCACGCGCCTGGTGTATGTTTTCAATTGTTTTCAATGGGAGCGCTGCGTTTTTTAAACGCCATGAGCGTACCGAGGCGCTGAGCGTTTTTTTTTACGCTGAAGCGCCGAGCGCCCGGCGTTTTTACTGGTCCCTGGGAGTTGAAAAATGTTCAACTTTGGATAAAACGCAGCGCTCATCACTGTCACTTTTTACCCAGCCGTCCAATCACAGTGGAGGAGGGGCGGGACTAAACCACACCGACCAACTGTCAACATTCAAACTGCTGCGGATATTCTGTATCATAGCAACGAAACGTCTCAATGAAAAAAAAAAAACCGCTGCGCTGCCAAAACGCTCTCAAGCGCCCAAAGCACGCCATCTTCAGCAGAGCGTCTAGCGTTTTCAGCTGGCTAAAAACGCTTTGGTGGACACACGGCCTTAGGCTGAGTCAAACGGTCTAGGAGTTATGAGCAATTTAGTACTTTTGATTGCTGTAGTGCCACCTATGGGCCAATCAGGCTCATACTCTGATAGGTTCTCCCCAAATTGAGGCCTACCATCTGTCTGTGTTTCAAGTCTCTAGGCCTTACGGTTTGGGCTGCATGATGCATTTTACGGCAGAAGAATAATGATAAAAACCCTTACAAATACAATAGGTCCTTCTACTTTTTTGACTTTACAATCTGCATTTCTGTTCTATCTTACTGTAATTAGGGATGCACCAATATGAACATTTTGGCCGATACAGATAACCGATAACTCTCTATATTTGAAAGCCGATAACCGATATATCGGCCGATAAATCTAAACCCAAAATTAACAAAAGTCTCACCAGTAAAATCTATGTCCCAAACACACAATTATAATGTTCACATCCGATATGACAGACTTACTCATCACATGTTGCACTTTTCTGTATTTTCCTTTTTTGAAGTGATTCCAATCATATTTCAAGCAATTCAAAACCATGTTGAACAGTGCGCATCTGAAGTGTCTCAGCTGAAGGAAATAATACATTATTTATTGGCTTTAATATATTGGTGCCAAATTTTATTATCAGGTCGATTACGATAACGTTACAAATTAACATATATCGGCCGATACCGATATGGTGGCCGATATATTGTGCATCACTAGTATAAATATTCCTTTAAGTTGTATTTTTTTCCAGAGTAGTACACCATAAGAAACAACAACAATCCACCATGGAGCTGATTTGCATATTTAAGAATGAAACCAAAAACAAAGGCACAAAGTTGATTTAATTCACCCACGTAACTCAATAAATCTCACAGCTGAAGAAACCTCGCACCCTCACAATGCCTTATTCATAGTCACCACATGTCACGCTGACATCTCAAGTCCATTTCCTAAATGATTTGAAAGAGAAAGCTTCCTTTTCCTTTAGCAGATGAGAAAATATCCTGACGCCCCTATTTTTAGCTCATCCTGTGTCATGCTCCCATTCACAAATTAGATTAGTATTTTTGGCAGAGGCTCTGTGCTGTTTCTCATGTAATTAGTGGTTTGCCTGCATCTGATTTCTCATGCTGGTTTCGCGGTCCTCTGGGTTAATAATGCGACTAAAGTTAAAGCTCAGTACAGCTGCATTAAAACATCAGCACTGACTCCAACGTCAGCATCCTAATGGCGTCAATCATAACTTGCAAAAAAGGACAAGTATATGCAATGAGATTAGCAGAAGCTTCAGTGTGAAACTGGTGGAAGTAAGATATTCCCTAACATTGTGTCAAGTAATGTGTGATTTTTCTCAAAAAAATACAAATGATGTAACTAAATTAACATTGGTCTTTCCACTGAAGTATCTTCTGATGCATACAAAACACAAAGAGCTGAAATTGACTAATGACTAGTAATGACTGACAGCCCAAACAGCCAATCAAATCGCTGTTGCATAATTCCGCCAAAATGGCTCAAAAGCATATCGCCCAAAACCATAATCAAGTAGAAGAAAAATAAAAAGTATGCATAAACAATATATTTTAAGTTTATTGTAAAATATGCATATGCATTAAAATATTTAAGTACACTGAGAATGTAGGAAGATCGACTCCATTATGTCTTTCGCAGTGATTCATGGGAGTGGGCGGAGCGAACGAGATCTTTTAGCGTGTTATGCTTGTTTCGACTCTCTAATTGGTAGTTTTTCAACACGAATGCCACTGTTGAACGCGGTTATTTTAAAAAAATAAGTTGAAATGCACGCTAACGGCTTCAGCAGAAGAAAAACTATTGGTTAACCTCGTAGCTCACAGTAGGTTTCTTCAAAGGTTTAAGTTATCATTAAAAATCAATTTCCGTATAGAGAAAATTAATAGAGTTTTGGCAGAACCCGACCGTTACACTCTGTAGTTGCTAGGGTAATGCTAAGTGGTTGTTAGGGTGTCTGGTTACAGTGTTCCGTTGAGTTTCATTTGTTCCATTCCTGAAATCAGCTGCTATTCTCGACTTGTTCATGTCATAAGCTTCTGGCATGCAGCCAAAGTTTATTTTAAGGGTGGAATACCTACGATTTTTGTATTCAAATATCCCAAAATCACAAGGCCAGTGTTATATATTTAGTTAAGATGATAACTTACAATATTCCAAATGTTTCAAACAATGTTTAAATCGCAAGAAAATTTAGATTTTAAACAAGAAAAGGGGGAAACGGGGAGTCGCCAGTAAATCGCATCATATCCTGTTACGGAATGGAGCACAATTATTCTTTAGCGATTGCACCTGGTTCTGTCTACAAAGACAAGTCTCATAAACGCAAACGTCAACGAACGGGTCAACCAAACGACCCAAGAAGAATTTGGGACAAGAGAAATAAAACCAGCTCAACATCGGTGTGGCATTTCCTAAATGGAGAGAACTTCGTGAAAAACTCGAACTAGAAAGAGACGCCGATCTTGCATGTGTTTTACTTGACAGGCGAGTAACACCGTGTTCTGTATTCAAATTTCATGTCAGTAAACCATGCAAAACAATTAGTGTTATTGTTAGAATGTGTTGTTGTCTATGCATATGATGTGAAAAATCGTGAAATGTGAACTTTTTGCTGTATCTTAGAAAACGACGTTTATCTGAAAAGTGTTTCAACCGTCCCGGCTCTCCCCTAACATCTGTAATAACTAATTTACTTTTAAACATTACTTTTCTTACGGTCATTTCAGTTTAATGAAAAACAAGCATGTCATTAAACGCAACAGTTATAGAAATCGAACTTTACCTCATGCATGACAACTAATTTTCGATTCCCGTCTGACTGATTTATACTGTCTATAAATGTATCCACGGTGGAGTTGAAAACAACAGTTCCCATCATTCCGCGTTCCTCCACGGCGTCATCAAGCAAAGCCGTTGTTGTTGTTTTGAATGTAGCGCCCTCTAGCGGCATAATATCTTAGGTATTGTAGCTTTAAGAAAACCCCCACAAAAACCACATTGTTTACCCCTGTTTGCATCCGTAAAGCCTCTGTTACACATTTTTTTTCTGTGTTAATGTCAGTGTTTATGACCTCCACTGTATGACTTCTTGACACTGATTTCTTGCTTAGATATAAAATGCTTAATATCGGTGCCGATAATCGGTCGACACCTAGACTGAAGTATCGCCTCATTGTTTACAAGCATGGAGAAGGAGGATCGTTCAAATTTTTATTGTGTGTTGAATGACATATTAATGTCTTTGTGTCAGTTTATTGTTGTAAATGGTCCTTTCGTATGCGTATCCTGGATGTTTAACACAACGAGGCGGTACTTTCGCCTACGTCCAGCGTGACCTTTCCAACGTGACTAGGTGTTCCCATTACCTGCCGCTAACCTCACAAATAAAGAAATGAACTGTGGTTGGTTGCTTTACACATCAAATGCTCTCTTTCTATTCTAGTAGGCTCTTCTTGGCCAGAAAAACCTGCAGACCTTAAGCCACTAGTCAGACGTCTGGCTAAACGAGACTAAGGTCAGAGGAACATTAGTTCTACCTGTCTGGTGAACACCATCTAACCTCAAATTTTAATCTGTTTAATAGAGCGGCTCTGAATGATGATAGCATTTCTGCGTGGCAGGATCATCTGGATTTCATCTCCTTCTAGTAATGGAACGAATCCAATCAAAAATAAAATCTCCTTGTCAATCAAGGTGGAGCTCTCCATTCCCAGCAAGCAATTTTGCGTTTCAAAGACGTCTGAACAAACACAGCCCTGACGACGTCTAGGCTAAAACAAGGCCAAATTTGGGTTGTCAGTGAAAATTTAATCGACATCTAAACCATCGCCCAAGAATAGTCATCAATTACATAACATGTCAAAGAAATGAAACCAAACACCTTGTAATCACTGTTGACTTTGCTTACATGAGGGAATATCATAAGTTATTTTGGCAAAAATGACATCAAGTCAAGCCAAGTCACCTTCATTTATATAGCGCTTTTAACAATATAGACTGTTTCAAAGCAGCTTTACAGTGATAATAGGAGATTACAGTAACAGAGATGGTTTGGGCTTTACAGCATCTCTAGAATAAAGTTATTGTCCAGCTAAAGTTGGCATGGGGAATCAGTGTCTCCTATAAGATGGGACAGTGAGAGCTCGTTTCTGAAATCCCCGAGGCCTACTCAGTCAGGAAATGAGTTTCGATTCCAGCCGTCTGATAGAGAGCCACGAATGAGACAAACTGGACACCTAACAGTCCTGTTTATATTGGCCCCGTCTGTCCAGACAGCACATCTGGATCTGAGGAATCTGAGACGGGACGGCAAAGACGAAATCACTCCGTCGCGCTATTATTGCTGAAATGTGGGCGACGAGAGCTGAGCGTCCGGTCCTGGCAGATCTTTATTGCTTTCATGAGACATTCTTCAGTCGCTGGTGTTTTATTCAGTCCTCACAAACTGAATTCCTTGTGACTTTGGGGTTTAATTATAAACTATGGAGGGGCCGTTGTTAGTTTAAGTCCAGCTGTGGAGATGTAGAGGAAGAGAGCTGGCCCAAGTGTTTAAATGAAGGTAATCTGAGACACGTATTAACCTCTTGGACAACAGATGTTGTGTGGGTATTTTACATTTTTTTAATTAATCTTATCATTATTTTACTAAGAGTCATTCAATTTAGATTTGACTTTTATCTGAACCTGTATGCCTCCATAATCCGCATTACAATTGAATAGGTTATAAAGTGCTCCATAAATACTGTATATATATTTTTAATAATATGCAGGATTTGTCACTTTATTATTCTAATGATAATGGCAAAGATAATCTGTCTGGCAAAAGTATTTTTGACCACATGGTTCATGGTCTTTTACACTTGACCTCAACCTCAATATTTCAACTCTCATATGGGAAAATCATAGATACAATATGACTATAATTTATAATGTACTCTATATGTACTACCAAAATGTACTAGAGTGAACTTTACATCTGATTTTAAAGTCCCCCTGTAGTGAAAATTCAGCTTTTAATGTTGTTTATGTGTCTATGTGGTGTTTTTAATCTGCTTTATGACAAAGCATGTGTAAATTCATAAGTCGACAGCATTGCTGAGTGTTTCCTCCTTAAAACTGCAGTGAACCAAACAAAGACAGTCTCAAAAACACGTTTCTGATGTCACACACGACCTTGTAACCAATCAGATCAACGTGTGATCGTCAACGAGTGGATCTCTGAGCTGAGTGAGTGGAGGCGGGGCTCATTTGCATATTCATAGAACCACGCATACTAAATGAGGCAAGGGTGTCGAGTTACATTCAAGTTATTTAAAGCCATGACAAATTTATTTTTAAAGAAAAACAAAACGCTTAAATATGTCATTTTGGAGATCAAAGATGAGTTTTAAGGGATAACTGGGGGAAGATTGACTACAGGTTTACCTGATGCAACCCTACCATCTTACTTTGTGCTTGTGGTGGGAACATATACATCAACAATATATAATCAACTTCAAATCGCATTAGAAAAATGGCAAAGTTTTCTCACAGTAACCTATAGGGTCATACTCTTGTGTTCATTTTCTTAGAAGAGGTTGTGAAATAAAGGGAAATCTTTTAGACTATGAAGAAACCTTGGAATTTTAGTTTGAAATTTGCTTCACTTTCTGTTTCAATCGTCAAAAAATCAACAACTTTAATTTTATGGACTTAAGTCGTATAAACTCATACAAAAAAGTGTTTTGTAACTAGCTCTGGAATAAACAGTAAACTATTCATATCAAACCTAGCAATTAGTGATTTCCACCCACAGCAGATTGTTGATAGTAATGAGGTGTTGGTGGTGAAATAACACAGGTGAAGCCCTCAGTTGCTGACTCACTCTTAAAGAGCCTCTTACTCACACTAAAGCAGCTGTCAGGAATATGAGCTGTGACCCATTTAACCAGCTACACTTTACAAATGATGTCAAACCTGCGCTGGCCACACTCCACAGGCAATTATGCACAGAGATGCTAGTTTGGGCTTGATTCAGTCATTTCCTAACCAGACAAGATCAAGGTACTTCGCATGTCTGGACAATACAATTATGCACACAGCTAATCGGAAATATACTTGTCATTTCCGTGTCTTTGGAGATTTTACTGCGGATGCCAATATTGCAGAAAAATAAATCAAATGACAAAAAAAGCACCTTTAAATGACTCACTTGTATAAGAACAGCAGCCAGTTACAGCCATCCACAAGTTAAAGCCACCATGAAATCACAATGGACGATTCTTTATGGAATATTGCATGGTTTATAATAAATTATTTATCCGTGCACATCATTATTAGCCTACATTTGTTCTAGTTCCAGACGTCGCTTTACTCTGATATACGTCACAATAGGGAAGAAAGGACAATCGCAACTCCCATTTCGTGGCGGCTTTAAAGGGCACCTATTATGCCCCTTTTTACAAGATGTATTGGTCTTGGGTGTCCCCAGAATGTATTTGTGAAGTTTCATTTCAAAATACCCCACAGTTCATTTATTATAACCATTTGAAAATGTAATTTTTTGGGCCTGTTTAAAAATGAGCTGTTTTGGTGCATACGACCTTAAATGCAAATGAGCTGTATATCCCCGCCCTGCTTTTGGATGAGGGCGTAACTTGATACCTATGGCAGTCGGTAAGCAGAAGGCTGAGTGAGAGACGCGCTGTTTTGAATGTCATTCAGCTGAATATGTTTGAATCGGAATATATAAATAGTCTCTGATCAGACCCAGATGACGAAGAGACTCCGGCAGAATAAACACAATTGAGAACCAGTACGACCAGTACGTCTTGGTATGGTTATTTGATACATTTATGTACTTATAGAGTTGTAATCACGTCCCCTTTGAAATTATGGATGTGCAACACACAAACACCAACGTTGGCGAAACTACATACACATACTGTGATCATTTAAGCGAGGGACCTGTTGCGTTATGTTTACTTGTCATACAGGTGCTTCTGTGGCAAATGTGAGAAGATGGCTAACTTACAGAACAACAACATATATGCAGTTTTTAATACAATATCTTTAAAATATATATATTTATAAACGTGTGGTTACACACTATACAAACACGGTTTAAATTAGCCTACACAGACATCCTAAGACGGCAACTAAGACATACCGTAGTGATATTTTTTTTAGAATTAGGTTTTCTTGACTTAAAGGAGCGGTATGCAAGAAATTTATTTCAATTAATCATACATTTTCCCTGATATGTCACAAGACATTAAGAATCATGTTCATTTCAAATACTTATATCACTGACAACAGTAGTCCAGCCAGGATATATTGTCATTTAAAAAGTGAAGTTGCAGCCCTTGACTGGTTGCTCCACCCTTCACCAATCTACCAATCACGGAGTCAGTAGTGTTGCAGCATTCAGGTTGCCAGCTCTTCTCTACCACAGCTGCAGATACAAACGTGTCGGAATCGGATAAAAAACGTCTAACATTGCTAAACCCCAAAAAAACCTTGATATGAATCCGAAATACTTTGTGACAAAGTCCAAAATAAATAATTAACAGAAAAACACTCACTATCACAATCTTGCATACGGCTCCTTTAAGGGGTTTGTTGCAACCAGGGCAAGACTGTTAACTCAAGAATTGTCAATGTGTTGAACTCATTTTGCATTTGGTTTGTGAAAGGCAATCCATTCACTGCATCTCAAGGTTAGTTCACTGGAGGGGAAAATAGATAATCAGCGGCATCTTGTATTTGCGTCCTCAGACAAAGGCAAAGTGTGTCTTCAGAGGACGTGGAATATACACTAACAAAACTAACACAGACTACTAGTTCATGAGGAGTTCTTTCTTTTTGCCATTTTTGGTGTTTAACATTGGTCACAATGAACTCGTTGTGGAAGAACATGATTTCTTTCAAAAATGTCTGTAAAGCGGCTGATGAAGGAATTGTTCTGTTGGTATAATTCATCAAACCGACAGTGTACTATAAAGTGGCCCATATAGGCCAAACGTGACCAACCACACACACACACACACACACACGTATCTGTGGACCTTCGTGTCAAACAGTATGAATTTTGAATGATGCAGCATCTTAAAAGTGCATCGCCAACAAAAATCCCACACGAATCCAGGAAAGCCGCATGTGGACGCATTATTTACAAAGGAAATGATCCACACACACACATGATTCTGTTGTTTAATTAACTATTGAAAAACAATAATCATTAACCAGATTAATTTGCATACAGACAAACAGAAGGCAACTGAATAACAGCACATTCACAAGTGACCTGTGCAGGTCTGTATTTTCCAAAGATAATGTCAGTGACGTTGCTCAAAAAAATTGTGCATTCTAGTTGGTTGTAACTTTGTCACATTAGTTTGTTATTCAATTTCGCTTTAAGCATATTGTGTCCATAAGCCCACACACACATCTTTGACATTCTGCTCATAGATATGGTCCAGGTCCCTCCTTCAGTGTAAGTCTATAGGATATGTCTACTTCTGTACACAAACAGTTTGATTATTTAGAAAAGTGCCTCCATTTTGAGGTATTATTCATAGCTTTTGCACAGGTTAATCTTATATAGCCACATGCTTGCTTAAGCCAGAACAGCCGAATACTGAGGAAACTCTGTGAAAGAAGAATTTTTGTTGCGTCCTGCTTGACAATCAAATGATAAAATTATAACTCTCAAAGGTTTACGACAAAGAACATTTAGTTCCTCAAGCAAATCTCTGTTCAATAACCTCTTTCTGAGGACACATACTGGAGAGAGGAACGCCACGCTAGAGGAAGGAGAGAATGAGACCAGACCACTGGATACACCTTTTCCTGATCCAAACAACCCACGATCTCTTACATAATCTATTCTCCTTCACCTCTACCGCTCGCATCCCATTCCATCAGTGAAAAACACTGCTCTTCAAAAGAGTGGCTCTCTTTCCCGGGAATGCAATCGGCCACATGCTCCAACACTCCAGAGACTCGTCTGCAGTCTGCTTTCCTTAAAGAGGGGGTGAAAGAGTCCTCAGTTTTTCCTGCGCCAACCTAAATTCCTGAAGCCGTATTGTTTGTGCAAATGTGTTTCTAATTTCTGTATTCTTAGATTTTACACCCTGCTAATGTTAAAGTCAGAGTCAACTATTTTTACAATCTCTGGACCAGTTTAATAAACAGCGAGGTCCCAATAAAAATTGGTAAGAAAAATGGTGAAGAAAACACATTAGTTAGTTTGGAGGGCATAAAATAGGTTTTTGTGCACAGGCAATGAATACTGCAATAAACAGTATTTGAGTATTTAGTAACATGCATTAGTCTCACCTTGAATCCTAAGGTGAGGGATGTTGGTTTCTGAGCTCCCAGGCTGTATTTTAAAGATTCATAGACATGCTGCCTTATAACATTTACATTTATACATTTAGCTGACGCTTTTATCCAAATGCGACTTACAATTGCTATATATGTCAGAGGTCGCATGCCTCTGGAGCAACTCGGGGTAAGTGTCTTGCTCAGGGACACATTGGTGTCTCACAGTGGATTCGAACCCGTTCCTCTCACACCAAAGGCATGCATCTTATCCACTGTGCCATCACCACACCCAATTAAGATTGATACCTTGTTTTGGCCAAATTCTAAGGCAGCTTCGCACGTATCCTTTAAAAAGGAGCAAGGGTCACAGTGCTTTGCAACTAGCTCAGCAGAAATAATCATGCAAGATGGCAAATGTGTCCAAGAGGATTGTTAATATACTGTAGGTGGTTAGCATACCAGTCCATCCAGTACCACAGTGGTAGTCCATGATTTTCAGGCTAAACAGTATATTTATATACAGGACAGTGTCTTAGGTCCTGAATCTGATCACCAATTTAGGACCAGAGCACCAAGTGTAAGGATGCTCTTGGAACTGCTCTGTTTATTAATCACTGTTTTCCTTCACTAGGTAGAAGCTTTTATTGCCCAAGTATTGCTTTTCCATGTGAATTAAGGCCCGCTTGAGGCAATGAAAACTGTACTATTAAATTGGAAGAAATTTAGCCTATAGTATTGTCACGGGTTGCTTGTATAAAGATCCAAGGGACGATGCAAGGACAATAAAACTTTAATAGGCATTCTAGCATTCTATCCAGTGGAGTATAACATTTACATTTCATAGCTGACGCTTTTATCCAAAGCGACTTACAATTGCTATATATGTCAGAGGTCGCACACCTCTGGGGCAACTATAGGGGTTAAGTGTCTTACTCAGGGACACATTGGTGTCTCACAGTGGATTCGAACCCGGGTCTCTCACACCAAAGGCATGTGTCTTATCCACTACGCCATCACCACACCTGATGGAGGTTTCAGTCGTAGCATAACATAAGCACAAGACCAAGAACTGAGAAAAACTGAAGGCTTAAATACACAGAGGAAGGTAATCAACAGAACAGGGAACAGGTGTGGACTAAATAGAAACCATGACAACAGATTAATGACTAGAACTCAGGAAAAACTGAAAATGAAAACTACGACTTAAACCAAAAAAGACATAACTGTAACATAACTCCCTCTTCCCGGAAAGCACACCATGTGCTGTAAAACCAGTCCAAACTGAGGAGGGAGGGGGCTCTGGAGGAGGAGCAGGCATAGGAAGAAACCAATGACGCGATGACCATGGAGGAGCCATGGTGAAGACAGAAGGAACCAGAGCAGCGACGCGAGGAGCAGGAGGATGACCCAGAGTCATGACCGAAAGAAGGTCCCCGGAGGAGCCGATGGAGGGAGAAGCCATGGTGGAGCCTTGGTGTAGAGTCTGGCCGAGACCAAGGAGATGACTGACTGAGGTGGAGGTGGTAGTGGTGGAGACCAAGGCAGAGTAGAAGACTTGAAGAGCCAGGGTGATGCCGAAAGCTTGGAGGGCCACAGTGGAGCTGCAGGCGGGCATGACCAAGGTGAAGATGTGGGATTTGCAAAACAGGGCAGAGACAGTGGGTGTGCGAAGGAGGAGCCTGGTGGAGCTAGAGGGGTGGAGGGTCAAGGCGAAGCTGCTGACTTGGAAGTCCGAGGCGGAGCAGAGCGGTGATGGATCAAGGTGGAGCCAGAGGGGTGGAGGGTCGAGGCGAAGCTGCTGACTTGGAAGTCCGAGGCGGAGCCAGAGGGGTGGAGGGTCGAGGCGAAGCAGCTGACTTGGAAGTCCGAGGCGGAGCCAGAGCGGTGATGGATCAAGGTGGAGCCAGAGGGGTGGAGGGTCGAGGCGAAGCTGCTGACTTGGATGTCCGAGGCAGAGCCAGAGCGGTGATGGACCAAGGTGGAGCCAGAGGGTTGAGGGAGCCCGGCAGAGCACAAGGGAAGACAGTCCATGGTGGAGCCAGAGGGCGCGTTGAGAAAAGGTAGAGTCGATGGGTCGGACGGCCGAGGTGGAGACTAGGGCTTGGAGGTCTGAGGTGGAGCTGAGGGATCCACGATGCAAGGCGGAGCTGATGACTGGGAAGCGGATCCGTGCAGCAGAGCAGAACCACTGGAGGAGCTGAATGGAGACATCAGACACGAGGCAGATAAACTGAATGGCTCAGGCAGTGGAGGATGGATAGGGAGGCTGGGAAGGACCATCAACAACAAAGGAGACTTGGAGCTGGGCAACAAAGACTTGGAACTGGGCTTAACCAGCGACGACAGATTGAGAAAGTCCCTTGTGTGATCCTCGAGGGAGCGATCCCCCTGCTCCTCCTGGAGGAGGTAGACTGTGGGAATATCCATTTCATATCTCCTATGTAAATCTTGTCTCAGTCTTGTGCTCTGTCAGGGGTTGCTTGTAGTAAAATCCAATGGATGATTTGTGACGCAGAAAGAATCCTAATTTAACCTAACTTTAAAAGACACTAGGAGAGAGAACTCTACATGGGACTGAGAACGTCAACAGAACAGGAAACAGGTGCGGACTAATTAGGAACCATGAAAACAGATTAATGACCAGAATTTAAAACAGACAATGAAAACTATGACTAAAACTAAACAAGACAGAAACAGAACATTACTGAGACACAGCTAAAGCTTATTGGAATTTCTTCCCAAAACTGAAAACCTTCGCCCCCAAAAAAACTATTTTAATCAACATGTGCTATGCATTTTTATATTTCAGTATTTAATGTTTTTATGTAACTAGCACCACTTGTAGCACACTTCAAAACAATCCCTAATGAGTGTCATTAGGACAATCAAACCTAAAATAGACATGAGTTCAAACAAGTCAATGTTCAAAGTCAGCAGTGAATCACTAGACTGAATATTAATTCATGGTGTTGTTTCGTGGTGGTTTCCCTGCTGACGTCATGTGGTTTAATGAAAAATACATCATGCCTAGAGAAACACCCCAACGCCCTGCAGCACAAACACTCACTGTTTTCATCATAAAACAATCCTGCCATAGTTTCACTATGACTGTGTCACTTCAAATGCCATATTATGACATTAGCTGGCACGACATTTTGATTCAAGGCTTAAATCTCTTTTTGGAATAAAGGCAAATTCAGCTGCATCAAGATCAAACATCGGAACGGTTCAGGGATCCAACTCAACAGACAAGAACATGAACGCATATGAAAGCTCAATAACCAGAGCTACATCAGAAAACAAACTGGCCTGACAGCTTTGTATTTGCCAAGATGTTCTGCGTGGTTTCTAGGGTGTTGTTAGAGTGCTCTTGGTTGCTAGGGCACATAAAGTAACCGTAATTACGAGATTGCAACCCGTGACGTTCAATCCAGAGCTGCTCACGTCCTCAGACTCGGATTTATGCGTTTCTATATCAATACGATCAACGATGAAAATAACCTGCAGGAGTCAAGTAGTCTGTAAGTTGTTTACATTCATTATTATTGTAATGTTATGAGATATGAGGTAGTTTAACACCGTTTCTTGTGACTCTGCGGACTCTGCTGTGTATGTTTATGTGTTTTGAAGGAGGCGTGGCTTTAGAGACGCTCTAAACGGAGGGTGGAATCTCATGCTATCAAAGCTAACATGCTATAGCATCTCCACAATTGCCTACCCTACCTTTGCATTTCAATTAAAGCAACAAAACCATTTGATGACCATTATAAAGGATTCTAGATCTTTTAGCGTGAATGTGAGTATTTGCTGATTGGTAGCTTACTGGACCAAATCCACAACCAAACATACCAAACTTTTGAATGATCCCGTACCCAATCAGAAATGTTACTTGAGCATCAAATCATCATATTAAAATGATTTCTGAAGGATCATTTTTTATGCTTATATTGTTTCTGAAATTTTCTGCTGTATTTATCATATTGCTACTGTATTTAATAAATGTATAGTGTACTTTTATTGACTTTTGTATTTTAGGCAGCCTGCTAAGACCTGGCTAGGGACAACAGATGGAAACTAGCACTCATAGCTAACTCTGGCTTGTTTACAGCATTTAATTTGTTGTTGATTAATGAGCATTGTCCCTGTCAAATAAAAGAACAAACAAAGAACAAACAAACACTGAAGACTGAAGTAATGATGCTTTGACATCAAATATGTAATAAATTGTAATAATATTTCACAATATCACTGTCTTTAGTATTTTTCTCATCAAATCACTGCAGCCTTGGTGACCAAAAGAGACCTCTGTCAAAAACAATTAAAAAAAAAACTTAATTATTTCACACTTTAGTGTTCTACTCAATTCTCAATTTCTACTCATTCTGGTATAAGGATTATTAGGAACACATGTTCAATTTCTCATTAATGCAATGGGCTACAACAGCACAAGACCCCACCGGGTACCACTCATCTCCACTACAAATAGGAAAAAGAGGCGACAATTTGCAAGATCTCACCAAAATTGGACAGTTGAAGACTGGAAAAATGTTGCCTGGTCTGATGAGTCTCGATTTCTGTTGAGACATTCAGATGGTAGAGTCAGAATTTGGCGTAAACAGAATGAGAACATGGATCCATCATGCCTTGTTACCACTGTGCAGGCTGGTGGTGGTGGTGTAATGGTGTGGGGGATGTGTTCTTGGCACACTTTAGGCCCCTTAGTGCCAATTGGGCATCGTTTAAATGCCACGGCCTACCTGAGCATTGTTTCTGACCATGTCCATCCCTTTATGGCCACCATGTCCCCTCTGATGGCTTCTTCCAGCAGGATAATGCACCATGTCACAAAGCTCGAATCATTTCAAATTGGTTTCTTGAACATGACAATGAGTTGACTGTACTAAAATGGCCCCCACAGTCACCAGATCTCAACCCAATAGAGCATCTTTGGGATGTGGTGGAACGTGAGCTTCGCTCCCTGGATGTGCATCCCACAAATCTCCATCAACTGCAAGATGCTATCCTATCAATATGGGCCAACATTTCTAAAGAATGCTTTCAGCACCTTGTTGAATCAATGCCTCGTTAAATTAAGGCAGTTCTGAAGGCGAAAGGGGGTCAAACACAGTATTAGTATGGTGTTCCTAATTATCCTTTAGGTGAGTGTATATCAGTGTTTTAAATGGTTTAACATGTCTCAAATTTTTTCCTTCAAGAGGGTTAAGACTAACCAGATTTAATTCGTTACGAAATCCTATATTTTGTTTGCGATTTGTATTTATGTTCAACAGTCATCCTGCCTAGCAGTGTCCATACGGCGGTGTGCTGGCGAGTTCACTGTGACTGCCACAGTGAGATCTCCCACAGCTTTGACTACTGTTACCCAGCAGGACCCCAGCGTTAGCAGAAGAGCTGAGAGATCACACCAGACGCTGCTCTGAATGAACCACCCAACCACTGTCAAAACACACCAGCTGGATGGACTCTCATCAACTCCTCAGTGTGAACACACAGCATTGTGGGGCTGCAGAAAGAGCAAAAATACCCTGAATATTCTAGTTGTTGTTTTCTGGAGAGAACCATCTCTTAAAATATAAACACACCACTAATATCCATGGATCATCTCCACGATGAGGGAACCGTGCAAAAAAACCAAACACCAATCATTAAAAAAAAACTCAAATCATGTAACTTTTGCCTCAGGTTAGCCTTTTCTGATTCGTTTCTGATCCAAGCAATACCTAGAGACACTATATCTACAATATCTACACACACATATCATAAAATTTGATGTTAGATCCAACTAATCGGGATTAATCGATTTGACAGCACCAATACAGTCAAACCAAAAGTTATTTAGACACCAGATATTTTTTCTAGTGTGCAGGACACTATAGTTCATGTAGTGAGGAGAGCAAAATAAAGTAAACTATGACATATTATACCCAATAACTCTTCATAAAGTGACTACTAACATTTATACAAATTTGGGAGCAATAATTATTCAGACACTTTGAGCTGATCATATTTTGCAGAAGTGTGTTTTCTTTAATTGCTAATGCTCTTTTTCCACACAGACTGAACAACATTAAGCATTGCTTGGTAATCGGTTGATCTAAACTGGTAATATCTAATTGTGTAGTTAAATTTAACAGCTGACAGATATTCAACATAATTCAAGTGTGAGAGTCTAACAGAAGGACGGACAAAACAAGTCAAATATCCACTGATAACTCTGAGTTCTGCTCTACCATTTTCTAAACTATAGTGAATAACTGTGATAATGTGAGAAATGCTGAAGGAGTCTGAATACATGTTGGTTTTTTAACCCATCACCCAAAAGCTCAACATATCCTGCTGTATTAAAGTACAAACTGAGGGTGATACTCGAAAAGCTGGAGCTTGGGGAATATGGTGTTGAGTAAATTAAATCAATACTCATATCAGCTCACAGTCTCTCTGGACAAACAGTCTGGAAGGCTGACTATAGGTCATCCCACGCCGTCTGAAATCTGCACCTACACCATTGAAGTTTCTCATTTAATGGGAAAAACAGAGCATTGTTTAAAGCTGATCCTGTTTAAAGTTGACTTCTGTGTGAATGTGTGAGTGTGCAGCTCTCAAAACATCCATTTAGTTTAATGTCTATTACAAATAAGTTATCTGAAAGAAACACTTTATTAGGCCTTAAAATGAAAATAAATGTATCTTAAAGATGGTATTGTGCAGAATCATTATTAAGAGGGATTTTTGGATAGTCATTAAACATAAACGGAATATTAATGATTTTTAGATTTGTGGTTTTAATGGCTAAGTAAATGTACATAAATATTAAATGAAAAGCTCTTCGTTCTTAATGATACAACACATCTGTGTCTAAAGCCATATTGACCCATGATCAAGTGTACACATATATCCACACATTTGTAAACCCGAATGGTCTTACCTTGATTGTCTTCGTCCATATCTGCAGATTAATGTAAAATATTGAAATGGTGTGATGAGAACGCGCTCCACACACAGATGTGTTCCTTATAATGAAGGGTTTATCTGCTGCATTTACAATAAAGGTACTGTTTTGTGTGGAATATACGACATCAACTGTTGTTATTTATCTCAGTCCTCGTTTAAAATCCGTAACCCGGTGTGTTTATGAACAGAGGAAGGGTGTTCAGCTCGCGTGGATCAATAACATCCAGCGGAATAAGCGCTTCACACACACGAGCATCTGCGTTACACAGCGACCGACATACGTCATCACACTCGCCCTGCCCCATACACGCGAATTTACCAATCCTACTACGACGAAGGCTTACCGTATGAATATTAATTATGTAATGCTGACGTTGCTTAGTAACCATTCTAAAGCTTTACTGGCAAGATTGTTTGCATATAATATTGACCAAAACATAACGACACACACAAAGCAGCGATAAAAAATGGTGATGCCAGTAGCCTACTTGTGACAAAATTAATAATAATATATTAAAACAAGAACTGAGTTGTCTGTACTTGCACAATCCTGCACAAAGCGTCTTCCTTTTAGCCAATCAGCACAAACATCACATAGCGTAATTAATATTCATAAGCTAAGCCATCACTTTAGTAGTAATCATCACAACATTTATTTTTTGTTGTTGTATTGTAGCCCTAATACTGAGGCAGAACTGAAATGATACTGGATTATATATGGACTCTATATATTTAACATAAGATAATTATACAAGTATACACATGCTATTACACATGATGTATTATGAAGAGGAAAAAAAAGGGCCCTCTCATAAGAATAAATAAAAAATAATACAACTTTTAATAATCACAAAATAATCTATTATAGACACACTCCTGAATATGAGGTTTTAAAATTTGTGTACATTTTAATTTTGGGATTACAGTAGAATACAGGTGACCTCAAAGCTAACAAAGACAAAACAACTTCACGCCCTCTAAAGTAAAAGAGCCTGATCGGAGCTGGTTAGAAGCTCCGGTTGCTATGGAAACAGTGAAGCGCGTTTATTGCCGCACATGCGCATTGCCTGTTACACCCTGAATTATTTTTTATTTATTTTTTTGTCAGGATTTGAGCGTTTAGAAACAAAATTGATTAAGACAATTTTGAAAGTTAATAGTAAGCTTGGTGAATTTTGATGTTCCCCATTTAAAGAGACAGGAGCTGTATTGAGAATGAGGAGTTGACGTCATTTTACAGTGCCCCTCCCCTTTCCGCCATGTTGGTAGGATTCCCACGACAAAACAGTATTGATTACGTGTGTTTTTAGCTCGGTAGTAGAGGAGTTTCTCGCAATACCGCACTGTTTTACCATGCCTGGAAGTAACTGCTGCGTTAAAAAACGATAAAAACCCTGGTAACCGATAAATCAACCGTTTGTAACTCCGCCCCTTTTCAGAGCTTACGTATTTATGAATGAACCGCTCATTTTAAAATCTTCCCTGCAATTCTACTGACAATTGTTCTGACATCCTCTTCAAACATTACAATGCTCATGATAACTTTAGTAAACTCTACAATTAGTAAATCCACTTCAGATACTCTACGACAGCGATGCCATAGAAATGGGGTAGAAATTCAGACTGAATGCAATGATTGAATGAACACTGATTGGTCCTAAGTCTCCCACAGAATAATATGTACATTTTCATATCTAGAGCACTTCTGTTATTGATTGTTATCAAGATGTGAAGAGAGTTTCAACCAGAATAACAAAAAGTGATTATAAAATAAAATTGCCAATCTTTAAAGGGACTTTGACTAAAAGCCACAATAAACAAAAAAAATTAAAAAAAGTAACATCAATAAAAAATAATGTATTTCAGTGCAGCTATATTATAGGCTACACTCTAAAACAAATATGGGTTGTTTTAACCCAATTTTGGGTTAAATATATGGACAAACCCAAACGTTGGGTTAAAAATGGAATTTAAAAATGGAACCCAATGGCTGGGTTTTTCCACATTTGATTCAAAAATGGGTTAAAACAATCCAGCATTTTTTAGAGTGTACTGACCTGACCTAACTGACTTAAAGCAAGTGTGTGTGGATGTGATTAAAGCTTCATCAATTCAGCTGAGAGAAGGACTAATATCTCACGTAACGTGTGATGAAAGTGTGTGAAGGGGCGATCAACGTTCACACACACACACACACACACTACGCCTGCATGTTTCTCACACACATGGACTCAATTACGGCACGTCGGCCTCTCAGACCAAACGAGCTGCTCTCTTTATACACACATTACACAACTCCTCAAGAATGAAGTCCGCTGTTTATTCCTCCGTCTCGCGGAGTTTTCTTCTCCAACGGACACAACACACACTGCCGATACACACGTGAATCGATATGCACACACAGCTCAAACACACAGATTACATTTTAACCCTCAACCATAGTGATGGATCAATGTTTATTTTCCTGAAACAGCTCTTACAAACACACACTGTACTCAATATAAGTCTAGACTGACTGCAGGCTCCTTCCAGATGTTGAGTTTAACACTGAGCGGTTTCTGACTCTTCAGTCTCAAGAGTGTGAACACATGTGTGTTGGTGGACAGAGTGGGAGTTATAATGAATGTGTTTTAGTGTGTGTGTGTGTTTGCGCACATGTGTGCGTGTGTGTGTGTGTTTACGCGCTTGCGTGTGTGCGCATGCATGTGTATATATCTGAGTGTGTGCATGCATGCATGCATGTGTGTGGGGGGATGTGTGTGTGTGTGTGTGTGCGCGCATGCATGCATGTGTGTGTGAGGACTTGAGGGAGCCTCAGGTTTTGGGGGAGTATTTCCTGTTCTGGGAGCAGATGTGTAACACAGTCCAGGAAACACTCTGTTTTCCCAGTTTTCCTGGGCTGGGAGACACACACACTGAGAGACGAGCACAATCTCTGTTCTGAATATATCAAAGCTGCAGACTGAAAATAGGTCATATGCATAATCTTTGCTGCACAAATATGGTCAGAAGCGCAGATCCCGAACATCCGTGTGTTTCCCCTGTGTGTGTGTGTGTGTGAGGGTTTTGAGTGATGCGTGACGGATCTCAGCATATTAACTGCATTGGATCCTCAATGCATGAGCTCAGTTTGATCGACACATATACAATGACAGTCAAAAGTTTTGAGATTTTTAATGTTTTTAAAAGAAGTTTCTTCTGCTCACCAAGGCTGCATTTATTTGATTTAAAAAAATGTAATCTTGTGAAATGTTATGACAACTTAAAACAGCTGTTTTCTATGTGAATATATAGTAAAGTGGAATTTATTCCTGTGATCAAAGCTAAATTTTCCTCATCATTACTCCAGTCTTCAGTGTCACATGCCTTCAGAAATCATGCTAATATGATGATTTGATGCTTAAGAAACATTAATTTTTATTATCAATGCTAATGCTATTTATTAGCATGCTCTCCCCATGCTATCAACCCAATACTTGGACTATCTTCATCACCCTTGCCATCGTATGCCTTCTTCATCCAGGATTCCTTGTCTGACTCCTGTTCCATCTGAGACAGAAGACCAGACCTAAAATGCAGAATCCAGCAGGGCCTGTGGGGAATCCACCACGCAATCTATTCGCAACACTCGTTCAGGCTGTTCGCCAGTCTCTACTCCCTTCGCCACCAGCTAAACCACCCACCGTTCCAGAAGATATCCTACACATTGGCTGCTTACACTCGGAGGAGATCTCATTTATGGTGCTGGAGCAGTCCACTGCTGAGCTCATCTTGGGATGCCCTTGGATGGTCCAACACCAACCCACCTTCGACTGGAAATCCGGGGAGGTCCTTCGTTGGGGTGAAGACTGTTTCCATTCATGTCTGTCTTCGTTTAAGAAGATCCAAAAAATTCCCTCCTTTGCTTCTCCATCTTCAGAGGGAAAGTCAGAGTTTCCAATTTGTTCCACTTCCATTGAGAGCCCTGAGGTCCAACACCAGGTGGAGATTCCCGCTGAGTACAGGATGTGTTTAGCAAGCAGTTGGTGATCAAACTACCTCCTCATCGGCCATGGGACTGCACCAACGACCAGCTACCTGGAGCCACTCTATCTAAAGGCTGTATTTACCCACTGTCCATCCCGAAGCAGAAGGTCATGGAGGAGTATGTGGAGGAAGCCCTTAAACAAGAGTACATTCATCCACCTTCTGCTTCCAGCTTCTTTTTCGTGGCTAAAAGGATGGAGACTTGAAGCCGTGCATTGGTTATTGTCATCTCAACTGTCAAACTGTGAATCCCCTTCCTCTGGTCCCAGCAGCACTGGATCAGCTGCATGGAGCCCGCATCTTTTCTAAACTAGATTTACGCAGTGCATATAACTTGATCCGAATTTGTCAGGGTGATGAATGGAAGACATCCAGCCATTATGAGTCATGCCCTTCAGACTATCCAGCGCTCCACCAGTCTTCCAAGAGTACATGAATGAGGTCTTCTGGGAATATCTTAACAGATTTGTGGTTATCTACATTGATGGTATTCTTATCTACTCCCCGTCTCTCTCTGAGCAACAGTGCCACGTCTATCTTGTCCCTGGAGAAGCTGAGAGCTCATAAACTGTACCTAAAACTGGAGAAATGTGAGTTTCACACCACCACTGTTCAATTTCTGGGTTCAATCATTGACCAACAAGGAGTTCAGATGGACCAGAGGATGGTGGAACTGGCCCCAGTCCTCTACTGTGAAGGATCTTCAGAGATTCATCAATAACTACAATCACATTAGTTCTCCTCTGACCTCATCTCTAAAGGGCCAGCCCACGTCTGTCCTCATCTCCTGAAGCCATCTTAGCATTTCAGCAACTCAAAGAAGCCTTCCTGACCGCTCCAATCTTGGTTCATCCAAACCCTGAGATTCCCTTTGTCGTTGAGGGGGATGCATCCTCAACAGGAGTTGGAGCGGTTCTCTCCCATCACCAGGGTGATCCTCCAAAACTCCATCCATGCGCTTCTACTCTAAGAAGTTATTCCCGGCGGAGCAGAACTATGATATCAGGAATAGGGAAAAGCTTGCCATCGAGCTGGCTTTAGAGGAGTGGAGGCATTGGCTGGAGGGAGCTAATCACCAGTTCGAGGTAATAACCGAACATCGCAACCTGGAATACCTCAGAGAGGCGAAAAGGCTAAATCCTCGTCAGGCTCGATGGGCTCCCTTCTTTACCTGGTTTGATTTCATTGTGTCATACCGACCTGAAAGTAAGAATTGTAAAGCGGATGGTCTCTCCCATCTTCATCATTCTTCCACCCAAAACTATTCTCCCTCCAGCCGTGTTCGTCAGCCCGATCGTCTGGGACATCGAGCAGATTTCCCAGGAGAACCGTCTTCATCCCGCTCCGTCGGGAGGTCCAGAGGGACTCGTCTTTGTACCTCCTCACCTTTGTGCCACCCTTCTGGACTCCGCTCATACCGCTTCGGGCTCTGGAGATCCTGGTAGCAGGCGTACCCTCTCGCTCCTCAGTTACCGGTACTGGTGCCCGCCCATCTCACAGGATGTTTCCTGGTACATCAGAGGATGCTCAGTCTGCGCCGTTACCAACACCCCCAGAAGACTCTCAGAAGTAAAGCTTGTGCCACTTCCTATACCACAACGACCATGGTCCCACATTGGAATTGATTTCATGACTGACCTTCCCAGATCCAACAACCACACCTGTATTTTTGTCGTTGTGGATCACTTGTCGAAGGTCTGCAAGTTAATCCCATTGTCTGGACTTCCTACTGCTTTTGAGGGCACTGAATCCCCTTTCAATCATGTGTTTCGAAACTTCCCCGAAGACATTGTGTCGGACAGAGGTCCACAGTTCATTTCAAGGGTTTGGCAAGCATTCTTCAGACTCCTCAGGGTTACTGTCAGCCTGTCTTCTGGATACCACCCTCAGAAAAACGGCAAGACTGAGCGGAAAATCCAGGAGATCGGACGCTACCTAAGAACCTATTGCCACCAGTTCCAGGACAGCTGGAGCCGGTTCCTACCTTGGGCTGAATACGCCTGGAATTCCCTACGGCAGTCCACCACTAGGCTCACCCCTTTCAGTGTGGGCTGGGTTGTCAACCTCCACTCTTTTCTTGGTCTGGTGAGCCAGCTGTCGACTACTGGTTCCATCAGAGCGAGAGGGTATGGGACTCGGCTCACGTGCAACTCCAGCTGGCAGTGCGGAGTCACAAGGACCAAGCAGATCGTCGCCGTTCGGAACCTCCTCAGTACTGGTCAGGACAAAAGGTGTGGGATTCGACCGGTACATTTCCACCCACTTGCCTTGCCCTAAGCTGAGTCCTTGATATTCCTAATTACAGCATTTCACTGTCTTTCCATGTGTCAATTTTGAAGCCCTTCACTGAACCAGTCACTTCTCCTCCTACAGAACCAGTCCCTGCTGATGTACCTCCTACTCCAGATCCAGTCAAAGAAGAATCCATCTACCGAGTCTGTACCACTTGGACTCACAGCGACGAGGTCCTCGTCTAAAATAACTGGTCGACTGGGAGGAATATAGCCCTGAGGTCATGGGTTCCTCGCGAGGACATCCTAGATCCAGCTCTCTTCACTCACTTTCACGAGGACCATCCTGATTGCCCTGCCCCCAGGCCTCGTAGTAGACCTTGTCGCCGTATTCATGCCTCTTCTCCCACTAGTTCATTACTGATCACCTGCATCTCATCATTCCACCTCCCTTTATTTTTGACACCCCTTCACACACTCATTGTCTGGTCTCATCTCTACATGACACACAGACTCACCCATGCTATCAACCCGCTACTTACCCTTGCCATCGTATGCCTTCTTCAGTCTTCAGCCGTCCGTCTTCAACCCTTTCTCGCTCCTGATCTGAAACAGAGACTCTAATTATCCTGCAGCTAAGGTCCCATCTGATTATCAACTGTTTGAATACTCACCATATCTCCGTCTGCTTCAGCAATCCTGTAAATAAACATTATTTCACTTACCACCTGTCTGACTCCTGTTCCATCCGAGACAAATTCATCCTTGATGAATAAAAGTATAGATTTGTTTTATTTCTTTCCCACCAAAAATAAAATGAAACTTATTTATGACCCCAAACTTTTGAATTTCAGATAAAGGCTGTTCTTTTGAACTTTCTATTCATCAAAGAATCCTGAAATAAACAGTTTTCAACATTGATAATAATAATAAATGTTCCATGAGCATCAAATCATAATATTAGAGTGATTTTTGAAGGATCACGTGACACTGAAGGCTGGAGTAATGATGAGGAAAATTCAGCTTAAATCCCAGGAATAAATTACACTTTACTATATATACAGATAGAAAACAGCTGTTTCATATTCTAATAATATTTAACAATATTACAGTTTTTACAGTATTTTTAATCAATAAATGCCGCCTCGGTCAGCAGAAGAGACTTCTTTTTGACTAAAGACACAATTTGTTCCACTAGCGTTGCGGTTAGTGATGGCATGTGAGCATTAAAGTGTGTGACGTGTTGAATATTTCCCAGCATGCTCTGCTCCAGAGGCTATCCCTCAGGCACGCGTCTGGCAGAATGTAAAGAAACCCGTCTGAGGGGAAATAACGTCCCGCTGACCGACTTCACATGGCCTGATTGAGCAGTCAGACACACACGTTTCCATCTGTCGTCTCCACCCAAACATCTCGTTCTTCACCGTTCCTCTTCTATTACTAAACACTTCAGACGCCACTGATCCCGCAGGCTGACGAGCTGTGTTTGGCAAATGATAAAACAAGTAAAAAAAAAAAAAACATAATATGATACCATGTTTAGATAAAGAAAGGATTCGTATCGGTCTGTTATCATTTAATATTCATCAATATTATTGATCTCCTGCATTGACAGCATTATATGAGAACTGAGCTGGACGATCACTGTTTCTCCAGAGCGGCTTTATATATATAAATAAATGAATTAATAACTTTTTTTACAACAGAAATGAACCATGGCTGAACTTACTCAAGCTGGACTGTGACAGAGCGCTGTATAAATAAATGAGGGTGACTTGACTTAACTTGTCTTACACTAAACTACAACAACTTTATGAAGCATATGTGCAGATGATTGGACAGGTCATTTTTTATAAGGGTGATTGTGTGGGATTTTATTAATTTTGTATGTATTGTTCTTGTCCTTTTATTTTCCAGATTTACTACTTGACCCTGATGGCAGTTCTCTAGTATTCAATGTTATCAGACAGAGCACTGTAAAATCATGTTACATTTAGGGTTAAAAAAACAGCTAAATTTGGTTAATATAATGACACATGCAAGACAAATACATGATAATTTAAAAAGCAACAATATCAACTTCGACAACACCATGTTTAATTATTTAAAAAAATAATTAGTAAAAATAATTTTAAAAATAATTAGAACAGTAACCAAATAACAGAACATGTAACACAACACATATCTGAAAAAAAAAACACGAAAAAAAAAACTATTCGTACAAAATATAATCATAAACAGACATGTCAAAATCTTGAAAATGTCCTTTTACTGTTACTTTCAAAAATGACTTTTTTTTTTTAATAGGTTAATATTAAACCTCGGTTGTTTTGTATGCTGGGCAAAAATGGAATAATTAGACACTAAAGGACCCAGAAAGCCAATGAGAAGAAGAAAAGAAAAAATGCAATATCTTTCTTATGAGAATTTCCCTTTTATTCTAGAATTAGTTCAGGGTGAATATTGAGAATATGATTGTTCTACAGAAATGTTATTGCAGGATTGATAAAAACGCTGATCCTGCTCATCATTTCTAATTCATTTCATATGAAAAACTGCTAATCTTAGCAATGGACTATCATATATAATTAAACACCAAAACCAAAAATGCAAAAGTCATATTTGCCTCTGGTGCAATTAATGTGCGTAAAACATCAAAGCTTCAAACAGACGAATTACAATCATCACTCGCTCCATTAATTCATTTCCTGTAGGCTAGCTCATGTTTTATTATAAAGGTCAATCATTACACATCCATACACAGCAATTGTATGTGTGACCCGGTTAAAAACACAATCTGTTTATTTCATATTTGCAGATACATTTGCTGATTTGTCCTCTCTGAGTTAACCCGTCCATTATAGTTAACATTTCATTGAGCAAATGCTCTTCTGTAAATCCTCTTTTTTCCAAGTGTGCAGGAAAATCTGGTGTGTGTGTGTGTGTGTGTGTGGAGGGGGTTGACATGCACAGAATTAGGCAGTTGCCTTGGCAACAGTATTTTACATTATAGCCTGCTATCAAATGAACACTTCTGAACTTAGAGCACGAGGTCTCTGGACAAGATAAACACACTGTGTGTGTGTGTGTGTGTGAGAGAGAGAGAGAGAGAGAGAGTGAGCGTGTGAGAGAGAGAGCGAGCAAGTGTATTTGTGTGTGTGCATGTGTAAGTTTCTGTATGTGCATGAGTGAGAGTGAGAGAGAGAGAGTGTGTGTGTGTGTGTGTGAGTGAGAGAGAGAGAGAGAGAGAGAGAGAGAGAGAGAGAGAGAGAGTGTGTGGGTACATGAATCGCAACAATTGTGGCAATATTTTTTTGTATTTATTTATTCATTCATGCAGCAGTGGATGCTGGGAGTTTTATACTATCCTAAAAACCCTGAATGCATTGCAACATTAAACCTTTTATTGTCACCATTGTTGAGATTCATATGCTGATTGTTGATGTCTTTGTGTATCTGAGTCAAGCAGGTCAAAACGTTTTAATGCACTATATGATTACTATATTCACAGATATATGAAATACCCATACATTTAAAGCTTATTCTCAGGATGAGATCAGAAAATCACACATGTCCAAGATGATAATGGCATCATCACAACAGCCTAAACACTTAATCAATTTCCTCTTGACTTTTTCTTGCCATGACAAATGTGTTTTATAAACGCACAGTTACAGCAGACAAGGGCAAGCTAATGTTATAAAGTCAAGGGTCAAGAGACCAACTAAAGCAAATACTGATCTCCATCATGGTGACAACAAACTTTATTGTTAACTAAATCTCTGTTAATTCTCAACAAAAACGTTTGTACATGTATGAAAGAAATAATATTACACTGGTTTGTAAACTGTTTTCACACTTCGTGTTGCTGGAAGTCAGTTTAAGTAAGTGTGTATGAGTGGGTGAGTGAATGTAAGTGTGAGAGAGTCTAAGTGTGTGTGCGCATGTGTGTTAGGATTCAATTTTCTTATGAAATGACAACTATTTTTGTTTGTCCACACAGCCTCCCATGAAAATTAACCTGAACTGAAGTGAAATGACGATATCATTCAAACATATCTGCATTTTAGAGTTTATAAAACATCTCGACTGATTTTACCCCCTTTTACATAAGAAAACATGTAAGAAAACGAACATTTTAAAATGATATTAAAAACATGCACTGAGCCTGAGTATTTACAGTGTTTAAATCTGTTTCGTATTGCAAAACACTGAGCCACGTGTGTGTGCAGGACAGAAGCTGTGAATAAAGTTTGTGTTGTCGTCACTGGTGGATAAACTAAGTCATGAAGACACTACTTTTAAATTACCTCAAACATATCTCTGCCAAAGTTAAGGTACTTGTACTTTATTTGCACCTTTATACTTGTACTAGTCAAGTCATCCCCATTTATATAGCGCTTTTAACAATGTAGATCGTTTCAAAGCAGCTTTACAGAGATAATTTAAGGTAACAGAGATTGGTTTGGTTTTATAGCGGTTCTTCAATAATGTTATTTTCCAGCTAAAGTTAGTTTTGATTGATTCACTTCCGTCAAAATGGTCATTTTTTGTTAATAAACCATGCCTAAACAAACTACTTGTACTACTCTACATCACAGAGATAAATGTGACAACAACCTTCTATTCTTGAATACTTGAGAGAAATAGCCTAATTTCATCTTTACAAAATAAGCAGTATTAATATTATGTTTTGTTCCAGTTAAAGGCTCTCTTTTTGTCACAGAGTTGTGAAACCATTACTTGCCCCTTTTTGGTCATGTCTATCTTCGACAAACACCTCTTCCTTATTAAAAGACACTTGATGACATGTTTTAGTGTATCTTACACCCACGTTTTCACTTCCTTAATTGCTTCTTAAGTGTGTTACCCAGACCGTGTTGTCTCATTGACAGGTCTTTCTACTCGACTCCACAAGTTGCCAGGGATTATTTTATCTAACAGCTGTGTCTTCGGGTTTCTGCTTTGGTGGACGATGGCAATGATGGTTGTTTTGGCAGCAGTGCTTCTCATATACGGAGTTTCTCCTGGAATTGCAAGGGTAGGGTTGCTTAATTGTTACTGCTGTGCATTAACATCCATAAGATGACCAGAACATAAGATTAATGTTCTCAAAGTGTCTATTATTTCTTTGAAGGAGGCTGGTGAAACTGATTCTGTAGCTGGGGGAAACAGTGTGCTTCCACTGGACATGGCGGAAGACTCTGTTGACGACATGTACGATGGGTGCGAAGATGAAATGAAGAAGAAGGTACCAGAATATCTGAGGAATGAGAAGAACAAAAACCCAACATTTAAAAAGGTCTGGGACAGCCAAGAGAAACGGATGAATAAAAAAGGAAAAAAAGGCCAACAAAAAGATCAGATTGTAGCTATTCGTACTTACATTGACAAAAGCGGTGTGTATCTTGACTTCAACAATGCAGTTCGAACCCAGGGACCTCAGTACAAGACCACATTCGGGTATCACGCACTTCATTTTCTCCTGACTACTGCCATTAAAGATAAAGCCAAAAGGGAAAAACGATGTCTCACTTGCTACCGTAGAGTCAACGTGGCCTTTAGCCGAGATGTTAAAAACAAAGAGATTCGCTTTGGCTCTTTCAACTCAGCCTCACAGGGTGATTACGCCAATGAAAGCCAGTTCGGAAAAAAGTCATGCTTTGAGATTTTCACGTGCATGGGAGTAGATATCTCCAGCGTCTCTCAATATGAGAACGAAAGAGAAGTGCTGATTCCTCCCTATGAGGTCTTTAAAGTCGTAGAGATAACGTATAGTTCAATGGAGCCAGATCTTCCATGTGATGTGGTCTATAAAGTGAAGAGTACTGAGAATTATGTTTCCAAGTTGAATTGTTCTCTTTTTAAAACACTTTCACTTGTTTACATACAGTTACCATTATACCATTTTAAATACTGCAAATTTATTTGTCAACAATTACATTTCTCAACGTGTTTAAGAGAAATAAACAGCTGCTTAAAAATTAACCCTTAGAGTTGTGTCTGGATCTGAATTAAAATGTTTAAATGAATAACACGATTTTAAATGTTGTAATAGGCCTACATTGTATTATTGCCATTCTGTATTTAAGTCATCAGGTCATCATGTAGATTGTTTCAAAGCAGCTTTACAGAGATAAACATAAGGTAACGGAGATTGGTTTGGTTTTATAGCGTTTCTATAATAATGTAATTTCCAGCTAAAGTTAGTTTTGATTGATTCACCTCCGTCGAAATGATCATTTGTTATTAAATTAGGTGCCACTAAGACGACACTGTTCTCTCTAAACTGAACCTGTGATAAACGCTGATGGCGTTCACATGCGCATTAATCTATAGTTATGTGTGTTTGAATATGTGCGTAGCCAGGTTTGTAATTTCCTACAAACCATACCTAAACCTTGCCTACACAGCAAAACCCCCAGCGTTAAATTAACACTCTGAGTGTGGACTCATATAAACACTGAAGAGTGTTAAAGTTAATGAGATAATTAAGTGAATCATTGAGTGATGATTGAGTATCATTGAAGACACCTGATGTTAACAAGCAGAATCACTGAAGGAGAAAACCGTAATTTTAAGTCACCATTATGGTGATCAGTATTTGCTTTAGTCGGGCTCTTGACCCTTAAATCATTAACTTTAGAGTTTGTTTGGCTGCAGTACATGGGTTATAACAGCCAGATGAACACATAGAAAAGGTGGTCTGATGCTGTTAAACACTGCTTCAGTCTTTAAATGAGTCCACACTCAGAGTGTTAATTTAACACTAGGAATTTATACATTTTGACACACAATTTAATTTAATTTAATTTATCACTATTAAATTGAATGCATAATCTACAAATTTACTCTAGAAAAACTGTCTTAAAAATATTTAAACACACTCGTGTTTCACAAGTGGTTTCACATGTCAACCCGGTCTCATCCCAAGACGTCATATAACTGACGTTTTGGGACGTCTTTTGACCATACGTCAATATTCGCCTTTTTAGGGCCCCCTTAAACGTCGGTAGATGAGGTTATGGGTTCCTAACTAAACCTAACCCTAAACCTAACCCGTCACCTAACTGACGTTAAAGGTAAAGCGTCAGTTGTATGACGGCCCGGGATCGCCATCTACCGACGTTTAAGGGGGCCCTAAAAAGGCGGATATTGACGTATGGTCAAAAGACGTCCCAAGACGTCAGTTATATGACTTTTTGGGATGAGACTGTGTTACACATGTTTATCGGATGTTTACCTCGGTGTCTAACAGTTCATCAAAAAGTTGATAAGTTTCCTGTCATAAAGTGTGATTGTGTCTTGTCAGATTTCTATAAAAGGACTGTCGATGATATTTAATTTTGTACATCGATCTCATAATATTGCGCATAGCCTGCCATTAATTTAATTTCTCGTGCTATTTATGCGGCAAAAAAGATTAATTTTTCTTTGCGTGCACTATGCATATGTAAATCTCTTTGGTAGTTTAAGCGTGTATATGATTTTTGCGTATCACATGCATAAACTATTTTTGTGATATAAATGGCACAAGAAATTACATTCGTGGTATGAGATCGGGCTGTGGAGCTTTTAAACACTAAAACATATTTAATATTTAACTGGCCTTTGCTGGAAACTGCTTTTAAAGGGGACATATGCAAAATCCACTTTTTTTAGCCCTTAAATGCATTTTGTTGTATATTTGGAGTGTTTATAAGTACAGAAAAGATTAAATTATTCTCTTCAGGTGCTTCGTTTATATCTTTATATTCTGTTTTGGTCATATTTTTCAACCTGTTCAGATTTTTCTGTTGTCTATGACGTTTTTTGAGCAAGTGCGTCACCGTATTTGCAGCGGAACTGCCAAATAAAGACATTGACTACCGGCCCAACACTTCCAGCAATCCGCCATTATTATTTCTCGCTCCGATTTTGTAGTCCGACCTCAATGATGCAGAAGTTACGAGAGGGCAAGTCAAAATGTTCGGTTGTTGGATGTACGTTAGTGACCTGAAGCACTTCAAGGATTCCCACTTCAACAACCTCCGCCACTATAAAGAAGGGTTTGCCGATTGACTTCGTCTGAATGAGGGTAAATTCCTTCTATCTTTGGAGACGACAAACAGAGCATTTCCATAAGCTGTAAATATCGTTAATAAAAATAAAGTACTTTACTTTCGTAAAACACATGGTGGTCATGGTTTAGCAGTACCTCTGTCTTTCTTTGTTTTTGTTTTGAAGTAACGTTATACGTCTGCAGTATTATTGTTCTTGAGTTTCATCAATGGTCATTTAGCTGCTGTGTTTTCTGATGCTTTTCTAAACGTATCATATTATCAATACAGATTGTTTGTGGTAAGATTAGACCGTAGTCATTTATCTTTTCAGTGTGCTTGTTTTAACAAGAGAATTAGTCGACTTTCACTAATAACACAAAACAGTTAACTCACATACCAATACCTCCATATGAAGAAGAGGTTCGTCTCTTATGAAGAAGAGGTTCGTTGTTCTGCAGGTTCGTCGTCGTCTTTATCAACTCGCTCGCTCTGGCTGGAATATGTAAGGCTTGATGGACAAGTCTTCTGTTGTTGACATTTTATTAACGTGTGAATAAAAATGTTCTTTGAAGGTATCGTATATAATCGTATATCTCTAATCAAACTACAATAATGGCCGAACGTGGGGAGTTGAACTGACCGTGAACTCATCGACCTGGAGAGCGGGCGGGGTATGACGCATCTCCTTTTTATTTAAAGGGGCCGCTTTGAAACGGGTCGCTCAAAGACGCACATCAGAAAAGGGGTCGAAAAGGGGCTTGTGGAGCTATAATAATGAGGAATTCAGACCCAAGCATTGCAGTTATGTTTTATATAGACCACAACGGTATGATTTATTTGTAAAAATGAATGATTTAAAAGCATGATAAGTACTCTTTAAAACAGCTTTAAATAGAGGTTACATATCATTTGATGTGTTCAGTTCAAGCTTTTCTCAACAGAAGGAGACTTTTTGTCTCTCTTTCATGGAGTGCTGCAAATTTGCTGTGAATGTAAATGTATTTGTAAATGTGCTTAGTGAGTACGCTAAGCTTGCAGATCTGTGAAGATAAGACCTCGTGGTCACTGTCATGAACCACAAAGGAAACCACACATAAGTAAGAATAAGTCCATCTTAACTGATAAAACTTACAATATACTCAAAAGACCAGCATCCGAAAGCGTCCATCCCTTTTCTACACCTTTTCCCTCTACAGAACTATAGACGGAGAACATGTTATTCTCATGTGTGATGAAGATGAGCGGTGGAGGAGGAGGAGGAGATGATGAACTCAGACTGAGCAGACGAGCTCTGTGTGATCAGGAAGTGACACCCATCAACTCATCAAATGTGTGTGTGTGTGTGTGTGTGCAAGGTGCCGCTGGCCAGAGAGTCAAAGACACACTTCCTTTGCTTTAAGAGCAGGAAATTTGACACCCATTCAGCCGGCTTTGGCTTCTGGTCAGACTGGCCGGACCTGAACGACCTCTGTGTCCGCACTGGAGTGGGTGCGGTCTGGGGGTCTCCGAGGACATCATTACTGACCCCTGACCTCTGTCAGGGCCACAGCCAGCTAGCAGGGAACTTTCTCAGAACATTGGCTAACATTCCCTATTTGGTTAATGTTTTAAAGAAATGTTCAAAGAATGTTTTAAAGATGTTTTCTCATTTCAAATAATGTTTCTATAAGGTTGAATGAAAACTAAGATATAATGTTTTAACTGTAACATTTTGAGGATGTTTTGGGAAAGTTGTTGAGATAAAAGATTATACAATGTTCTATAATAAGAAAGGAGGAACATTATCAAATGTTTTGAGGAGATCACTGAGGCCTGAGATGACGGAAAGCATTTTATAAAACGTTCTTGTAATGTGACGTGTTAAAGCAAGAACGTTATCCTACACAGCAAAAACTCCAGTGTTAAATTTACTCTCCTTGGAGTTTATTTGACTCCACACTCAAAAAGAAGTGCTCAAATATGAGTGTTAAATGAACACTGAAGAGTGTTAAAATTAATGTGATAATTATGTTATTAATTGAGTGATGATTGAGCATTATTGAAGACACCTGATGTTAACAAGCAGAATCACTAATGGAGAAAATCTAATTTTAAGTCACCATTATGGTGATCAGTGTTTGCTTTACTTAAATTATTAAATTAAGATGTTGTTTGGCTGTTATAATTGAGTTGTAACTGACACATGATTAAAGAGAAAGGTGTTCAGGTGGTGATAGTTAATTATAGCCATAATCATCATTTGTGAATACCTTTGCCTCAAACCGACCGTCGTCTTTGGGGTCGATTTTGTGGCCTGTACATAACCAACAACTTTAAAAACGTAAGGGTCAAGAGCCCAACTAAAGCAAACACTGATCACCATAATGGTGACTTAAAATTGTGATTTTCTCCTTTGGTGATTCTGCTTGTTAACATCAGGTGTCTTCAATAATGCTCAATCATCACTAAATTAATCACTTAATTATCTCATTAACTTTAACACTGGAGTTTTTGCGGTGTTCCTTTTAGGAGAATATTCTGGGAACCAAAATAAAACGTCTCGGTTACGTATGTAACCCTCGTTCCCTGAGTAGGGAACGGAGACGTTACGTCAGAAGTGACGGAGATTGGGGGATTTCGCATAGAAAGCCAATCCTCTTCGAGTATTTAAACACGAGCCAATGGCATGCAATGCCTTGGGGCTGCGGAAATTTGCATAGCGTACTCCGCCCTACTCCGTGAGTATAAAGGAGGAAGTGAACGCAACCGCAGTATGTCTTCGCTGAGGAGCCAAGACTGAACTCGGCATCTACCCAGCGATACAGCAGAAGTGGCAGGGAGACGTAACGTCTCCGTTCCCTACTCAGGGAACGAGGGTTACATACGTAACCGAGACGTTCCCTTTCGTAGTCACTTCGAGTTACGTCAGAAGTGACGGAGATTGGGGGTCTGTGCCATCACGCCATCTTCAAGCTGTCTTCCAGTGCCCTGCGAAAGACTGAACCCCCGAGCCTTACCTCTTTTTTTTTTTTTTTTTTTTTTTTTGGGGATCCGACTTTGACACAGGATTACCAAGGTACACTGGGAAACATATCCCGAAGGGGACATGCTACCAGCTGCCTACCGAAGGGAGGACTTACGAATACACATATGGCCACATAGGAACACATATGGAACTGGCCGAAACGAGTACGTGAGAGGATACCGGCTCAATTCGCAGATTAAGAATCTGGCGAAGGTGTTGGGTGTCGCCCAGCCTGCAGCTCTGCAGATGTCTGTTAGCGAGGCGCCGTGCGCTAAAGCCCAAGAGGAGGCTACACTCCGAGTGGAATGGGCCGTCACACCAAGGGGGCACGGAAGGCCTTGCTGCTGGTAAGACAAAGCAATGGCATCCACTATCCAGTGGGACAGCCGTTGCTTTGAGAGAGCCCTTCCCTTCTGGCTCCCCCATGACAGACAAAGAGCTGGTCTGAGGTCCTGAAACACTGCGTTCTGTCGACATAGGTGCGGAGTGCACGTACCGGACAGAGCAGTGCCAAGGCTGGGTCTGCCTCCTCCAGGGGCAGCGCTTGCAGGTTCACCACCAGGTCCCGGAGGGGAGTGGTAGGAACCTTGGGCATATATCCAGGCCGGGGTCTCAGGAATACGTGAGAGTAAGCCGGCCCGAACTCCAGGCACACTTCGTCAACAGAGAGTGCGTGCAGGTCCCTTACTCTCCTGATGGAGACCAATGCAATCAGGAGTGCTGTCACATAGGACAGGGCAAAAACTCTACCGACTGCAAAGGCTCCAGGGGAGGCCTCTGCAGAGCACCCAGTTCTACTGAGAGGTCCCCAGAGGGCAGGAGGGGAGGGAGGCGGATTTAGCCCCCTCGCTCCCCTCAGGAACCTGATGACCAGGTCATGCTTCCCATAGACTTACCTTTCACTGCATCATGAGACGCGGCAATGGCCGCGACATAAATCCAAAGGGTGGAGGGCGACAGCCTACGCTCCAACCCCTCTTGCAGGAAGGAAGCACGACTCCGATCGAACATCTCCGGGGGTCTTCTCAGCGAGAAGAACACCAATTGACGAAGAGGTTCCACTTCAACGCATAAAGGTGTCTCGTGGACGACGCTCTTGCGGAAGTGATGGTTGCCGCCACCGCAGGTGGCAGCGAACTCAAACCTGCCTCGTCCCGTCCTGGAGCCACACGTGCAGCCTCCAAGATCGGGACGAGGGTGCCACAGAGTGCCCCGTCTCTGAGAGAGTAGTCCGGTCTCAGAGGAATAGGCCAAGGAGGTGCTGTCGCGAGGAGCATGAGTTCGGAGAACCACGTCTTGGTGGGCCAGTAGGGGGCTACCAGCAAGACCTGCTCCTCGTCCTCCTTGATCTTGCACAACACCCGTGCAAGGAGGCTCACTGGGGGAACGCACACTTGCGTGGGCCCCGTGGCCAGCTGTGCGCCAGCACATCCGAGCCGAGAGCCGCGGGTCAGAGAATAAACTGGGCGCAGTGGGACGAGTCCCGAGAGGCGAACAGGTCTATCTGTGCCTCCCCGAACTGGTCCCAAATCAGCTGGACCGACTGGGGATGGAGTCGCCATTCGCAGGAGATGGGACGGGCCCGGGACAGCTCGACGGCTGCCCGGTTCCGGTCTCCAGGAATGTAACTGCACGAAGGGACCTCAGGTGCTTCTGACTCCATATCAAGAGGTGGCGGGCGAGCTGCGACAACCGGCACGAGCGTAGACCCCCTCTGGTGGTTGATGTACGCTACTGCCGTAGTGTTGTCTGAGCGGACAAGCACATGCTGGCCCTTGAGCACGCTCGGAAGCGGTGCCGGGCGAGCCGTACTGCCAACAGCTCGAGGCAATTGATGTGCATGAGGCGCTGGGCTCCTGTCCAGGAACCGGCGGCTGCATGCCCATTGCACATGGCACCCCAACCCGTGGTAGACGCATCCGTGGAGACAACGAGATGCCTGGAAACTCGCTGAATAGGGACCCTGTCCGTAAAAAGCTGAGGTTCGACCACGGGAAGAAGGTTCGGCGGCACGTCGGAGTCACTGGAACTCGGAGCGAGCCGCGATGCCATGCCCACCTCGGGACTCGATCGCGAAGCCACAGCTGAAGCGGTCTCATATGAAGCAAACTGAGCGGCGTACCGCGGATGCCATATGCCCCAGGAGCCTCTGAAATAGTTTCAGTGGAACCGCACTCTTGCCCTCGAACTGTCGAAGACAAGCCAGCAGTGAGTGCGCGCGCTCGTTCGTGAGCTGCACGGACATGGCGACCGAGTCTATCTCCATGCCGAGAAAAGAGATCCTGTGCACGGGGCAAAGTTTGCTCTTTTCCCGGTTGACCCGAAGGCCCAGACGGGCTAGGTGCCGTAGCACCAGGTCTCTGTGTTCGCAAACCTGAGCTCGAGAGTGTGCTAGTATCAGCCAGTCGTCGAGATAGTTCAGGATGCGAACCCCGTGTTCGCAAAAGGGAACAAGGGCTGCCTCGACGATCTTCGTGAAGACGCGAGGGGACAGAGCTAACCCGAATGGGAGAACGGCGTACTGGTATGCCTGGCCCTCGAAGGCAAACCGAAGAAACGGTCTGTGTCGAGGGAGAAAGGAGACATGGAAGTACGCGTCCTTCAGGTCGATCGCTGCAAACCAATCCTGATACCGAACACATTCGAAAATGCGTTTGGCCGTGAGCATTTTGAACGGTAGTCGATGGAGAGAACGGTTCAAAATGCGCAGGTCCAGGATCGGTCGTAACCCACCGGTCTTTTTTGGGGACAATGAAGTAGGGGCTGTAAGCCCGGACCTCACCTCGGCTGGAGGGACCGTCTCGATTGCACCCTTCGCCAGCAGGGTCGCAATCTCCGCTCTCAAGACTGGGGCATTGCCACCAACCATCGTGGAGCGAACTCCCCTGAAGCGGGGAAGAGACCGTGCGAACTGAATCGCATAGCCGAATCTGATCGTTCTGATGACCCAGTGGGATACCCGGGAAGCGCTAGCTAGGCTTCCAGGAAGTGAGCCAACGGGGTCATGCGAACCACAGACGTCCCCCCGGAGGGGCAGCGAGGCGGGTCGACCGGCATGCGTGCAGGAGTTACCCCGTCCGGATGCACCGTCGAAACCCGCTCCCCGACAGAAGAGACCAGGGAAGGCAGAGCGTTCCACGGGGGTCTGTTCTGCCGGGGGTCTGGCGACAGAGGGGGAAGGGATTGGCGTAGCCCGGGGACGACACACGCACCCTTCCGCGCCCTCCGAGACAGAGAGGAATGAACGGGGCGACGCACTGGACGTCGTGCGCGCTCATTCCAGTCTGTGTGCTCAATGACAGTGTCAGCTTCCCTCAACCAGCTCAGGGAGCTAGCTAGAACAAAAGATTCTCCACCGGCCCTCCACCGGGGAAGGAGGGGCCCTGCCACCGCCTCCTGAGAAAAACCATGACACTATCACTGAGCGGCCCGCCTCAGGAACATCGCTTCGCCTGGCGTCTAGCGGGGCACGCGGCCTGAGGGGGGGCTCTTTCCTTGGGACGCTTACCTGTGGCCTCCTCTGCGACGCGAACCGGCTGAAGGCTGCTGCTGGGGCCGCGTGGGAGGGAAGGGAGCCGCAGGGGGGCGTCCTCGGCGGCGAGCTGGCGGAGGCGTCCGAGCCGACGGCTGGTTGGAGGCAGCAGCTGGCCGTCGGGGCAGAGAAACCGCCTTCGTCTGCTCCTAGGCGGTCGAGAAGTGCTGGGCAAAGTCCTGGACCGCACCGCCGAACATTATGATGCTCCTGGACCACAGCGGTGGGCATCACCTGACCAAGGGAGCGAGCGACCGCCTCCGTGACCCGTTTAAGGACAAGGTAGGCGGCAGGCTCGCAGCTCGCTTGGTCCGTCACCTCCTCGTGCACATTCCTGAGCAGCTAGCTTTGTAGGTGCTCATCATATGCAGGGCGGAGGCTGCCTGTCCCGCCGCTCTACAGAATCGCGCCGCCATAGACGACGAGAACCCATAGGCTTTGGAGGGGCATCTGAGAGCAACCGCCGGTTAACCGGGGGAGCCCCAGCGTACCCACAGACAGCCGCATCGCCGAGGGGAGGAAGGGCGGGGAACTAAGCACGCCTTTTTTTTTTTTTACTTTTTTTTTTTTTTTTTTTTTTTTTTTAGTGCGTGTCAGTTCCGCATGCAACTCGGGGAAAAAAGGAAATTGGGGTTGGCCGTGGCCGTAAGGCGGCAGCGTTACCCAAAAACCAATTATTCAGCCGCGAGAGATCGGGATGGGGCGGAGTTCCACCCCCACCCGATGCTCACGGACGCCCGAGATAGCACGGCCATCATCGCGGGATCAGACACGGCGGCGCTGACGCTCCCGAGGGAGGCAACGCGGCCGCATCCTCACTTCCCGAGGAGTCAAGCCCGCCTAGTGATGCTGTGATCGACATCGCATCATCATCTGGAGCGCTGCCCGAAGCAGCCGGTGCCACCGAAGAAGCAACCGACTGAATCGAACTAACGCTCGCTGGCTCTCGCACTGAGGCGGGAGGTGTGGCCCGAGGAATCGTCGGGGCTTTATCCCACACCATCACCGTAAAATCACCAGGTCCCCGGGTCGACGGGCCCCCTATGGAGGAAACCGATCGAGCGGGGGGGACCGGGACTCTCACTCAAGTGAGATCATTGAGTCTCGACCTCAGTGTAGAGATGGTCGTCATCCACGAACGCTGCTGCTGCATGCTGAAATGCCCAGGCATACAAAGCAGCGATCGTGACCATCAGATGACGACAGAAATCAACCACACCCAGAAGAACACGGGCGAACCGTCTTTAAAAAGACGTGCGCGTGCAGCTCTTTCAATGAGAGGAGGAAATTCACTCTTTCAGCGCTGAAGCGACCAGGGAGAAGCGCAAAGTCTGGCAGACCACTGCTCAGATCGCAGGCGATGCAGAATCTCGCTGGGTACCGCCGTCACACCAACACTGAAGAGGACGCTCGTCTCGAAGAGTCTTGAATTAGCTTTTAGGAGTGAAGAGGTTCTCTTGGCTCCGAAGCGAAAACATACTGCGGTTGCGTTCACTTCCTCCTTTTATACTCACGGAGTAGGGCGGAGTACGCTATGCAAATTTCCGCAGCCCCAAGGCATTGCATGCCATTGGCTCGTGTTTAAATACTCGAAGAGGATTGGCTTTCTATGCGAAATCCCCCAATCTCCGTCACTTCTGACGTAACTCGAAGTGACTACGAAAGGGAACTACCTGCATCCACAGGGGCCCGGTCAACTCTCCTGGACTACACCAACATCACCAGAACCAACACTGGACTGGACTGAACCTTCAGGGGAAACTTGCGTGTCTCTCCTCCGCTGATCTCTCTGTTTCTCACTCTTTTTTCAAAGCACTCCAGACTCACTCTTTTCAAACCAGACTCAATCTGGTTTCCTACAACTCAGGTACCTCATAGTTTGCATCACACTTCAGAACTGATCACTGAGACACTGCCACACATCTTGAGCGGCTGCCATGCCTCTACAGTAGTGTATATCGCACGCCACAGAATACTGGATCTTATAGTGAAGGACATATCAAGCCATTTCTCATCTGCCTTAAAAATGTATAAACATCCTTGTGTAAAATCATCTGTTTCAGAATTATAATGTCTCTGAAACCTTTTCTCATGTGCTTGCAAATACACCAGATATTGTTGTGGTTAATGAAGACATCAGCGAGGTGTTTGTTGTTGAGTTTGCATGTACCTTTGATTATGGTATGGAAGAAGGCTTTGTGACTAAGATGATTAAATATCAACCACTCCTAAACATCATCTCAGAGTTTGGTTATCAGAGCCGACGTCTTGTGCTCATATTCGTGTAAGTGTGTGTGTAATGTATGTGAGTGAGTGTAAGTCTGTGTGTATGTATGTGAGTGTAACTGTAATTGTGTGTGTGTTTACAGGAACTAGAGGGACATCTACTGGTTATTTCAGGAGAACATCCTGAAGCTGAGAGAGAATAAGTCCGGCTGTACGCATCACTTCCTGTCGTGATGTTCCCATCAGAACATTCAAAATCTCTGTTATCACTTCAGGAATGAAGTTGTTTCAGGAGTAAAGCGTAAAGACTATTACACCCAATAAACAAACTTTTATAAAATCATCATCATCATATGACCTCTTTAACTGGTGTTGAACTCACATTTACTGTACTAAAGTCAAAATGGCAGGACAAAATATTTCTTCATAATTTATTGTCAATTTTAAATCATAGTACATTCACAATCCTCCCAAAATAATGCACATATTTAATAATAATAATAATAAAACAAAAACACAAGGAAATAAAGCCATCTATATGTACAAATCCCTGTAGTTTTGTGTAACAGTGATGGGGGTGTACGATGCGGTCCGTCCCACTTCCAGTTGTCATGCCAACAGAACAAACAAAACCAATTTATTAATAAAAATTCAAAAAAATGAATGTGCGAAAAAGCCACATTGTAGATGATCATGCACTCTGTCTCTCCGCGTGCAGCTCGGCGACGCCTCTATTGTGTCATTTTGGGCATCATGGGTAAATCTCGGCTGAGAATGAGGTATTCATCTGCATAAAACACAGGAAGTGACACGAAACCGCGAGAAACGCATCATCATATGTTCCTGCGATGAAGCCGATGTGCGTCTGCGAACTCGCTCGGGTGTTGGTGTGTGCGTCTCCCAGTCACAGCTGATGGTGTGTGTGCTGGTGATGGTGGAGTCCAGTCCAGAAACTGTTCAGTGGATCTCAATGTGAACCTAAAAGGGGACAGAGATCTATGAGAACTCGACACACTGAGAGATGGGCCGGAACACACTCCTCTCCAGTTACAGGATACGGGAAGAAGAACAAGGACTAACCTGATCCGCTAGACTCTAGAGATAGATCAAATAAACACAGATCTGGATTTTATACAAATCGTACTTTTTAAACAGCGAGTCTAAAATTGAAGTTGATCAATTAATGGTCATAAAAACAACTTGGTCTGAATCACTAATGAACCACAGACAGACAGATATATAGACAGATAGATAGACTGGCAGACAGATTGATAGACAGACAGATAGACATATAAATAGATAGACAGATATACAGACAGACATATAGATAGACAGACAGATAGGTAGACAGATAGATAGATAGATAGACCAGCAGATAGACAGGCAGGGAGATAGATAGACATAAAGATAGACAGACAGGCAGACAATAACAAATAGATAAACAGACAGATATACGGAGAGACAGGCAGATATACAGGCAGATAGACAGGCAGACAGACAGACAGACAGACAGTTAGATAGACAGACAGACAGACAGTTGATAGATAGATAGATAGATAGATAGATAGATAGATAGATAGATAGATAGATAGACAGACATACAGGCAGAGACAGATAGACAGACAGACAGATAGACAGACAGTTGATAGATAGATAGACAGACAGACAGACAGATAGATACACAGACAGACAGGCAGACAGACAGACAGGCAGGCAGACAGACAGATAGACAGACAGACACAGATAGAGAGACAGATAGATAGACAGACAGTTAGATAGATAGACACAGACAGACAGACAGACAGATAGATAGATAGATAGATAGACAGACAGATAGACATATAAATAGATAGACAGACAGACAGATAGACAGACTAGCAGATACACAGGCAGAGAGATAGATAGACATACAGACACAGATAGAGAGACACACATATAGACAGACAGATATCTGTCTGTCTATATGTGTCTGTCTCTCTAGATAGACAGATAGACGGATAGACAGACAGACAGATAGATAGACAGTTAGATACACAGACAGATAGACAGTTGGATAGACAGACAGTTAGTTAGATATATAGATAGATAGACAGACAGACAGACAGTTAGATAGATACAGACAGACAGACAGATAGATAGACAGACAGATAGACATATAAATAGATAGACAGACAGACAGACAGATAGACAGACCAGCAGATAAACAGGCAGAGAGATAGATATATAGATAGATAGATAGATAGATAGATAGATAGATAGATAGATAGATAGATAGATAGATAGATAGATAGATAGATAGATAGATAGACAGACAGACTCGCACCTGTAGTCGCACGTTGAACATCATGGAGGCGATGACATAGAGGTAAGGGAATCTGAGTCTGAGTCTCCAGGCGAGATCGAAGAAGATGAGCAGAGTCCGACTGAGCCCTTTAGAGAACAGCCCGTACGAGCCCGACACACGCAGCACCAGATGCGCCAGAGCCGCCATAAGAGGACGCTTCCCTGCTGACGCCCCTCACACGCGACACATGATGAGCGAGCGTGCGTTACAGCGAGCGTCTGACAGTCCTCATCTCACATCAGTTGAAATCATCATCACCATCATCCTACACCTTGCTGTTACTCTCAATCTATGCTCAAGATGCGCTCGCGACCGGATGTTGTCAACTTCTACTTCCTGTAAACGTCATGCAGTGTAATCGTAGTTTAGTTCCCTAACATTAATGATAAATAAAATAATATCTTTACCCTCATGGCCTTTTTATATTTAATTGTATTATCTCCTCTTATTTTTACTTTGTTATTTTTGTTTTAATAGCAAATGTTTTTGTTTTATCCCGTAAGTTCAGATGTCATTGAACATGTTATGTGTTTATAAAAAACTGTATATCATTAATGTCTCTGTACAGTTGAAAACATATTACTACTACTACTACTACTACTACTACTAACAATAAAGATTATTGTTAAATAAAATAAAAATAAATCAAATTAAATATAAAAACGTTATTGTTAAATAATTAAGCCATCTTGCTGAAAAATAATAAATTAATCAAGAGATTTAAAATAAAGCATAACTGTGTGAATCCCTGAGTACACAGTCCTAAAGCTGATTAAAAAGTGTCTTAATAAATGTGTATCATTCTGAACACTGTTAGATAGATAGATAGATAGATAGATAGATAGATAGATAGATAGATAGATAGATAGATAGATAGATAGATAGGTTTTAGCTGTTGGACTTTTATTCTGGAGGGAACCGAGCGGAAGTGCGCTTGTAAATCTGCAGGAGTCACTTCCTGTCTTGGGTGGTGGCTTCAAACTTTCTTACTCGACTTCATTCCTGTGTGTGGGAATGAGAGGAGGAAGAAAACTTAATCTACAAAAGCGTCTTAATCCCCAGTCGCAATAAGTGTTGTTTGAACAGCGTCGTTTATTTGACCGATCTTGTGTAATTTCGCGTGGAGGGAGAGTAAATATCGAGTTGAAGTCATGCAGGCCATCAAGTGTGTGGTCGTCGGAGACGGGTGAGTTACTTTACTGTCTCGGTACTGACATTTTGTCCCTCTAAAGAGGACTTTACTTACTTATAATGACTTCTACTGAGTCTCCAAGCCTGCTGAACTGCCGCTTTAGACCGCGTTTGTGGCCTCGATGACGCCTGACTCCTGCGTGACGTCACGCGCACGGTTTATTTATTTATTTTTTTATTGAAGAATAAGTCAAAACAAAAATATTAATTAAAAAATTCAAATCAAAACAAGGGAGATGTATAAACAATGATAATATTTTAGAGGGTCCAAATGCTTGTACCATTTCGAATAGCTTTCCTGAAATTTAGCCATTAAAATAAAGAAAGTAGTGCATGTTTGTTTTTGTAGTTTACATATATCCACATAAGAACATCTTTCCACTATAATATTACATTTCCATCAATATTTCCAACAATAAAAGCAAATAAATAATGTTTAAGTAATGTTTATCAGGGTATATTCTGTGAAGGAGTTTTAAAGATACTACTTTCACATTGTTTAAGAGATTTCTTCCAGTCAACATCCCTCACAATCCTGACTCCAATATGCAATTACATTTGGACTCAAAACAACATCATTATTTGATCTGTTATGATTATTACACCAGATTTTCCCTCCAGGGATTTGGTGCGATGATAATCTAATCTTATTGCCGTTTAAACAGAAATCACAGCCAACACAACTGCGAATTCCCTCGGCGGTCTGGAAATATTATAGATTGCCATTAATTCCCTAAAAGTATAAAAAGGTGGCCATCTGGATTATATAATTGGCCCACCAAAACAATAGCCTCTTATTCAGAAACCAATTTTCAAAGAAAGCAGTCTTGTGTAAATCGAATGTCCTTATTCCAATTGAGAAGTATTTAATTGGTGAGGTAAAAAGTTGTTTTGTAAGTTAAACTGAACATGCTAGAAAAGCTTGATGATTAAAGTTTGATAATCTCCAAATATGGAGGAGAATAATATCCCAAACAGAGACTGGATACTTAACAAGTTGTCTAATTGTTTAATGTAGTGATATTCATTAAGACAGTTTTTCTTATTTAATGTAATTAAAATATAATTTCCCTTTTTTCCGAGCAAAATCAACAAGCATCTTATCAATCTCCTGATTTTATGATCAACCCAAAGAGCTTTATAATCATTACACAACACTCCCTCTTAATGACAAGCCTCTTTAAAGACACTGATTAAACTTCCTTTTATTTTTAATTTTTTCGTTAATCGGATTGAACTTCTATTCTGTTGATTTGTATTTACTGTAATGGGTATTACGTCTATCTTGACTTTGTGGAAACACTGATTATTCTTTGACACTTCTTAACATTCAGAAAACTCTTCTAGAAAGCTCTTCGATTTGTTTTAAGAGTGAAATCATGCACAATTTAGAGGGATAAATTCTCACCCTCATGTCGTTTCAAACCCGCTCATCTTTGGATCTGAAATGAAGATGTTTTTGATGAAATCTGAGATTTGTCCCTCCGTCGACGGACTAAGCAATTACTTGACACTTCAAAAAGATCGTAAAAAATGAATCCATATGAATCGAGCGGTTTAGCCTGAATTTTCTGAAGAGACTCGATCACTTTATATGATAACATTGACTTTAGGCAGAACTAAGCATTTGAATATCACCTTACTAAGACATAACTGGCAGATATAGAGTGACGACTATGATCATACTGATTTATAATACAAGCAATCATAAGTTCATCATCAATCTCAGCATCTGCACCAGATTTTATGATCTTGCTCCATATTCTCACTGCATCTTAAACGCTTAAACAATGTTAGACAAAACATAAACGCATATGCAGTTTAAAAAAAAAAATATATATATATATTTTAGATTCTTTATAAAGGTTCAATAAATATTTATACATCAAGCTTTACATAGTTGAAATATTTAATTCAGTAAAGTGTAATTATACAACTAATTAGATATATGAATTTACTCATTTCTAATTTCAATTCCAATAAGGTAAAGATACAAACTTGGATATCATTCACATTTAGTCTTATTCTAAAACATTTAAAGGAGTAGTTCACTTTTGAAAACTTTTGCTGATAATTTACTCACCCCCATGTCATCCAAGAAGTCCACGTCTTTCATTCTTCAGTTGAAAAGAAATTAAGGTTTTTGATGAAAACATTCCAGGATTTTTCTCCATATAATGGACTTCAATGGGAACCAAACGGTTCAAGGTCGAAATGACAGTTTCAGTGCAAACTACAAACTGTTCAAAGGGCTTTAAACGACACCAGACGATGAATCAAGGGAAACGATCGCTCATTTAATAAATAAATAACAAAGTTTTATAAGCTCAAATGCTCGCCTTGCTCTGTTCTGTGATGCGCGTTTGTGACTCTCCTCTTCTCCTTGATCTTATAAAACTTAAACTTTGTTATTTATTTATTAAATGAGCGATCATTTCTCTTGATCAGATGTCTGGAATCGTTTAAAGCCCTTTGAACAGAATTAAGGTTTTTGATGAAAACGTTCCAGGATTTTTCTCCATATAATGGACATCAATGGGAACCAGACGGTCCAAGGTCCAAATGACAGTTTCAGTGCAAACAAAATCAAAATGAACGAATCATTTCCAGAGTCAACTCGTTCATTTCGTTCGTTGAATGAACCAAATGACACAAAAAAAGATTTGTTTATTTTGATGAACGAGTTCGAACAGGAGAGTCACGAACGCTCATCACAGAACAGAGCAAGGTGAGCATTTGAGCTTATAAAACTTAAACTTTGTTATTTATTTATTAAATGAGTGATCGTTTCGCTTGATAAGACCCTTATTCATCGTCTGGAATCGTTTAAAGCCCTTTGAACAGTTTGTAGTTTGCACTGAAACTCTCATTTAGAACTTGAACCGTTTGGTTCCCATTGAAGTCCATTATATGGAGAAAAATCCTGGAATGTTTTCCTCAAAAACCTTAATTTCTTTTCGACTGAAGAAAGAAAGACATGGACATCTTGGATGACATGGGGGAGAGTAAATTATCAGCAAAAATGTTTTTAAAGTGAACTACTCCTTTAATTGCAGTCATTAATTACAAGTATCTGATTCCTGCCCTCGAGTTTTCGATTCCAGGATTGGAATGGATTTTCGATTCCCAACCCTAGTTGGGGTGTGATTTATTTGCATGTAATTATGCATAATTTATAGTTATTACGATGCATGAAACGCACAACAAGGATACATTAAAATAGTGTTTCCAACTATTTTTTTCTTCTAGTTTACATGTTAAAAGATTAATTGCATTGTAAAATGAACTGCATTATCTAATAATTGAGGCATTATGTTTCAATTTAATGTGCACGGCTTTTTTTTATTGTTGCATTTTAAAAAGTTTGCAAAAAAGCTTTCGGTTTTAGGAGGAAGTGAACGGCACAAAATGGGATTTGAGCCCTACAGCGATTTAGTCATATGAGAACGCGTTTGATCCTGATGACTCTGTCCTCAGACTAGTTTTTCAACCTGTTACTGTTAATATCATGTGTCACGATGTTTACTGTCATCGCCTTTACCTGTGTTCTTCCTTATTACAGAGCTGTGGGTAAAACATGTCTGCTGATCAGCTACACCACCAATGCCTTTCCTGGAGAATACATCCCCACAGTGTGAGTGTGTTTGCTCAAATACACACACACACACACAGCTGTATAAACACAGAAATCACTTCATGACTTTTAGATTAGCTTAAAGATTCCTCCAAGAAAAAGTTTCCCTTTTAGGATAGAAAAAACAGTCGGCCTAGAAACAAGGTGCAATGTTACATTATTAATCTAAATATCATATTACTGTAATCTTCAGTCAATATTGGAATAGTTAGCAACAATGTAACCTGTCCTCGCCCTCCTTCCTTTTTTACATTCAGTCTTTGTGTCTCTGGTCCCTTGTTCAGCCAAGCAACGCTGCTGTTGTTATTGTTTTTCTTACTTTGATGAGTATTATATTAATATAGTAATATTATATTATTCTTAGATTCCTGTACTTCTAACCATATATTAGAGCTGCATGATTCTGGTTAAAATTGAGCATCACGATTTTTTGTTTTGTTTAAAACCGAGATTACAATTCTCCCACTATTCTGAACCGACGTCTAAATAACAAAATAACATGCCGTTTACTAGAGGTTCTGACACAATTTTACTTTCTGCGGTCTGTTTAAAAAAACAACAACATATAATTCATTTGAACAATTTAAAAACGTCTCTGGAATGAGTGAGTCAGTAGGTGTTTCTCAATGTCAAGTAGAGTCCGACCGATAAAGGATTTTGAAGGCCGATACCGATACAAATATTTTTGGGTTTTAAAATCCGATATTCCGATATATCGGCCGATATATATATATATTGTTGGATTTCACACACGTGTAAAAGAAAAGCTAACTTTTCTGCACAAGATACGTTTGATACTTTTTCTCTATGTCTAAATGTTCACTCCTCGCAAGTATAACTTACATTTTACAATGCAGGAATTGTAACTAGAGATATGCTAGTTATAAATACAGTAATAATTACTTTATTTAGAAAAAGTTCATTGTGGTTTCCAAGCTCATTAATGTTAACGTTAGCAGTCTTTCAACTGATGATAGTGGCATTAGCTAGCTTTGTGGTTAGCTAGTCTATGATGAGCCATAATTTAGCAATAGATAACATCATACTGCAAATTGTAAAACATACATTTTCAAAATAACAGGCCAAGGAGAGATGATGATTAAAGCGTGTTTCATCCGTTTTTATTTTATTTTTTAAATATTCATTTATCGGCCATTTATAACTGCCGATACCGGTATTATGGAAAATGCCTAATATCGGCCGGCCGATATATCGGTCTGGCTCTAATTCATATAAAAATTAAAAATACTATTTTTGCACATTTCTCATGACAATAAACGCACAATTCTGTAACATTATCAAACTAAAATATAGTACATTAATTCCATTTAAATAAAAAAATAATAATAATTTCTGTAATGCCTAATATCGGCCGCCCGATATATCGGTCTGGCTCTGATGTCAAGGATGCTTCCTTGGCAGGACGGGTCCAAGTCATTTCCTTCAGAGGCTAGCCGAGACTCCTCTTTAGCATTCGGAGAACACGTAAATGGAACAGGCTAGCAAGCGCTTTCGGTGCTGCAATAATAGTAGTGCTATGTTTGGTTGCTGTTTAAACACACTTGACAGTCCTTATTTTGTCTTGTCAGCCCTCATAGAAATAAATAAATAAAGCAAGGGATAATGTGTAGCGAGACGGTTGTTATAGCGAATACAAAACTCTTAACGTGAAGCGGAGGGGTCTTGAATCAGCCTGAAGGGGTTGTATTCTGTAACAACGGCCTTGCTATACATTTTCCCACTTATAACATGGCTACCTACCAAATAAATCAATAATTTGACAGAAAATATTGATTTAAAAAGGATTGTATTAATTTAAAAACGATTATATTATCGAAGTGAACGTAGCACAATCTAACGCTAGCTGTTAAAACACATGAAATGGTAAAATGTGATCAACAAAATAAGCTAACGTGAAATGAAGTAAAAATTAAAGAGTGAGTCGCCAGTAAAAGGGAACAGCTTTAAATCCCCCTTCTGCAAATCAGTTGAGCCGATATCTTTAATAGTTTAACGAGCATTAAATAAATGGCAAAACTGAAATTATGCTTAATAGGGATGCACCGAATATTCGGCCGCCGAAAGACTTTTATCACCGAAATAATACGGGCGAAATGTTGTGATGACGCAAACAGAAACCGCGACCTGCACGTGCTTGTCTGAAGCAACATGTCTGTGGTGTGGACGTATTTCAGTGTATCTGAACCCGCGATGAGACGGAAACCTTGTTTATCTATCTATATCTGCTCTAAACAATGCGCGCCGCCATGACGACGAGTCCGGATGCGAGCGGGTCAAGAGCGGTGCGCGCTCTGTCTGTGGAGACTCTCGCTGCGGAGGCAGGCGAAAGTATAAACAAGGCAGCGCGAGTCTCCACAAACAGCGCGTGCACTGCTCCAAACGGTCGAGGCGTTTATACTTGACGCGCACTCCGTTATACTATTCCTTGAAACGACAGGGGACGACTCAAGTAACTGTCCTCTCTAACCATCAGGAATCGGTGAGAAGAAGACAGATAAATACATGACAATTAATTTTTTTAGTATTCCACCACCAATACAAAAATAATCATGTAAAACTCAGTAAACCCTGAGATTAGTACTTGTGACATTACAAAAAAATATGTATATTTGGGAACATGTATAGAACTAAATTAATTAAATATTTTCTACATTCACTAAACATGTTTCATTAAGTTTCATGTACATTTGTATTAAACATGGACCATTGTTCATTTAAAAAGGCTTTTTATGCTATTGTATGCTACATTTTTAAAATGTAACTAATTTAGACATGCAAACTGGGTGCTAGTGTGATGAGAAGTTTGTGCTCGGCTTTGTTTTTGAGAGAACATTTCATTTTAAAACCTTTCTGCAGGCCAGTAGATTATTATTTAGTGTACACATGAGTGGGGTCAAGTTAAACATTTTAGTTTGAATTTTATTTTATACTGTGCATTGTGCTAAATAAATATTTGCATAATTTGTAATTGATTTATTCTTTGAAAATGTTATATTAATTTATGCAATTGCAATGCCTTGATTTTAGTAAAGTTTGTACACAGTCATATCATAGCCATAAATGCAATTATACTAATAATTGGCATAATTTCTTTCGGTGTTTCGGTTTTCGGTTTTCGGCCTTGGTTTCCTCTTTTTCGGTTTTCGGTTTCGGCCAAGAATTTTCATTTCGGTGCATCCCTAATGCTTAACCTTACATTTGAAAGCATATTGCCGTTATGACTCCGACTCCGCTAACGTCCGACATTTTTTATTTTTTGAACAAGATATCAAAGCTGCGCACAGGATTGTGGGTGATTTGAGAGCGCGGAGGCTACACATATGCATCCTTTCCTGTGTATTGGATATTTTCCGAACGAAGGACTCGGTCCTTGATGGAAATTCTGTGGATCCTCGACGTTGGACCAGTCCTTCGACGGATGTCCGAGGATCCTTGACATTGAGAAACGCCTGATGACTCACTCAAATACTTCACTTCATTACTGGATAAATCTGCGTTTTTAAACTAATCTCTTGAATTAATGATTCGATGGTATTTCTTTAAGTCACTCGTCGCCACCTACTGGTGTAATGATGTCATTGATCCAAATCTTCATTTGAAGCGTTTCGTTTTGCTACCGTAGACATCAGTTTTTATATCCAATAACTACTTATTTGGAAATATTAATTATTGTATAACAGAAATAATTATACTGTGTGGTTGAAAAGACTTTATGCTCACACACACACACGACTGTTTAAGCTGTTTCATACCTATACATGGAAACTGCTCTCTGGGTCAGCGGCAGCAAACTTCAATATTGGCTGTGATTGCACTAGTCAAAGCTTTAAGATTGTGATCTTTTAACAGTTAATCATGTGGCTCTAATTTGTTAAATAAACATATTTAATGCTTCATAAATTAATGCTAAAGTCCTCCGAGACCTTTTAAATCACAAGATTTGCTTGTCACAAGAGGCATGAAAATAGTTTTCCATAAGAAATATCCAGTTTAGCGGGCAATATACTGAAATATGTGTAATGAACATTATAGAGTGGCCTTTTATTGTGGGCAGCCTAAGGCACACCTGTGCAATAACCATGCTGTCTAATCAGCATCTTGATACGCCACACCTGTGAGGTGGATGGATCTCAGCAAAGGAGAAGTGCTCACTAACACAGATTTATGAAGAATATTTGAGAGAAATAGGCCTTTTGTGTACATAGAATAGAAAAGTCTTAGATCTTTGAGTTCGGCTCATGGAAAATGGGGGCAAAAACAAAAGTTTTGTGTTCGTAAGTTTGTTCAGTGTAGATGTCTTAGAGCAGCTGTGATTCGACCATTTAAAACGGGGTCTTCCAGAGAGATGTGCAATAAAGTATTTTAATGTGAGCATGTTTGAGTTTTGTAAAGCCTCCTGTCATCTGTGGGTTCTGCATTTGCTTACAGTCAGCTTTTTAACCTGGTGATCATGATAACATCCTAATAATCAGAATTGCATTGCCTTTCAATTGACAGATTTGATAATTATTCTGCGAATGTGATGGTGGACGGGAAGCCAGTGAACCTGGGTCTGTGGGATACAGCAGGACAGGAGGATTACGACAGGCTCCGCCCCCTGTCCTACCCTCAAACGGTACGATCACTCCTCTCACAACTTATACCGTTTTACACAATTGCTTAGACACATTTAAACCACGGGGCTGTTGAATGATTGAATCTGATTGGTTGACTAACTTTCAACGGTGTGCAATTATTTTCAGGGAAACGCACGGCTAAAGTAGCTTGACCGCATTACAGTTTCCATATCACTGCGCGATATGTAGGATAGGATACAATTCATAACAAGAATACACATCCATGCCATTTCCGATGTCTAACTTCACAATCAATGTAAAACATGCAGTATAATTTGAATAAATAAAGTATATAGACCCATTTATAATCAATAGTAAATTAAACTGAATATATAAATAAATTGATACTCCTGCTGCACTGGTTTTTGTAGAAACTATACCAAATAAATAATTATTGATAGGCTTATACTTGTTAAAAGTGCTTTGTGTTTCTTTTATTAGACTAGTCTATCGTCAATTATATACAAAAAAGAATGAACGAATTACAACGAATTTAATAAATAATATTGACGCCAATGTCTCCTCTCTCTCATAACTGCATTAATAACTGCATAAAGCCGGGGAAACACTTACTGTAAGGCCAGTTATGAATGTAATTTGATACTTATGACTGATCATGCCCAAACACGTGTTCAGCGCATTCAGTCTGTGTTTTAATAACAAAAACTTGACAAACATCTTGAAATACTCAATCTGAACAATGTTTCAAGGTGTGGTTACTGTAGTACTCCGGGCCGTTGAATTATTAGAAAAATAAAGCACACATCTGCTGACAATTATTCATTACTTCTTGAAACCTTCACCCATTTCTCACAACATTAAACACAAATCCAAAACTCTCCAAACCATTGACTCTTCTGGCAAAGTCAAACAATTTCTTCAAAACCATTTTATTTGTTTAAAATCAAATATGCTTTCAGATCATACAGAGATAAGTCAATAAAACAAGCACTACAGACAAAACTAGCACTTGAAAAAATACAATATATTAAAAAATACTGCAAAAGCCAATAAGGTCAAATTTATTATTAAAAAAAGGTAAATCTAAATTTGCAGTTGTTTAACTTTGGCCCCGCTTGTGTTCAGTGCTTTGAAATATAAATCAATGTGTTTAGAGTGTGTGTCAGTGTTTCATTGTAGTCTCGAGTTTCTTCCAGGAACACGTCACAATATTTCTCATTATAATAGTTCATATGCAGAATAAAGGGGCGGGGCCTCGTTCAGTTAGTTAGTCTGTTGAAACTGGCGGTTATGGTAAGGGGTGGGGCATTTCCCAAACACACTCGACCAATCACAACACACTGCTCCAGCCGACCAATCAGAGGAGGGGATTCATTGAGACAGGAACTAAACAGAGCGTTAAGGCCCTGATATACTTGCAACGAAGTTTTGGTTCATCTTGGAAATACCAAGATGGCTGTGGATGAACACCAGTTGGCTTTGGCCGCTACAATGAACGAGTTAGACTTGGCTTTGTCTCTAAATCTTTGTCCACTTAAATTAACAGTAATGGAAAGATATAATCAAGACGGTGTTTTATGATTGATGATGACTAAATTTCCAGTTACATTAACTTTATATCGGTAATGTATGCAACCACACATTTTTTAATGATTAACTAATAGCATTTTGCATTCATGTTTCATCTCCTGTGTGTTCTTTTAATATTGTCATACGTTTCTTCGAGTGCTCATGGTCACTTCAATGCAACGGCGCTTCTTGTCAAATGTCAGTGTCTTGCACGATTCTGGCTGTAATGCATACCACATAAAGCACGTGCATAATAGTTTAATGCTCTTTAAATACTCAATGAACACATCTTCATTGGTACATCCCCAATGCTTTTGTCCCACAGGACGTGTTCCTCATCTGCTTCTCCCTTGTGAGTCCTGCCTCTTTCGAGAACGTCCGTGCAAAGGTGAGTGCTGTCTCCTTCAAAGTACGAGGTAAAATGGCAAGCCGTTTTAACTTTTATTCATTTCCAGGAGATGAATTCTTGATATCAACAATTCAATTGCTGATATTTGTAATTGTATTTTCACTTGTTGAAATGTTTTCAAAATCAATTGTTGATATCAAGAATAGATTTTTTTACTAGTAGAAATATCATTTTTGATATGATCAAATATTTGATCTTGATATTATATCACTAATTACATTGTTACTATTAAAAATGTGAATTCCTGATATCAATAATTAAATTGTTACTAGTTGAAATGTCTATTCTTGATATCAACAATTCAATTGGTACTAGTAAAAAAATTCATTTTTGATATCTGAAAATGTATTTCTGATATCAATATTATTTCAGATATCTAAAATGGCTTTCTTACTAGTAACAATCACATTCATGATATCAGAATTTAACATTGTCACTAGTGAAAATTGAATTATTGATATCAAAAATTAGCATTGTTATTAGTAGCTATTCAATTGTTGATATCAAGAATAGACATTTCAACTAGTAACAATTGAATTCTTGATATCAAAAATAAAGGTTTTTACTAGTAATAATTGTATTTCTGATATGTGAAATTGGTATTTCAACTAGTAAGAAATTAATTCTTGATATTAACAATTGGTTTTGAATAGCTGTAAGTGAAAATACAGTTACAGATATCAGCAATTATAATTTTTACTAGTTCAAATTCAATTGTTGATATCAAGAATTATCATTTTAACTAGTGGAAATGTAATTCCTGTTATCAAAAATTTCCATTGTTACTAGAAGAAATCTAGTTCCTGATATCAATGACTATTATTTTAACTAGTGAAAATATAATTGTTTATCAAGAATTCATATCCTGGAAATGATTAAAAGTTAAAACGGCTTGCCATACTAGCAGACATTGTTACCAGTGTTGGATGTTGTGATGGATGTGGAATGCCATGTGTGTTCAGTGGTATCCAGAAGTGAGACACCACTGTCCAGCCACGCCGATCATCCTGGTGGGAACCAAGCTTGATCTGAGAGACGATAAGGACACCATCGAGAAGCTGAAGGAGAAGAAGCTCACTCCCATCACGTATCCTCAGGGCCTGGCCATGGCCAAAGAGATCGGTAGGTGCTTAAACACGCCGCCAAAACACTTCTTTAGTGGTGCACTTCACCTTACAGGTGCTGTGTGTCATTTGTTTTCTGGACTAAAGCATACAAACACCAGATACATGCTGAGTTCACACTAGGGCACGATACTGAACAAAAATTTGATATGCGATGACTCATTAGATAATGTGATATTTGATATGCTTAAGTTACATATACACAGCAAAATCCCCAGTGTTAAATTAACACTTTAAAGTGGGAATTATATCAACTCTGAGCAGAGTGTTAAATGAACACTGAAGCATTGTTAAAGTTAATGAGATAATTAAGTGAATAATTGAGTGATTGAGCATTATTGAAGACACCTGATGATAACAAGCAGAATCTCTAAAGGAGAAAACCGTAATTTTAAGTCACCATTATGGTGATCAGTGTTTGCTTTAGTCGGGCTCTTGACCCTTAAATCTTTAACTTTAGATTTTGTTTGGCTATTTTTGTTTGTTATAACAGCCACATGAACAAATAGAAAAGGTGATCTGATGGTGATGGTTGTGTTTTAACAATCATTAATTCATCTGAATCGCTGAACTCATCAAGAGCATAAATTCTGAGTTAAATTTATCTTATGGATTTTAGCAGCACGGTCATTTTAGAACACACAATTTTTAGCCTTTTCAATGAAATCCACACGATAAAATAAAAAAAAAATTACAAAAATATTTTATGTAGGCTCACACAGACATCAAGAATTGGCGTATAAATCTCAGCAATGGTGACAAACAGATCACCTCTGAACATAAGCTCATTATTTATTCATGTAGCAATGCAAGATTGGAGGTATGAATGAGTTTTGATTGGTGGCACCCAGAATGCACTGCCACATGCTTTATAATTGTCACCATTGTTGAGATTCACAGGCTAATTAAGATTAGGCGCACCTTCAATGAATGACCTATTTTCGAACATTTTTCGTATATAGGGCGCACTGGATTATAAGGTGCATAAGATACTGCAGTCACACGTTTGACTGGGTTTGTGTTATGCATCCACTAGAGGTGGTGCTAAAGGGAATGTAGCGATTGCGCAACGCCGGAGGTAAGGCGTTTTTTTAGTAAGCATGAGCCCACTGGGGCGGGCACGTAACTTACATTCGCAGCCTGACTCATATGAGTATTTAATGTGCGCGTCTCGCTGACAGCAACAGCTGGCTGATTTGAATGGGACGACCCGGTTACTGTGAATGGGGAGCGCTTTATGAACATTATGTGACGCGCGAGCAGCGCCGGGGACAGTGTGTCTGACACATATAACCTGATTTATACGAGGTTGAACTGGCCGTGTAACAGAGCGGGCATAAGATGGACACGAGCGCGTGTTCGCGGGCGAATTTAATAACGCGGAGCATTGTTATCCAATTAATCAATTGATCCATATATGAGGCGCTCCGGATTATAAGGCTGACTGTCGTTTTTTGAGAAATTAAAGGCTTTTAAGTGCACCTTATAGTGCGGAAAATACGGTAAATTGTATAAGTGAAACTTTTAAGACAATTTTGTTAAATGTTAAAAATTTGATGCTGTACAAGGTCACTGCTGCTATAATTAATAAAGTAAACCTAAGCCTAATAATAAAGTAAATAATAATAAAACCCAATAAAGTAAACCTAAACCTCAGAAATTAGGCTCTTTGAAGATGTTTGTCCTGAATCCGTGCTCTTGTGTGTGTGTGTGTTAGGGGCGGTGAAGTACCTGGAGTGCTCGGCGCTCACACAGCGCGGGCTGAAGACGGTGTTCGACGAGGCCATCCGGGCCGTGCTGTGCCCCCCGCCGGTCAAGAAGAGGGGCAGGAAATGCTCACTTCTCTAGAGACTGATGCCACCCAAACTATGTTTCTGAAGGAGAAATGAGATCCGGCTTTCATCGATCAATTTTTCCTCCATTGTAATCACCAGTTCAACTTTACACACTTCACAAAACATGTAGTAAAACATCCCGTCTCCCTTAGACAAACACGTGCTATTGGACGAGCTGCGGCCTTTGACTAACGGATATTAACTCTTTTTTTTCTTAAGACGGTTAACAGTGTCCTGAAGTTGGTTCCTTCCATTGAGAACCCATAATGTTTGTTTACAGTCTTTGTTTGAGAGAGAAATGAAGATCTTGCCAAATAGCACTACATTAGCATACACCACATTTCTTGCTTTTTAACCGCTAAAGGGCTGCAACCATTTGGCTAACCACTGTGAAGCCAGGGATATTGAGTGAAAGAGTTATCGGTGAATCGTGAGGATCAGTTAATGGAGGATGAGGCGACAGATTTTTATATATCTTCATTATGGGGTTATGTGCACACTATTTGCCATTTGTTTTGGGGGGTATTATGTAATTCAAGGCACGAAAACACGCCGCATCACGTCACTTCCGGATCCTAGAAATCATGTTTTGCATAAAGAAAATGAAGCTTGTATTTTAGGACCATTTTCATCACAATATACGGTCATTTTAAAGTTCATTTTTAATTAAAGTACAACCAATATTACCAATGGTTGGTGAATAATTTAAATAATATATTTTTCTATTAAAGTAACTAGTTTTTTTTATTATATGAGGACTTTGATTGTGGAAAATGGGCTTAATTGAAACCATAAATATGTACAGTGATCCTAAAACTAGGCTTCATTTTGTTTACTCAAAGTATATTTTCCATACTTTCTTTCACGTATTTTGCGTCTGAAATATCTAATTTAGTGTCAATCTCAATATATATATATAAATCGTAAATCAACACCATTTAAAAATTCACCTTCTACAGCCACACATAAACAAATTTTTAGAAACGTTTTTCTTTTTGACACTTTTATATGTGCTAATGTTACAGAAATCAACAGACTACTGTCAGATCGTACACTACAGTCATTGGTTCATGTGTAGTCGGTTTATACTGTACTAAGACGTAACTGTGTGTCTCATTGGTCGGAACAGCATGTCGTGTGCATCATGGTATTGTGACGTGAACACTTGAATGAGGAGCACAGGTACAGAGCGTGCGACCTCTATCGGCACACTTAGATCCAGATCGTAACCCTGTTTTTAGGGGTATTGATGATGTCACTTGTTTTACAGTTAATAAAATGCAATAAATTTAGATCAAACCCTAGAAAGCTGTTTTGTTTTAATTATACCACTGTACAAAAAAGATTAGTTGACTCAACTTAACCAAGTCAAGTCATCTTGTTGCTTTGACTGAGTTAAGTTGAGTCAACTTATCTTTTTTTACAGTGCATCGGTCCTTGAAAGTTTGTGAATCAGAAAAAAAACAGGTCCTTGAAAGTTCTTGAATTTATCGTTTTTGCAAGAAGTTTTCTGTTAAATATTCCATATTATTCTCTCCGGACGGTCCGCTAATGTGACAGTTTGCCCCGCCCTCCCCCCAGAAAACATTATCAGAGATGTCACTGCAAGAGGAAGTTATTCTGATAAAATACTACGAGGGACATGCATTATATATATATATATATATATATATATATATATATATATATACAGGGCCTGAAGTTAATTTTTTCGGCCACCGGCCACTGTGGCAGGTGGATTTAAAAATTCACCTGCCACAGAGACTTTTTACCAGCCTTTTTTTTTTTTTTGCCTCATAAACGTAAAAAAAAAAAAAAAAAAAAACCCGGGAATTTCACAATATTGTTCTTTAACTTGTAAGAACACACATTTAAGTGCTGTCAAGTAATAATAACTCTAATAACATACATTTAAAAAAAAAATCTTTTTATTCATTGATTTTGACAGACACACACACACACACACACACACACACACACAAATAGTATATACTCAACAGATAGACCTACCGCAGCTCGTAAACAAATCACACGCGGCTGTGTTGATGGCGGATTTAGTCACGTACAGGTCTTACTCTTAACAGCTTTTAGTTACAGCGTTCAGGAACGGTTAAATATCAACTAAATACTGTTATTACTGATAAAATTACCGGGTACCGGACGTTTTCTCACCGGTTCCCAACTCCCAACATGCACAGTTGCACACGCACACACATCTGTGCAACTGTCATTGTACTGTAACCTACAACAGCGACGCATTACATTATCTCATGATCATCCCATCTCATCAACAGTTTAATACTCGCACACGTAGTCAGAAAAAGAGCCTCATCTTCTTTCTGATCGCATGAACGTTACGAAACAACAGTCGCTGTCATAAATCAGCCGCTCACGAACCTTGCCATTGCCGCCGATTGTTCACTTTGTATTAAAATGTCTTCTTTACTTTTCTTTTTCTCATCCTCATCTTTTCGTTGGCTGTTTGTTGCAGCTGGCCTCTTTACCCCAGTAATGTGCCGCCACATTTTAGCTAAAGTCCACCGCAATAGCGGACTTCGTTGAAATGTAAAAATCCTAATGAAACACTCAATTCTCATTGGCTGCCTGCCAATGTGGCAGGTAGATTGACAGTGTTACCCGCCAATAGCAAAATTCACCCGCATTTGGCAGGTGGTCGGGTGTTTTTTCAGGCCCTGTACATATATGTAAGAATTATCGATTACGTTAGTGGAACCAAAGCCCGGCTGGTGGAACTTAATCAATATGGATTGAAATAAAATATAATATTAATTTGTAATTATAACGTCTACTGTACGTCGTTTTCTAAAAATGTCTCACTGTTGAGAACAGTTATTTGTTTCCCCTCATATAGCTGCTATATACTCGCCGAGAAGAGTGCAAAACTGTCTGTCACATGTCCGTGGACCGTGCTGAAGTGACAGGTTTGTTCTCGAGAATATATTGAAACGTTACTGTTGTAACTCGAGTTCGCATGTGTGTATCACAGAGAGTTCATCACAACAGCTGACTGAGACTCTTCCTCGTTGGTTTTATGATGAATGAGCGCTTCTGGTGCCCTCTGGTGGACTGTTTCAAACACAACACGCTCACGTTTATAATTATTGTTCTAATAGTATAATATCCTAAAATATATATTTTTGAGAAGAAACCTGTTTCGATCATAGGCTGTAAAACTTTCTCTAGTTATGTTGCTACTGCGAGTTTGTATGCGGTTTGCCCACCGCCTGTTTAAATTTACCGGAAGTGATGAAGGCGATGACGTGTGATATACTTTACTGTTGCTTTTTAATAATAAAACAATATATTTCAAATAGTGTATCCCAAAAGGGTGACTTGTCTAACATTTTCTTTCGATTTGTGTTTCAATAATCTTATTATCGAGTACTTAAAATATGATTTTGAACATCTGTTGTTCCATTGGCTGGTTGACGCGTGTGTTGCACCACGGGAAATTGTTCTCAAGTAAATAAAACAATACATTTTTGTTATTTCTACTGCTGTTAAAAGCTCGATAAACAGCTAAACTTTGATAGAAACGCGCGGAAACATGAATCATCATCTGATACCGTTGACTTGTATGGAGCGACGTGTCCCTCACCGTCACCGAGACGCGTGTTTACTGAAGTCCCTATCCCTCAGACTCTGTATTCACTCATACTTACCTGGCAGGGGAGATATCATGGTCATGATGGTGATTCTCCCAAGGCGAGACTTGGCCATTGCACATTTCGGCTTTGTTGACCCTTGCGAATTCCCCACATGTGGGAATCTCGACTGCAGAATTTGTGATAGCGGGGACTGCGTTCGCGCTCTCCCCAAATTAACTGGTCAAAAGAAGATATATTATATTGATAACATAATTTACCCTATAGGACTGAATTCTAAGGTTTTAAGTATATAAATTAATTAATAGTGAGACGTTAAATGCGAATTGACTGCCGACCTTGAGTCGATAGTTTATACGCCCCTATTGTGCCAGATGCGCCCAGGAGATGGAGAAGCAGGATATATGGCGAAATAACATAAAACGACGCTGGAAACACATTTATAGGCCTTATTCAGAGCAGCGCCATGTCAGGTATGAAAGTGAGGCTGTGAGGGATAGACTTACTGTGTTTCCAATAGGCATCAGCTGTAAAAAGATGAATAAAGCGGCTAGATTACTTACAATTTTCCACAGCTTACATTGTCGGGAGTTTTTTGTCAACTGACATTTCTTGAAATGATATTTTTTTCCAGTGTTTCATGAGCTGAACAATCCAAAAAACACATTAAATAACAGTACAGCCCATTGAAGAGATGCAAGTCTATCCCTCACAGCCTCGCTTTCATTCTCATTAAAAATCAAGGCGTATAACCGTCCCAACTTTTACTAATTTTCGGGTATTTGTTTATTTAAATAAACGTTATAGACAGTGGAGTTATCTGTGCTGACTGAGGATTAAAACATCCAGATGTTCAGTTGGGCTTCACTCTTCACTCAGCCAGATTTGTTTTTGTAAATTAAAAAAAAAAAAAAATACACACAGTTGGATCAGATGGACAAAGTAATGATATTTGACCTACTGTATAGAATCAATTGTTTGTAAACTGTTTTATATACAGGAAACTGACTGATATGTTGTTGTGAATTTATTTAAAGTTACATTTAGGTATTAACCATATTTAGCCATTTAGACATACAGTAGGTACTGTGTAATCAAATGGATCCTTAATGAAATATCTGCTCTACTATTCACAACTGGTCATCATACAGCTACAGAACAGTGTCCTACATTAATGAAGACAAACACAATTTAACCCTTTTCTAAAATTCCAAGGGCCATTTAAAAGAAAGAGACAATATTTTTGTTTACAAAAAGGTTATTTATTTACACCATGCATGACTCCTGTAGGTTGACTCCTAAGGCTTGCCACTCATTTTTTTATCCTCATGCCAAAGTGCTTCCACTCACTGATTAAAAATAAATAAAAAAGAAGCTAAAGTTGAATAGTGGTAGAAACACTGGTTATAAAATAATGGCAGGATGTCATGGTTGAGCATTTTTGGGTGTTCAAAAGATGGGTGTTTATATAAAAGTTTAGAGATAGAGATTTTAATTTTCTTAAGTGGCTAAGGCAAACACACACCTTAAAGAGCATATTGCAGGTAAAAAAAAAAAAGAAGAAATTTATAGATAACCTTGTATGAAAATACCATATGAAAAGTTAATGCAGGATTTAAAATGTTTTAAAACAACATAAGGGCACTAATTTAGAAGATAAAGTGAGCGTTTCTTGGACTGCTAGTAAAAACGGCTTTTTTTTCCAACATCGCGTCATTTGACGTAATATCAGGGAGCTGCAGCCTCGGCTCAGTGGAGAGTAGGCTGGTGTTCAGCGAGAGCGCTCGTCAGTCAGTGTGCTTTCGTTAGTTTTTGCATTTTAATTTATCATCGTCATGGTAAATTATTGTGTTCCCTTTCGTAGTCACTTCGAGTTACGTCAGAAGTGACGGAGATTGGGGGTTTCGCATAGAAAGCCAATCCTCTTCGAGTATTTAAAAACGAGCCAATGACATGCAATGCATTGGGGCTGCGGAAATTTGCATAGCGTACTCCGCCCTACTCCGTGAGTATAAAAGGAGGAAGTGAACGCAACCGCAGTATGTTTTCGCTTCGGAGCCAAGAGACTTCTTCACTCCTGAAAGCCATTCTCACTGTTCAAGACCCTTCGAGACGAGCGTCCTCTTCAGTGTTGGTGTGACGGCGGTACCCAGCGAGACTCTGCATTGCCTGCGATCTGAGCAGTGGTCTGCCAGACTTTGCGCTTCTCCCTGGTCGCCTCAGCGCTGAAAGAGTGAATTTCCTCCTCTCTAAGTGAAAGAGCTGCACGCGGCACGTCTTTTTAAAGACGACTCGCCCGTGTTCTTCTGGGTGCGTTCGTCTCATGTCATTTTCTGATGGTCGCGATTGCTGCTCTGTGTGTGCCTGGGCTTCAGCATGCAGAGCAGCGTTCGCGGATGTCTCATGTTCCTTCTAAAGGGGAACATGAGCATCTCTACACTGTGATCGAGACTCAATGATCTGATAGTGAGAGTCCCCGTGTCCGTTACTCGTTTTGCTTCTTAAAATAGAAGCTCTTTGACTCGCGGATAGGGTGATATGACGGTGAATGTGTGACAAAAAACCCCGACGTTAGTTCCTCGGGTCACACCCACCGCTCCAGTGTTAAAGCCAGTGAGCGCTGTATCGCTTCAGACGTCTGCCTCTCTGAGGTACCGTCTGTTTCGTTCAGCGCTCCAGATGATGATGCGATGACGATCGCAGCATCACAAGGCGGGCTTGACTCCTCGGGAAGTGAGGATGCGGCCGCGTTGCCTCCCTCGGGAGCGTCGGCGTCGCCGTGTCTGATCCCGCGATGATGGCCGTGCTATCTCGGGCCTCCGCCGAGGACGCCCCCCTGCGGCTCCCTTCCCTCCCACGTGGCCCCAGCAGCAGCCTTCAGCCGGTTCGCGTCGCGGAGGAGGCCACAGGTAACGTCCCCCCCCCCCCCCCCTCAGGCCGTGTGCCCCGCTAAACGGCAGACGAAGCGATGTTCCTGAGGCGGGCCGCTCAGTGATAGTGTCATGGTTTTTCTCAGGAGGCGGTAGCAGGGCCCCTCCTTCCCCGGTGGAGGGCCGGTGGAGAATCTTTTGTTCTAGCTAGCTCCTTGAGCTGGTTGAGGAAAAGCTGACACTGTCATTGAGCACACAGACTGGAATGAGCGCGCACAACGTCCAGTGCGTCGCCCCGTTCATTCCTCTCTGTCTCTGAGGGTGCGGATGGGAGCGTGTGCCGTCCCCCGACTACACCACTCCCCTCCCCCTCTATCGCCAGACCCCCGGCAGAACAGACCCCCGTGGAACGCTCTGCCTTCCCTGGTCTCTTCTGTCGGGGAACGGAGATCCTGTGCGCATGCCGGTCTCCCTGTACCGCTGCCCCTCCGGGGGGACGTCTGTGGTTCGCATGACTCCGCTGGTTCAGTTCCTGGGAGCCCGGCTAGAGCTCCCCGGCCTGTCCCGCTGCGTCATCAGAGCGATCAGATTCGGCTACGCGACTCAGTTCGCGAGGTCTCCTCCCCGCTTTAGGGGAGTTCACTCCACGGTGGTCGGTGGCTATGTCCCGGTCACGAGAGCGGAGATTGCACCCTGCTGGCGAAGGGTGCAATCGAGAAGGTCCCTCCAGCCGAGGTGAGGCCCGGGTCTACAGCCCATACTTCACTGTCCTCAGAAGACCGGTGGGTTACGGCCAATCCTGGATCTGTGCATTTTTGAGCCGTACTCTCCTTCGACTGCCGTTCAAAATGCTCACAGCCAAACGCATTTTCGAATGCGTTTGGCTTCAGGATTGGTTTGCAGCAATCGACCTGAAGGACGCGTACTCTCATGTCTCCATATCGCCTCGACACAGACCGCTCTCGGTTTGCCTCGAGGCCAGGCATCAGTACACGGTACTCCCTTTCGGGTTAGCTCTGTCCCCTCGCATCTTCACGAAGATCGTCGAGGCAGCCCTTGTTCCCCTTCGCGAACACGGGGTTCGCACCCTGATTTATCTCGACGACTGGCTGTTACTGGCACACTCTCGAGAACAGGTTTGCGAACACAGAGACCTGGTGCTCCGGCACCTAGCCCGTCTGGGCCTTCGGGTCAACCGGGGAAAGAGCAAACTTTGCCCCGTGCAGAGGATCTCTTTTCTCGGCATGGAGATAGACTCGGTCGCCATGTCCGTGCAGCGCATGAGCGAGCGCGCGCACTCACTGCTGACTTGTCTTCGACAGTTCGAGGGCAAGAGTGCGGTTCCACTGAACTATTTCAGAGGCTCCTGGGGCATATGGCATCCGTGGCCGCGGTTACGCCGCTCGGTTTGCTTTCATATGAGACCGCTTCAGCTGTGGCTTCGCGATCGAGTCCCGAGGTGGGCATGGCATCGCGGTTCGCTCCGAGTTCCAGTGACTCCAGCATTGCCGCCGAACCTTCTTCCCGTGGTCGAACCTCGGCTTCTTACGGACGCGGCGTCCCTATTCAGCGAGTTTCCAGGCATCTCGTTGTCTCCTCGGATGCGTCTGCCACGGGTTGGGGTGCCATGTGCAATGGGCATGCAGCCGCCGGTTCCTGGACAGGAACCCAGCGGCCTCATGCACATCAATTGCCTCGAGCTGCTGGCAGTACGGCTCGCCTGCACCGCTTCGAGCGTTGCTCTCGGGCAGCATGTGCTTGTCCGTTCAGACAACACTACGGCAGTAGCGTACATCAACCACCAGGGGGTCTACGCTCACGCCGGTTGTCGCAGCTCGCCCGCCACCTCTTATTATGGAGTCAGAAGCACCTGAGGTCCCTTCGTGCAGTATACATTCCTGGAGATCGGAACCTGGCAGCCGACGAACTGTCACGGGTCCGTCCCCTCTCCGGCGAATGGCGACTCCATCCCCAGTCGGTCCAGCTGATTTGGGACCAGTTCGGGGAGGCACAGATAGATCTGTTCGCCTCTCAGGACTCATCCCACTGCGCCCAGTTTTATTCCCTGACCGACGGTTCGCTCGGCACAGATGCACTGGCGCACAGCTGGCCGCGGGGCCCACGCAAGTATGCGTTTCCCCCAGTGAGCCTTCTTGCACGGGTGTTGTGCAAGATCAAGGAGGACGAGGAGCAGGTCTTGCTGGTAGTCCCCTATTGGCCCACCAAGACGTGATTCTCCGAACTCATGCTCCTCGCGACAGCACCTCCTTGGCCTATTCCTCTGAGACAAGATCTACTCACTCAGAGACGGGGCACTCCGTGGCACCCTCGTCCTGATCCTGGAGGCTACACATGTGGCTCCGGGTCGGGACGGGGCAGGTTTGAGTTCGTTGCCACCTGCGGTGGCGGCAACCATCACTTCCTCTAGAGCGTCGTCCACGAGACACCTGTATGCGTTAAAGTGGTACCTCTTCGTCAGCTGGTGCTCTTCTCCCGGAGAAGACCCCCGGAGATGTTCGATCGGAGTCATGCTTTCCTTCCTGCAAGAGGGGTTGGAGCGTAGGCTGTCGCCCTCCACCCTTTGGTTTATGTCGCGGCCATTGCCGCATCGCATGATGCAGTGAAAGGTAAGTCTATGGGAAGCATGACCTGGTCATCAGGTTCCTGAGGGGAGCGAGGGGGCTAAATCCGCCTCCCTCCCCTCGTGTCCTCTGGGGACCTCTCAGTAGATCTAAGTACTCTGCAGAGGCCTCCCATGGAGCCTTTGCAGTCGGTAGAGCTTTTGCCCTGTCCTATGTAGACAGCACTCCTGATTGTGTTGGTCTCCATCAGGAGAGTAAGGGACCTGCACGCACTCTTCGTTGACAAAGTGTGCCTGGAGTTCGGGCCGGCTTACTCTCACGTATTCCTGAGACCCCGGCCTGGATTATGCCCAAGGTTCCTACCACTCCCTTCCGGGACCTGGTGGTGAACCTGCAAGCGCTGCCCCTGGAGGAGGCAGACCCAGCCTTGGCACTGCTCTGTCCGGTACGTGCTCTCCGCACCTATGTCGACAGAACGCGGTGTTCAGGACCTCAGACCAGCTCTTTGTCTGTCATGGGGGGAGCCAGAAGGGAAGGGCTCTCTCAAAGCAACGGCTGTCCCACTGGATAGTGGACGCCATTGCTTTGTCTTACCAGCAGCAAGGCCGTCCGTGCCCCCTTGGTGTGACGGCCCATTCCACTCGGAGTGTGGCCTCCTCTTGGGCTCTAGCGCACGGCGCCTCGCTAACAGACATCTGCAGAGCTGCAGGCTGGGTGACACCCAACACCTTCGCCAGATTCTATAATCTGCGAATTGAGCCGTATCCTCTCACGTACTCGCTCCGCCAGTACTGGACCCGCTTAGGTGTCTTCGCTTGCTCGCCATTCCACTCCTCGGACTGGGTAAGTGCGATATCTCCTCAGTTCTTCCATTGAAGCCTTGAGTCCTACAGCACCGACGATGCGGGCACCACTGCTGTTGCTCTGGATGCTGGCTAGGTGCCTCCGTGTGCACGGTTCCCCATGGTAACCGTCTCATGTGTATTATCCACTGTAAGCCTCTCTGAGCATGTGTCTTCCCTTGGCAAGCCATCTGCCACCCCTGGAGTTAAAATTTTAGTAGCCACCTGCGGTTGGTGCTCCAGTGTTTCCATATGCGTTCCTATGTGGCCATATGCGTATTTGTAAGTCCTCCCCTTGGTAGGCATCTGGTAGCATGTCCCTCCCGGGATATGTTTCCCAGTGTACCTTGGTAATCCTGTGTCAAAGTGGGATCCCTAAAAAAAAAAAAAAAAAAGAGGAGGGGTCCAGACTTTCGCAGGGCACTGGTAGACAGCTTGAAGATGGCGTGATGGCACAGACCCCCAATCTCCGTCACTTCTGACGTAACTCGAAGTGACTACGAAAGGGAACGTCTCGGTTACGGATGTAACCCTCGTTCCCTGAGTAGGGAACGGAGACGTTACGTCTCCCTGCCACTTCTGCTGTATCGCTGGGTAGACGCCGAGTTCAGTCTTGGCTCCTCAGCGAAGACATACTGCGGTTGCGTTCACTTCCTCCTTTTATACTCACGGAGTAGGGCGGAGTACGCTATGCAAATTTCCGCAGCCCCAATGCATTGCATGCCATTGGCTCGTTTTTAAATACTCGAAGAGGATTGGCTTTCTATGCGAAACCCCCAATCTCCGTCACTTCTGACGTAACGTCTCCGTTCCTTACTCAGGGAACGAGGGTTACATCCGTAACCGAGACGTTTGTGGAGATTGCAAAAACTCCAGCCTGTCAGGACTTCAAGATCGAGTCCACAAGTTTCCATTACAATAAAAGTGACGGTGCTATATAGCCTATCTTTCGTTCCTGGTGCGGTTTGAGCAGGTGAAGAGACGGGATTTCTCTTCTGCATTGGCTCGGAAAACGCGGTCGTGTGTAGCGTTCACTTCAGATCAAATGACTATAGCATCCCGGCGATATGATGGAGTTCAACATCATGGTATGCCGAAGCAAGAATATTGATCGTCGTATACTACCAATGGCATCAAATAGTGTTATATAGGTAACTTAGTCATGTCATGCCCTAAATAGAACTTATAATTGAAAAACAAAATTGGTTGTTTAAATACTCAAATCTTTAATGTTCTGTTTATGTTATAACCTAGGTGAAAAATATGTATTAAAAATTTACCTGAGTATAGCCTATGCTTTTAGTATAGAAATATACTCAAGTAAAGTTTTTATACATTAAATCTACCCTAAACATACTAATGTCTGCTGGCCTGTTATAGGATCATAATAATCTGTACAATATTGTGAGCACAGTGTATATCGTTAGCGAACGTGTATAGCCTACTATAAGCACGTCTCTCACCTAAAAGGCTCCTGTCCTGTTCTCCACTGGTTCTCCTCACATCACAGCTCAATTTTTCTCTGACCGTTCTGTCTGACATTATCCTGGCCTGTCCCTGATCTCTTTAGCATAGCAGTCTCATAACTTTATGGCTTGATCCGTCATACGAGTATTTCCTCAGCGTCCGAAATGTCATGCGATCCATTGTTTTCCTGTTGTGTGAATCGACGGCTCTCCCGCTCATTGCGTCACGCCCGCCACGCCCATTTTCAGACGCGGAAGTAAAATTCTCTCACAAAAACGACTGCAGAAGCTTATGTAGCGTGTTTATACGTATATTTTAAAGAAAATCTAGTTCCTACATTGTTTTTCTATGCATTGACTCGTTGGGTCCTCTAACCTGCAATATGCCCAGCGCTCAGTAAGACTGGGAACTTCTTTGCTGTTTTCTCGCAGGTTTCTCTCTCGAGCTCCCCCTACAGTTTCGGAGTATATATATATATGAGAAAACTGTCGCAAACTCGTTGTCAACTCTCCCCCCCCCCCCTCCTCCCATCTCATTCAGGCCATGTGCATTTGTTTTCAGAGAAGCCGGCGAACATAGGCGTCATAGGCGAACGACAGGGTCGATTTTGTCCCCACCACTTTTGAAACATCTCGCGGCACAGATGTAACGTTACCAATGCAAATAGAACATCTCCAGTTAACAGCATTCGTTTCATTTGTTTGTTAAATAACAGGCGATCTAGCACTGAAATGTGTTACCTTCTCTCAGAAACGCGCTTCAATCCGTGGCGGAGATTCTTTCCGGTGAAATCACAAATCAAAATGCACACAAACGTGTCCCTTTTTCTCATGGGTTCTAATTCCGCTCTCGTATATTTTTCCCCCCTCATCAAAACTTATAAAACCACTGATAAACATTATATCAATTCAACCACTGATAAAAATTATTGGTTTTGATGAGGGGAAAAAAAAACTATTCGAGTGTGGAATTCTACCTCTGACGGACCATCACTGTACATATGCTATCAAGGGCGTATATTTTCTATACTCACTATACTCGGACATTGTGCTTATTTTTATTTATTACATCAGGAAGCTACAGGACATCGTCTTTCAAAACATTACCTACTCGAAAGAGAAAAAAAGAATGAATGCGTTATTGTAGCCTACCCAGCACTTTTGAAAATGCCCTTCCGAATGCGTCTCTGTCCCCAGCACATTTCAAACCAAACTGACGCCCGAGCCATGTCCACTGAGGTATGATTCTCAGAACAATATTATTATTATTGATGACACTTGCCAACGCTTGTAGCTAAAAAGGAAAAAGAAAATGTATCAATCTTTTATCAACATCATTTATACACAAGGTCAAACTAGCACAGAGTTGCATGTGTGAAGTTGCAATGTAATTTCTCATTTATTTATAGTTCTGTTTGTGTAAATGTGATTAAATAAATATAAAAAGTTGCATTATTAGCTAGCAGCTCTCGTGTCGGTTTATGCATCAAGTCAGCACAGTATATAACGTTACTAATTCTGAGGCTGACGACAAGCTAAACTAATGCATAATTTGTATAATTTCATATCGATTTATAGGCGATCTGAGAAACACAAATAAACCCTGATAGAGGAACGGACAAAACACTAACTTACAGAAAACAAGCAAGTTTGTTTGCTAATGAAAATGCTAACATCTAAGTTACAGTATCTTACGTACTAGTAAGCCGGTAACAGACAGCGAGCATAATAATAAAAAAAAAAAAAAAAAACAGACAATAGCAAACATCCCGACTCCCAAAGTCACAATTACAAGATATACAAACATTAAACACAGTTTATTATAAAGATACTTACAAGTGCAACAGCAAGAAGTCCAGGTCAGCATCGGTTTTGCAGGCTTCGCTTTCTTTCAGTTCTCTCTATTCTGAAAAAGCCGGTCCGTTTTCTCTTTCTTTGTTCCTCTGATAAACACTTCCGAGCTTTCTTCTTCTTTTACATCAGCCATCACGAAAACTTGAAGAACTCAATATCTAGCGTTACCTTTTTCTTATAGCTAGCCAGCTCCTGGATGGATGGGGACGTGTACGCATGCGTGTGCTCGTATAGTGCCGTAAAGCAATTCGTTACCTCGCGAGACCTGAAATCTCACGATACTTCCTAACACTGAGGCCGGCGGGCCGCTGGCCCAAAGTTGCAAGGGTGGTTTTGCGGCTCACAGGCACCAGGGGGGTGCGAGACGATCACCATTCAACACGAAATCAGTAATATAAACATTACAATGACTCCAAAGCTGTTCAGTTAAGGTAAACAAAGTTACTTAGTTCTGCTTTAAGTACTACGACCTCAAGAGAAGAGCTCAAAACTTCAATGAGGGGGACTTAGTTTGGGTGCGGACACATCCTCTTTCTAGTGCAGATGATGCTTTCATTGCTAAGATCTCACCTAAATGGAAAGGTCCAGCTAAGATTATGGAAAAGCTAGGACCTGTAAACTACAAGGTAACCATGTTGACTGATCCTGTTCAGGTAGACACTCATCATACCCAGAATTTAAAAAATTTCCATGGGTCAAATTTTTAGACCTTGGGGAGGGGTATGTAACGGTTTAAATGTTCCTTGGGTTTTTAGTCTGTACTTTCTATCTATTATCTGGAAAGTTACCTGGTTCAAGTGTAGTACTGCTAATTGCCATTTGAAGGCACTAGTGCATGGTGGCTACAAGATATAAGCCTGGTAACCATTGAAGAAGTCAGTTCAGTTTGGTAGAGGGAAACCGCATGGTTCTTTTGTTGTTCTGCATCGTTTGGATGATCTGTTTCACGTCTACTGGAATAGAGACATAGGAATCTGGATATCAGTACGCTGTAGCAAGGCACCAACTTTACTATCTTCACCTCGTACTCATACTGGATTATTGGATAATATCATTGCGTCTATCTCAAATATCCACTGGATCATACTCATCCATTCAACATCTGGACACTGACCAGTGGCGGTTCTACTTTGAATTACACCCAGGGCGAGACCCCCTTCGAGCACCCCCCCGCTGCAAAAAAAAAAAACTTTGCGTATTATAGGCTACTGTAAAAACTCATAATTAAAGTTGATTTTAGTTGATCATTATGAAAATTATTAGATAATATGGTGACCAAAATGATCACATACACAGAATCTTGTTCAAAAAGCCTAATACACAGTGAAATCAATTCACCAAGTTAATAACATTAAAGATTTGTTTTAAAGGAGTGTCTTTCATCTTACATACTAAACTTAAAAAAGGTTTACACAAAAAAAAGTTTTATATAAAGATAAACCTCATATTTCAGCATTTAAATCATCTATATAAAAAGAATGAGTCAATAAAGATACATTCCTGACATTTATAATGCACAGTAGCTTATCTTTTATTATTAATAGTAAAATTCGTACCGATTTCCCCATGGCTGTCGTTGCTATAGAACCATGCACTCATTACACTGCGCTCTCCACAACGACAAAGGAGTTTTAGTAGCTAATGTATTTCCACCACAGAAAAACGCTTGCTGTAGCTCTGCTAAAAGATTTATTTACGGAGAAGAGAAAAAACACCCAAGTGTTTGGGTGCACGTGCACTCCCATACTGAAAAGTTTATGAGCACGCTTCCCGTGAGCGCATAATGAGCGCGCTTCCCGTGCGCCTATTTGAAACATAGAGGATGTGAAATAACGACCTCGAGTGCACAAAAGCCGCGATACGTGAACAAATCAGGAGATCCCCTTGACATCGCTTCTGCGCACGCGGCACAGAGTATTGTTTTTAACTGCTCGTGCCGCCCCCCATGTGACATGAAGAAATGCCGCCCCGGGCGACTGCCCGGTTCGCCCGTGCCTAGAACTGCTACTGACACTGACGATAAGTTGTTTATATTATGCTCTCATTTACATAGAGACAAAGACTGTTGGTTTTTTTTATATTGTTTATTGTTGGGGGCAATTATAGGCACGCGTGAAATAAAATAGAAAAAAATTATATTTGTATAGTGAAGTGGTTTTATTTCAGTACCAGTCGAAATTCTGTTGAACCTCCTCAGAGTAACACCGAAAAAGAAAGGGAGGTGTTACAATAGTATCATTTAATTTTTCTCAACATTTCAATTTTCTAAATCCAAAATGATATAATTAGAGCATCGATCTCATTACATTATTTAGGCATTTGTACTTGCAGTATATATTTGCAAGAGGGATCTTCTTTTTTTCACTTGAGATCCTGTCTGAATCTTTGTTTTTCCCCATGAATTATTGTGTATTTAACTAAATATAAACTTTATATACAATATAAACTTTATATATATATATATAACTTTTTATATTACAATGTATTGTGTGATCTCAAGTACAAGACATCACTATGGAATCCAAAGCTTCCCAAGCACAGACAGAAAGACAATAATAGTGATTATGTAAAGAACGAAGAAGGTCACATCTATGGTTCTTGCCACTCTGGTCCAGTACAGACATGTCTTCTGTTGTGGTTTTCGTTGAGTTGCAGCATTACACATACTGATGATCTGAGGATCTGTAGCTGTAGCTCCAGGGTTCTGCGGGTCTCTTACACCGCCTGTGAGAGGAAAAAAGCCAAGCAAGTCACTGGATGCTATTTTGTGTCGTTTAAACAAGCTCACGTGTGGCTTTAGAGGGTTTTGTTTCATACACAATTACATGTTTTTACATGTGCTAATTTGAGACTTCAAATGCTTTTTTCAGCCATCAAAACGCAAAACGTACTATTTTACGGTCACAGGTTTTTTTTTTTCATGGAGTCTAATTTACTCAAAGATTGATTTTATTGTTATTATTATTAATTACATATTTCTTTGCATATGTACCAAAGTAACAAAGACAAACAAATCGTATGATTAATTTAACCAATAAACCTCAACTTGTGAAGCAAAAGTATAAAATACAGAAAAATGTTCTTCATAATCAGATGCTGTGTCGACTCTTACCATCTTGGCCACTAACAGTAGATGTTGTTTCCACTGATCCCCTATTAGCTGTTTCAGCCTTCAGATAATTCACAAAGATGGTCTCCAAAAGGCTTATGCCAATCAGACAGAAAACCGCACAGCAGTAAACTCCTGTGAAAAACAGCACAGTATGAACATTGTAGAGATCCATACACTGATTCTTGATGTCTGTGTGTGTCAAAAATACTCTAGAAATAATCCTTGTTTAAGCCTAAAAAGTGAAGCAATTCTTCATATTGTTTTTATTATCACAACACTGCTGGATCTCATGCTGTAGAATCATATAGAAACTATTATGTGTTTTATTTAAAGGGCACCTATTATGGAATTTAGAAGATTACCATTCATGTATTGTGTAACATAGATCTATGTGAACGAAAACATCCTGCAAAGTTTTAAATATGAAAGTTCACCGTATAAAAAGTTATTGTTTCTCAAAAGTAAGAGTCGACTCTGAGTTGCTGATTGTTGTTCTGGACATACTGTACTAGCGCCCAGCAACCCAAATCTGTGACCTGGAAGGTCATGATGTGCCTCTGATGTCAGATGCTTAATTGATGGAGATATGCTTCCGTCTATCTGTATTTGTGTGGAAAATTACTGTGTTTATCTATTTCTTAGCCAATGAGAATCATTCAACGTGTAAGCAATGACGTAGCTTAGACCTTGGGAACAGTATAACTGCTGTGATCTTTGTAACTGTTCAGGGCGGCCTATGAACTCCTGTGTGAGTCTTGAAGCTGACTTCTGCTGATGAAACTGCAAACTATGTTCAGTAAACTTTTTTTTTTATATTGGGAAAATAATTTTTGGACAAACACACAGACATTAAGAATCCACATAAGAATCTCAGCAATGGTGAAATGCTTGATACTGCAATGCATTCTGGGAGGCACCATAGTTTAAAACTCTTGACTCCCAGCATGCATTGTAGCTTGAAGAATGTCACCATTGTTGAGATTCATATGCTGATTCATGATGTCTGTTTGTTTCTAAAAAAAAGTGTAATGATTTTCAAAAACTGTCTGCAGTATATATAAAAATTCAGAATGTCTCGTCTGTGTCAAGAAAGGTGAAAGTAAATTATTAAAAACAAATTACAACTTGGTCAGGGATAAGATTATAGAACAATTATATTTTTTTTGTTGTTTTTTGAAAACTTCTATATCAGCTTGATGTCCAATATGTATAAACAAAAATGAATGTTGTAAAAAAATATTCATACCATATTACAACTTTAGTCATTTTTTTGTACTTTATTATGCTGTAAACTATCGGCCTACATGAGGGTGATAGGGCTGGGCGATATATCGCATGACATTGTTATGCGCATCTCTTCAGTAAAGCCGGTTCCTTGATTAGTAGTAAATCACCTTCATCTGCTTTCAGATGGAAGATATGATGCAGATATGAGTGTTAAATTAACATTCAAGAGTGTTAAAGTTAATGAGATGATTAAGTGATTAATTTAGTATTGATTGAGCATTATTAATACACCTGATGTTAACAAGCAGAATCACTGAAGGAGAAAATCACAAATTGTAAGTCACCGTTATGGTGATCAGTGTTTGCTTTAGTTGGACTCTTGACCCTTATGTAATTAACTTTAAATTTTGTTTGTTTGCTGTTATTGATTTATAACAGTCAAATGAACAAATAAAAGTGTGATCTGACAGTGTTGATTATGTTGTGGCATAATCATGCTGTGATCTGAAAGTTAAACTTATTGAGATTGCTTAGTTTAAATCATTAGCAATAGCTTTGTGGTTCTACAGTATATGATTATCATTATTATTCTTATAATAATTAAATCTTAATAAACATTTTTCTGATCAGAACACTTTCAAATGAATTTATGTAGAAACACGGACTTTAATAATCAGCCTGTGAATCTCAACAATGGTGACAATAATAACCCATGTTGCAGTGGCTGCCACCAATCACAACTCATTAATGGCTCCCATCATGCATTGCGGTATGAATAAATTATGATCTGAATTGTCTATGTAATTTACTTTTATAATTTAATATTCTGCTTGTCACCATTGTTAAGATGTATTGACTGAATCTGTATGAGAAAAATGTCTGTGTGCCTAAAAGAAAGATTATTTTTAAAACAACTTATAAGAAATCCTTTATATTATAGCTAAAACTCTGGATATTTATGCAGAATCACAGTTATGCTGTAACCAACAGAATAAATCACAAACATAAAATTCAAATGATGATTGTTATAATGTAACCAACACCATTAGATCACTTTTTTTCGTTGTTCATCTGGCAGTTATAACTCACATACTGCAGCCAAACAAAATCTAAAGTTAATAATTTAATGGTCAAGAGCCAACTAAAGCAAACACTGATCACCATAACAGTGACTTCATCAGGTGTCTTCAATAATGCTCAATCATCACTAAATTAATCACTTATCTCATTAACTTTAACACTCTTGAATGTTAATTTAACACTCATATCTGTATCATCCCTTCCATCTGAAAGCAAGTGAAGATGATTTACTACTAATCAAGGAACCGGCTTTACTGAAGAGACACGCATAACATTTGATTTTTTTTTTTTAAGGAAAATACAAATTACATGTTTTTGAAATACGTATTTAATTACTTTTGAGTATTTTGTAATTAAAATACTGCCCATTTCTGCACCCAGGTCCCATGACAGCGTTCACATTAACGATTTTTCATGCGAACCGTGCCCCGTTCCGAACTAAACTGCCAGTGTGAAAGCACCCTAAAAGTCAGTTGTAGTTCTTTTGTTTTTCTTTCCTTCAGTGATTCTGCTTGTTAACAGCAGTTGTTCACCACTAATACTCAATAATCACCCAATTAGTCACTTAATTATCTCATTAACTTTAACATTGCTTCAGTGTTACTTTAACACACACTAGAGTTGGACCTTATACACTCTGAGCAGTGCTGATTTAACACTGGGGATTTTGCTGTGTATTTGAAACTGTTCTGCCTTAAATTATCAACTATATTTCATTAAAAGAGAATACTCTAGGTTTAATGCATATTGTTTGATTGTTGTGACTTAATTTCAACTTCAACTAAAAAATGTAAGTCATATTAAATGATCAGGTTTGACTCACCAATCAGAGGGATTCTGTCAGCCGTAGAGGGCAGTGTGTTACTAAGAATCAGCAGCATCACAGAAATAGACAGCAGTAAAGTCACTTTAAAGCCCAACTTGTCATATCCATTTTTGACAATAAAGAAGGAGGCCACATCCAGAATGAGGAAGAAAAATACCGGTACTATAATGTTTATGACATACAGTAGAGGTCTCCTTTTTATGTCAATCTGTCAGAGAGAGAGAGAGAGAGAGAGAGAGAGAGAGAGAGAGAGAGAGAGAGAGAGAGAGAGAGAGATTATGTACTTTAACACTGGGAACACTAAATATTCTTCATAAATCAACACGTATTAAAAAGAGACATAAGCAAGAAAACTTATGAAAAAATCTATTCAAGTAAAAGTACTATAAATTAAACTTTACTTAAGTACAAGTCAAACTAGGTAACACAACTGCACGCTATTAATCATTAGTTAAGCATGAGTAAACCGGTAATTCATAATTTATAAAGAATTAATAGACAGAATTAATAGAGAATTAATAAGCAGTTAACAAATACAGCTATAAATGCTTTTTTCTTGATTTATAAGCATTGATTGATTGATTTATTGATTTATATGATAAATATGAAGTTGCAAAGGAAAGAACGTCTCAGATCAGGAGGTGAGGTGAACTAACAGAATCAGACTGCAATATCCTGAGCTTAAGACCCAACAACTGATCAAGTAATACAGTGATTTCAGTTGCTAATAATTTGGCTTTGGCTGCATTACCCTATAGTTATTATATTATATTATTATAATTATTTTTACAAATTTTTACAGATATCTGTATTTTTACAGATATTATTTTTACAAAGGCTTTCGTAAGTACTAGATATTTTGGGAAATTTAACATGCCATTTTAATTATATAATGCTGAAAGGAATGAAATGATTCAAAAATAGTTTTGTTCATTTTGTTGAATGAGAATGAAATATCCGAGTCAATAAAATGTTCCGAAATTCCCACTACTACTTTCAAATGAATTTATTTAGATTCACAGAAATCAATAATCAGCCGGCGAATCTTAACAATGGTGACAATAATAATCATCGTTGCCACCAATCACAACTCATTAATGGGTCCCATTATGCATTGCGGTATGAATAAATTATGATCTGAATTGTCAACCTAATTGAATATTCTTCTCGTCACCATTGTTCAGATGCATTGACTGAATGTTGATGTCTGGGTGTACCTAAAATATGTATTTTTTTAAACAACTTTTAAGAAATCCATTATATTACATCTAAAACTCTGGGTATTTATGCAGAATCACAGTTATGCTGTAACCAACAGCATAAATCACAAATATAAATTTCAAATGATGATCGTCATTAAATAACCAACACTGTTAGATAACTTTTTTCTTTGTTCATCTGGCAGGTATAACTCACATATAACAGCCAAACAAAATCTAAAGTTAATATTATAAGGGTCAAGTGCCCAACTAAAGCAAACACTCATCACCATAACAGTGGCTTACAATTTTAGATTTTCTTCTTCAGTGATTCTGCTTTAGGTGTCTTCAATAATGCTCAATCATAACTCAATTAATCACTTAATTATCTCATTTAACACTCATTTAACAGTTTTTGCTGTGTACAAAGAGCCGTAGTTAACTTACAAGCTGAGCCATATTGCATTAATTATCGCTGGCGATACGTCCACGATATTAATGCGATATGACTCAGCTTTTCAGTGAACTACGGCTATTTGTAGTAAATGCCGCTCCATCTGAAAGCAGGTAAAGGTGATTTACTACTAATCAAGGAACCGGTTTTACTGACGAGATGCGCATAGCAATGTGATGCGATATATCGCCCAGCCCTATTGACAGGTGTTATCTAACAAAATGTAATATTATCTGGAATTCTAAATAGTTCTTAATTTGATTTCATTAAACAAGTATAGAACATTTGAAATTAACACTAATTTAACTAATTTAAATATTTGAATGGCTGAATTTATATGTACATGTATTTTCAAAAGTATTTTTTGTTGATTTTCACAGGTCATTCCCTGGGTCTCAGAAAAGTCGAACATAATATTTTGGCTGCACTGCAGTCATTTTCTGGCTCAAGAGAATCCGTGTGTCATTTAATATTGAAAGTATAAAAATAAGAAAACAGCTTGAATGTTAGATTTCAAAAATTCTTAGAATTTAAAAGTTGACTGAACATTTAATTGTAAAAAAAAAAAAAAAAAATCCCATAAACTATACAGTACTATTGTCATGAATCGCTCCTCCGTGGCTCTCTCCGCTCATCATAGAGCTCCGTCTCCCGAGTATTGAACTGCATTTCCCATAAGCCCCGTACCTAGGGTTAATCACCGGCACAGGTGTTCCCTATTTACCCTCTTATATAAACAGCCCGCTGACTCTCAATCAGTGCGAAGTCTTGTTTTGCCCCGGCGACATTTCTGAGCGTTTTCCCCTGTGATTATCTGGATTCTCTGTGTATCGACCCTCGACTGTTCTCGGACTGTGATTCTCCGTTTGCTGCCTGCCCTGACCATTGCCTGTGTTTCTGGATTACGACCCTTGCTGCCTGCCCTGACCCTCGCCTGTCTCTTCTGGACTTTGATCCTTGCTGCCTGTCCTGACCCCTGCCTGTCATCGGTTATTCTTGTGGATTGTCTGTTACATATTTATGCTGATCGTTGACCCGTGCCTGTTTTACTATTCTCAATAAATCTACACTGCATATGGATCCGCACGACTCTGCCTCTCCATTACAGAAGACTTCGCCGACACAGGATCCAGCAGCCATGCATCATCTAGCATCAGAGCTGTCTACTCAGGCTAACATTCTGGCGTCTCACCAGCAACAGCTGGTCAAACTCACAACACTTACTGAGCAGTTAGTCAAGTCTGTTCAGTTCCTGACGCCACCTGCCGGTGCTGCGGCGATTCCCTCACCAGAGCCCGATCCCTCGCCTCCTCTCGGGAGTAATGCAGCCAACCATCCTCGCCTATCTCTCCCTGAGAAGTATGATGGCAGTCCCGTCAAGTGTAAAGGTTTCTTGCTACAATGTTCCATCTTTATTAATCAACAGCCCCAATTCTATCAAACAGATGAAAGTAAAGTGTCTCTCATCTGCTCATTATTGACTGGCAGAGCTCTGGAGTGGGCAACCGCACTGTGGGAGGGAGGTAATCTATCATTCCCGTCCTATCACAACTTTATGCTACAGTTCAAAGAAGTGTTTGAGCATCCCGCCGGAGGAAAGGAACCAGGTGAGCTGCTGCTTGCGTTACGTCAGGGCGATTCTTCAGCAGCTGATTACGCTCTGTCCTTCCGGACTCTTGCTGCACAGACAGGCTGGGGCGATGATCCACTCAAACTGCTGTACCGTAAGGGTCTGAATACAGAGCTTCAGGGAGAACTGGCTTGTCGGGATGAGGGAAAGTCACTACATCAACTCATCAACTTATCAATTCGGCTGGATAATCTTATACGAGCTCGGAGAGTTCCCCAGGGTCACAGAGGCAATTCAGCTCCATTTGCTGTTCAGGAAAGTGAACCCATGCAGATCGGCTACACCCATCTAACTCAGGAGGAGAGAGAGAGAAGAATTCGCAACCGGCTGTGTCTCTACTGCGGGGAATCTGGCCACATGAGGGCGACATGTTCCAAGCGACCCACATCACGAGATCCCAAAGCGGTGAGTTACAATTCCAAGTCCTCTAATGTGTTTGAACTGGATGTTACGCTGTACTTTGGAGGAGATAGGATTAATACTACAGCACTAGTAGATTCTGGGGCGGCTGGAAATTTTATTGATCTATCTTTCGCCAAGACTTACCATATCTCTCTTCTTCCATGCTCACCTCCGAGGGCCGTAGCAGCGTTAGATGGACGTCCGTTGGGGAATGGCGAGATACAATACATCTCGCAAGAAGTAACTTTAAAGACCAGCACCCTTCACTCTGAAATCATCCAACTGTTCACCATTGACTCACCACGACACCCAATCATTCTAGGACTACCCTGGTTGGAGAAACACAACCCAGTCATCTCATGGTCTGAAAAACAGATAGTTCAGTGGTCTAATGCATGTCACAGGGATTGTCTTCGCTCCATCACCAAGGTGTCCTTATCCAGTCCTCATTCCGAAGTTCCAGAATCAACCAAGATTCCTGTTCAATATCAAGATCTCTCGTTAGCCTTCAGTGAGGATCAGGCAACCAAACTTCCTCCTCACCGTCCCTATGACTGCGCAATCGATCTCATTACCGGCGCCTCTCCTACTCGAGGAAGAATATTCCCTCTTTCACAGCCAGAATCTGAAGCGATGAAGACCTACATCGAAGAACAGCTATCCAAGGGCTTCATAAGACCATCTACTTCTCCTGCTTCAGCTGGTTTTTTCTTCGTTAAGAAGAAGGATGGAGGTTTACGACCCTGTATTGATTACCGCAGTTTGAATGAGATCACCGTAAAGTTCCGCTATCCGTTGCCTCTGGTTCCTGCTGCTCTTGAACAGCTTCGTACCGCCAAGTATTTTACCAAGCTCGACTTGAGAAACGCATATAACTTGATACGGATCCGAGAGGGAGATGAGTGGAAGACAGCCTTTTCAACCACTACGGGGCACTATGAATACACCGTGATGCCTTTCGGATTAGCTAACAGTCCTTCTGTTTTTCAGTCCTTTGTTAATGAGATCTTCCGAGATATGCTCAATCGGAATCTTATTGTCTACATCGATGATATCCTGATCTATTCCGAGACGTTTGAGGATCATGTGAAAGAGGTGAGAGCAGTGCTACAGCGCCTCATTGAGAATCAACTATACGCAAAACTACCTAAATGTGAGTTTCATCAGACGCAGATCGCTTTCCTGGGTTACATCATCAGCGCTGAGGGGGTCACCATGGATGGAGACAAAGTTCAGGCCGTGGTAGATTGGCCACAACCAAAGAACGTCAAACAACTACAACGTTTCTTGGGTTTTGCAAACTTTTATCGTCGTTTCATCAGAAACTTCAGCGTCATCGCCGCACCACTCACTTCCATGTTGCAAGGTGGTGGACATAAATTAAAGTGGTCACCCAGCAGTCTAAGAGCTTTTCAACAGTTGAAGGAGAAATTTACCACCGCTCCTATTTTGCATCACCCCGACCCAGAGCGAGAGTTCATCGTTGAAGTGGATGCGTCGGATACAGGCATCGGGGCAGTACTGTCACAACGACAGGGCAATCCAGAGAAGCTATTCCCTTGTGCATATTATTCACGAAAGCTAAATTCTGCTGAGAGAAACTATGATGTGGGAGACCGGGAACTTCTAGCCATGAAGGCAGCTTTGGAGGAGTGGCGGCATTGGTTGGAGGGGGCGCATCTTCCATTCACCGTTCTAACCGATCACCGTAACCTAGAGTACATCAAGACAGCCAAGAGACTGAATCCCAGACAGGCCAGGTGGTCCCTGTTCTTTAGTCGATTCGACTTCAAAGTGACGTACCGTCCAGGATCCAAGAACGGTAAGGCGGACTCTCTCTCAAGACAATTTGATAGTTCACCCAATGCTCACACTTCAGAACCCATTCTGCCCCCCGCCGTCATCGTGGCTCCCATCCAGTGGGATATCATGACAGAAATCTCAGCCGCTCAGCAGGAGGAGCAACCACCTTCGGACTGTCCTCCAGATCGTACATATGTACCGACTTCTCTTCGCACTCGAGTGCTGGAATGGGTGCATAATACTCCCAGCTCAGGCCATCCAGGAATCACAGCCACTACTCACCTAGTCATGAACCGATTCTGGTGGTCAACGCTTCAGGCGGACGTTATCTCCTTCGTAAAGCAATGCAGTGCATGTAACATCTCAAAATCATCTCACCAGAGACCTGCCGGATTACTCCAACCACTTCCCGTACCACAACGCCCATGGTCCCACATCGCAATTGACTTTGTCACCGATCTTCCTTCCTCACAAAGTTTCACAACCATTCTAACGGTGGTCGACCGGTTTTCTAAGGCTTGTCGGTTCGTTCCATTGGTCAAACTTCCCACAGCGCTACAGACAGCAGAGGCTTTGATGCAACAGGTGTTTCGGCTGTACGGACTGCCCGAGGATATCGTGTCTGACAGGGGTCCTCAGTTCACGTCGCGGGTATGGCAGGCTCTATGTGAAAAGTTAAATATCAATGTCAGTTTAACCTCCGGATATCATCCACAGGCCAATGGACAAGTAGAGAGGCTCAACCAGGAACTCACTCGTTTCCTGCGGACATACTGCAACCAAAATCAACAGGAGTGGAGTCATTTTCTGGTGTGGGCTGAATATGCTCAAAATTCCTTACGTAAACCATCCACAGGTCTAACACCATTTCAATGCATTCTGGGTTATCAACCACCTCTATTTCCCTGGTCCGGGGAACCCACGGATTTACCGGCCGTTGACGATTGGCTTCGGAGAAGTGAGGAGACCTGGAATAGTGCTCATGTTCATTTACAACGGGCAGTTCGACGTTTCAGAGAGCAAGCGGACCGTCATCGGAGAGGAGGGCACAACTATCAACCAGGACAATGGGTCTGGCTGTCATCCAGGGACCTACGCCTCCGTCTTCCCAGCAAGAAGCTGAGCCCTAGGTACGTGGGTCCATTCAAAATTCTCAGACAAATCACCCCTGTGTCATACCGACTTGCATTGCCACCTACTTACCGTATCTCTCCCACTTTCCATGTCTCATTGCTCAAACCTGCCGGAGCTCCGAGTGGAGAGAGGGACCAGGACGAGGTTGCGGAGACGAGCTCCCCTCCCATCATCATCGAAGGCGAGGAGGCTTACCGGGTGAGAGAGATTCTTGACTCAAGACGCCGAGGCAGGGAACTACAGTACTTGATCGACTGGGAGGGGTATGGTCCTGAGGAGAGATCGTGGGTAAAGTCCCAGGATGTTCTGGATCCATCATTGATCTCCGAGTTCCATCAACAACACCCCACTAGACCTGCTCCGAGACCCCGTGGAAGACCTCGGCGTCGCACACATCCTCGCTTCAGGAGCCGCTCGCAGGAGGGGGGCTCTGTCATGAATCGCTCCTCCGTGGCTCTCTCCGCTCATCATAGAGCTCCGTCTCCCGAGTATTGAACTGCATTTCCCATAAGCCCCGTACCTAGGGTTAATCACCGGCACAGGTGTTCCCTATTTACCCTCTTATATAAACAGCCCGCTGACTCTCAATCAGTGCGAAGTCTTGTTTTGCCCCGGCGACATTTCTGAGCGTTTTCCCCTGTGATTATCTGGATTCTCTGTGTATCGACCCTCGACTGTTCTCGGACTGTGATTCTCCGTTTGCTGCCTGCCCTGACCATTGCCTGTGTTTCTGGATTACGACCCTTGCTGCCTGCCCTGACCCTCGCCTGTCTCTTCTGGACTTTGATCCTTGCTGCCTGTCCTGACCCCTGCCTGTCATCGGTTATTCTTGTGGATTGTCTGTTACATATTTATGCTGATCGTTGACCCGTGCCTGTTTTACTATTCTCAATAAATCTACACTGCATATGGATCCGCACGACTCTGCCTCTCCATTACAACTATAATATAATGCCACACTTAATGCCAAAAAAAAAACAAAAACAAAAAAAAACACATCAAAAATTTAATTGTATTACTTTGGAAAATGGCAATAAATAAATTGGTTAAAATGAAAATGTACAAATTATATTTATTAACTAGCTGTTCTTTTGTATTATTATTATTATTGTGTGTGTGTGTGTGTGTATTCTTTAATTATTTAAATATTTATATTTTCTTGGACTCCATACTCTGTTATGTTATGTTATGTACTGTTATGTACCTGATATATCAGCTGATCCATTTCAATCCACTCAGTGTAGGTAGAGCTAGAGTAAGTTATATTGATGAGGTCCCACTCTCCCTGGGCCAGAAAAAGCTCCTGTGATGTAACGGTGATGACATCTTTTTCAGAGAGTGGGTTAATTGTAATGTCCTGCGCTGTGGGAACAAACATTAAAATTGTGTTTCATATTACAGTCAAATAGTTTAGAAGAATAAACTATGTTATCTTGTGTTTGTTTGTTAAAACTGATTCATGTGTTTCAGACATACTTGAATATGATGTAGACTGAAATGTTATTTTGCAGCTTTGGGAGTCGAAGGGAAACATGTGTAGATCCATCTTACAGGCCGTGGTCAGAGATAAAATAGCAACTGAGAATGTAAAGCCGAAACTGAACAACACCACATTTGGAAAATCCTTTGTTCCAAAATCTGTCTTGAGGCTAAATGGATAAAAAATAAATGAACACTGATTAATAAAGACATGCTGATTAAAGACAGCAGGTATTCAAATCAAAAGTAACTTGCACACTACTGATTAATCAGCCAAACAATTAATCAAACCAAGACCCTTTTCTCATTTTGAAGGCTGCACTGGAGGCTGCATTTGTCGGCCACATATGTCACAGAAGCTTCAAATATGTCATTTATTAAAATAAAAATGGTGACAGCTGCGCTTTCAATAGAAAGTCATGTTTATTTTAAAGCTCTGTTTCCTCAGTAGAGTGTAAGCAAGATAACAAGTGTTTGTCATTTTTAACTGTTTAAAGAACAGGACTGTGTTTTTTCATCATTGGATTGAAGATTACAGGTTACTCACAAAACTGTATTTTCTGAAAGCTTTTTTCAATGTTTACAAAGAAATAAACAAAAAGGACATGTCAGAGTACATATGGTCCCCCTCTAAATAGTGTTAAAGTAACTCTGAATCATTGTTAAAGTTAATGAAATAATTATTAAATGCATTAATTATGAAAATAATTTATGAGAAAGTGATTAATTATTTAAGATTGTGCATTAGTGATGAACACGGTCCATGTACTTTTTCGTTCATTCATTATTCTATATCGGAAAGATGAAATTTTAAAAAAGGGTGCAGCTTGAGTTTTTGTTTAAAAGAAAGAAAATAAAAACAACAGAAATGATTTTGTTTCCCAAATTTATTGTTGTCATCAAATAATAGTATTAGAAAATTGGACGATATTCCGATCGTTTTTTTAATTTGTAATATTTATTTGTACGTTTATTATATTTGTATTGTATTGGATTGTGTTTTTTTTTTTATTTGTATTGGTACATCCGTGCCGCGAAGATGGTTTAAAAAGTGGTGGGGAGAAAATCGAACATGGCAAAAAAGTGGTGACGTCATCAGTCATCAGTGCTCGGCTGGCGCCGGCTCTGAGTCAAATGAAATACAATAAACGTACAAATTACAAATTAAAAAAACGATTGGAAATGTCGTCCAATTTTCCAATACTATTATTTGAGGACAACAACACATTTGGGAAACAAAATACAGCCATTTCTGTTTTTTTCTTTCTTTTAAAAAAACAAAAAAAAAACAAGTCGCACCCTTTTTTAAATTGGATCTTTCATTCTGAAATAGAATAATGACGAACACATAGTAACTCTAACATCGTAATAAGCAGAATCACTGAAGGAATTAGAAACACGAGAACTACAACTGACTTCAACTACAGCCTAAGGGGCTGTTTACGTAACACCGGTTGCAAGTAAAAACGTTTCTATAAGGTTGAATGAAAACTAAGATATAACGTTTTAACTGTAACATTTTGAGGATGTTTTGGGAAAGTTGTTGAGATAAAAGATTATACAATGTTACATAATAACAAAGAAGGAATATCAAATCAAAGTTCGCAAAATGTTTTGAGGTGATCATTGAGGTCTGAGATGACGGAATGCATTTTATAAAACGTTCTTGTAATGTGGCGTGTTAAAGCAAGAATATTATCCTACACAGCAAAAACTCCAGTGTTAAATTTACTCTCTTGGGAGTTTATTTGACTCCACACTCAAAAAGAAGTGTTCAAATATGAGTGTTAAATAAACACTGTAGAGTGTTAAAATTATATAATTAGATTAATTAGATAATTATGTTATTAATTGTGTGATGATTGAGCATTATTGAAGACACCTGATGTTAACAAGCAGAATCACCAATGGAGAAAATCTAATTTTAAGTCATTATGATGATCAGTGTTTGCTTTAGTTGGGCTCTTGACCCTTAAATTTTTAACTTTAGATTTTGTTTGGCTGTTATAATTGAGTTGTATCTGAGAGAATGGTGTTCAGGTGGTGATGGTTATGTTTAGCTGTAATCATTATATGACTTGAATCACTAAACATCATTCACATTTAACAAATACTTTTAACCAAAGTGACTTACAACAGAGGACTACAATTTAGATAATTAGGATTGCCTTGTTGATTAAAGCAGCCTGTTGATTCTACTGCATACAATTTGTAGCATCTCTAGAATCCTAAATATTATTAATATTTCTGTTCCAAAGAGTTTGATTTCACACAGACGTCAGACATCAAGATTTAGCCTGTGAATCTTAACAATGGTGACAATAATAAACCATGTTGCAGTGCATTCTGGGTACCACCAATCAAAACTCATTCATGGCTCCCAACATGCATTGCAGTATGAATAAATTATGCTCTGAACTGTCCTTTTCCAAATTAAATATTTCATTTGCCACCATTGTTGAGATTCATGAACTCATGCTTGAGTTCATCCTGTTTGTACCTTCACATTTTTTATTATTATTTTATCAGGACAAGTTTTGAGAATTCCTTTGGAATATGTTGAAAATTCTGGCTCTTAAGCTTTAGAATCTCTGTGTATCTAAAATTCTGGATACTTATGCAGAATTACAGTTATGCTGTAACCAACACCATACATCACAAAAATAAAGTTCAAATGATGATTGTTATAATATAACCAACACCATTACATCACTTTTGTTCTTTGTTCATCTGGCAAGAACAACTTTAGATACATCAGCCAAACACAGCTTTTTTTACAATGAAGGTATTTGACCATAATAATGCAGGAAATACCTTTAAATAAGAGTGTTTTTCTGTTTATTTAATTTATGACGTTTTACTTTAATGTTACAGTTTTTTGAGCTGCCAGTCATGTAATCATTTAACTGTCTTGTTACCATTTAATTACAGATTCTATTTGTAATTTTACATACATTTTTATGTAATTTAAGAAAACAGAAAAATACTGTATGAAAAAATACAATCAATTTCTGTAAAAAATGTGAATGACTGGAATTTGTCTTTAATGTAACAAAACCTAATATATCAGCTGCATTTTTATTTTGCAGATATTATTTGTAATTTGACAGTGTTTTGAGTACAATTTAAAATGAAAGAAAATGGTCGTCAAAAAAACCCAGTTATTTTCTGTGAAATTAGGACTTTTTTTTACAGCATAGACTATAAATATATTTTTTTCATTCTTCTCCTGGTTGTTACCCCTTTATTCCCCAAACTTTACATGTTGTTCCCTTATACTTAGATGTAAGTACTTTATAGGTACACTATAATAACAGAAATTAGACTGTAAATTCCTCTTAATTACACAGTACTTTCCAGGCTGTAATCTAAAGTGTTATCAAAAGCTGTTTAATGTGCAGTATGAAAAAAGTGTTTGGATCTGTTTTGTCATTTCCATTTTGTCATACCATTACCCTTATTCTGTCCATCATTTTGCAACCTCTCTTATTCATCACAAAAAGGCAAAAACAACCAAAATAAAAGGTTCTGACAAAAGTAATTTTTATACCTTTCCACTATACCAATATCCGGGGTCCAAAACATATCTTTGGGGGCTGCAAATGTGTCAATTCCACAAAACTTCTTTTCTTCCCACTCCAAATCCCCAATTGGCCAAGCCTGGATAAGATATAGTTACAGAGAAGTTCAGAGTGATTATAAGACAGATACATGCTTGAAAATCAAATAAAACCTCTGATCATGTGACAAAATTATGTAAATTAAAGGTGCTGTATGTATCTTTTCTTCTAAAATGAATCCTTTTTTATTGCCTGTGTGTGAAGGGGTTGTAATTAGGGCTGGGCGATATATCGCACGATATTGTTATGTAGGGATCGACCGATATGGATTTTTTTAGTGCCGATAACGATTTTTTACCCATCAGCCTTCGCCGATGACCGATACGGGCTGCCGATTTTCTTGAGCCGATATTTAGAGCCGATACATTTTGCTCCCTAAATTTACATCATAAAAATGACATGATGTTAACAAATGTTACAGGTCTCAAATTAATAAAAGTAACATTTATTTAACTTAAAAAAATATTTAAATATTTACTCTCTCTCACGGCTCGCGCTCTCTGCACGTCGGTTAAATGAACAACAACAAACAAATGTCGAGTGCTGATCAAGAGTTTTGTTCAAGCAATTTAAGGTTGCGAGTCGCGACTCTTATCCCAAATATATCAGGCTTCATTCAGTGATTGAAAAAAATACATTACTTGAAGTTTCACAGTATAGAACCGACATTGAGCGCTCCGAGCTGTGCTGTGGTAACGTGTTTTTCCACATTAGTGGAAACTTTCCGAACTTTCTTTTGGCCAACTGCATGCTGTGCTGATACATGAGCACGGGTGAAACGAGGACTTAAATGAGGGGCCGAATTCGGAGAAATGTAAGTTTATTTAATAACAAATAAAATAAAATTGATGAAGACCAGTTTATTCACTTTAGATCTTTAAGACATATAAAACATCCGTGTTTACACATCGTCTGTAGACTACAGGGTTCATTAGCAAAACTTTAATGTAAGAAACTTATCAAAGATTATTATGACAATGAGTACTTTTATTTAACTTTAGACAATGAGGACTATTATTTATTTAAAGTTATGATTACAAATGCCTTTATTTGAATGTATTTTTATCCGCCGGGACGACATGATTGACGTCATTACGTGAGGATGTAAAAGAACTGGTGAAACGTTTTTTTGAACTGGTTCATTGAAATGACCTGTCTGAAAGAACCGGTTCGCGGAAAAGAACTGAACTTCCCATCTCTATTGTACATAATAGAGTTGTGATGTTTGCGAATGAACCGATTCTTTTAAACGGCTCATAAACATGAACGATGGGAGCTGAGTCGTGGCAAGAGGGGAGCCGTTCTTTTTTCCTATGCGTGTTTCACACAGATGCACTATTGTAACGTTGCAGTGAGAGCTAATATGAGTTCCCAGCATGTTGTGTGATGCTTGTGTGATGCATGGTGTGTACCATGAGAGCCGCTCTTGTGTTCGAGAATGCGCAAGAACACAAGCACCCTTGTAAAAATTGGTTGCAATCTAAAACATCACGATAGAGGTCGCTAAAAAATACATATAGCACTTTTAAGTAAAATTTTAAGAAAAATGAGAACAAAATAGTTTTCCTATAACGCTTACTGTTCGTATCTGGACCTGTGTTGTGAGACTCTGGGCTTTTTCATCCTGTAGATATAAGATGTGTTGAGAGATGATATTGCAACTGCTTGACATCCCATAATGACTTGAATGAGAAGATTAATCATGCTGGACACATACCACTTTTATGATGGAGGTCACATACAGGTCCATGTAAATGTCAGCAGGGTTAGATGAGCCATTATTGCCGAATGTCAAGGGCCACGTTCTGGTTTTCTGAGCGTCATTCTTGTCCATGCCGAGATGTTCAAATAGACGCTTTCTAGCTTCAGCATATTCAACATCACTGCAGTTTTGAGCACCCGTCACTTGAGCATCAAACACCCACCCTGTGCAAATGAGACATTCTATAATACAGCAGAATATATTCTCCAAGCATGCACACTTTTTTTTTTACTTTTAGAGGGCTTTAATATATATTTAGTCTATTTTATAAATGCCTACTGCAATATATTTAAAATAACTATGTATTTGTATTTTTTATATTTTCAAAAGTATGATATTTTTAAAAACATTTTTTTTACATTCACAATGTACTAAAGGCTGAGTGCATTGTCCTATTTGCCAAGTTCAAGGGTCTATAGACACATACACACACACACACACAAAAAGAATTAGTCAAAATTTGGTTTTCATTAGGTCAGTACACATTATCCTAATTCAATGCCTTTGGTCTGCTTTAAAGGGTTAGTGCGCCCAAAAATTAAAATTCTGTTATCGTTTACTCACCCTCAAGTTGTTGCAAACCTGTATGAGTTTCTTTCTTCTGCTGAACACAAAGGAAGATAATTTTGTTTGCCACCATTGACTTCCATAGTAGAAAAAAAATACTATGGAAGTCAATGGTGCCAAATTTCCAATCGTTCTTCAAAATATCTTCCTTTGTTATCAGCATAAAAAAAGAAACTCATACAGGTTTGCAACTTCTTGAGGGTGAGTAAATGATGACAGCATTTTCATTTTTGGGTGGACTATCCCTTTAACACATACTCTATGGCGGCCAAGAAACCACAGTAGCTGCGTTTACATGGTTCAATCGGAATGAAATCAGTCCGATTGAACACTGTGTGTACATGAATGATGAATAAACTAATTGGGTTGATGTGCGCGTTTATATGTCACAAAATTCAAATCAAAATAGATTTTTTGACATGCGCACACTGCACGAATACCACTGGTCGTGCATAACTATCCTCCTCTATTGGTTCTTTATTTGTTTTAAACCACAGACTTAATATTTATCTTTGTTGAGAATCACAGGGTGATTATTGATATCTGTGTGTCCAAACAAAATTCCATTTTCAATGACTTTTGATCAGAACAACTTTAAAGAAATCTTTTGGATTATATTGAAAAATATGGATTTTATGCTGTTTAATCACTTTGATTCTGTAATGACCAATTTACATTATAATCAGAGAGTAGCACTGATTGAGTTAAGTGATTTAGGTCATATAATTGTAAAACAACAATAATGTTAGAACATTTCCAATGCCATCAGATCACTTTTTCTCTTTGTTCATCTGACTGTCATAACTTATGTACGGCAACCAAATGAAATCTAAAGTTAAACATGTAAAGGTCAACTGCCCAACTAAACCAAACACTGATCTCCATAATGGTGACTAAAATTTGAATTTTCTTCCTCAGTGACTCTGCTTGTTATCATCAGGTGTCTTCAATAATGCTTAATCATGACTCAATCAATAACTTAATTAGCACATTAACTTTAACACTCTTCAGTGTTTATTTAACACTCAAATCTTAACACTTTAACACTCTTGAGTCTTTAACACTCTTGAGTTTTTGCTGTGTAGTAACATTCAGGAAACTTTTATGTTCTTGGAATCTTAGAAATCAACATTACTATCATGTTGAATTTTTAATAGAAAATTACATTTATTGAATGTTTGAGGAACATTATACCTTTTAAAACACGTTCCTCTAACGTCAAGAAAGCTGTAAACACTATTTGGTCTATTATTGTCACCATTGTTGAGATTCAAAGGCTGATTATTGATGTCTGTGTTTCTAAATAAATTCATTTGAAAATATTTTGATCAGAAATATTTTTTAAATTATTATAAGGAAATTAATGATGATCATATGCTGTAGAATCACGAAGTTATTGCTAATGAGTCTAAACTGTCTCAATAAGTTTCATTTCTCAGATCAAAGCATGATTATGCTACTACATAACCAATACTATCAGATCACACTTTTCTTTGTTCATTTGACTGTTATAAATCAATAACAGTAAACAAACAAAATTTAAATTGAAAGTATAAGGGTCAAGAATCCAACTAAAGCAAAGACTGATCACCATAACAGTGACTTACAATTTGTGATTTTCTCCTTCAGTGATTCTGCTTGTTAACATCAGGTGTCTTCAATAATGCTCGATCATCACTAAATTAATCACTTAATTATCTCATTAACTTTAACACTCTTGAACGTTAATTTAACACTCATATCTGCATCATATCTTCCATCTGAAAGCAGGTGAAGGTGATTTACTACTAATCAAGGAACCGGCTTTACTGAAGAGATGCGTATAACAATGTGATGCGATCGCCCAGCCCTATTTTAAATACAAGTTACAGTCCCTCAAAGTATTTAATTACAAACAAATTTCATGTATTTGAAATACGTATTTAATTACTTTTGAGTATTTTGTAATTCAAATACTGCCCATCTCTGCTCCCTTGTGAAGTTATTTATTAGTATAAAATTTGTGCTCCTATAATTTAAGTCACTTACAGTTGCATAATCTGTTGTGGAAAAATCAAACATATTTTCTTCTTGAATTAAAACTTGATTTAATATTACTGAAAATTAGTATTTCAAAAAAAGTATTTGAAATCAAAGTGCATCAGCCAATTAAAGAATACACTTTTAAGAGCTATTTATTCTTGCTTGTAACAAAGAACTACATGCTTTTCAGGGAAGATGAAATGTAAGCATTTTAATCAATCTTTTTGTTTTAAATTAAAATTAAATGCTTTTTCCAAAAAAAAAATAATCTAATAAAATACTCTATTGCCCACAACTGTCTATACATAATAAAATGTGCACATTCACACAATGTACAAACTACAGTGTTTCCTTTTTAAACTGTATTAAATAAAATTTGTTTTCAGCAAGTTTGTTTTTCCATCAAAAGTCAAGTCATCTTCATTTATATAGTGAATATCTTGATTATGACAACTTGACATTAACAAAGACAAAAATGTATTGATTATGACAACTTGACATTAACAAAGATTTGAATTTCTTTGTTATGACAACTTGACATTAACCAAGAAATCACAACGTGTTCCACTTTACTTGAGGTGAGGGGAAATATTAATGACACTGTTGTTAAAGAATTTGACAGTGTAATAACCCTTAATGGCATCTTTATAACTAGTACAATGTGTTCCACTTTACTTGAGGTAAGGGGAAATGTTAATGACACTGTTGTTAAAGAATTTGACAGTGTAATAACCCTTAGGCTGTGTGTCCACCAAACCATTTTTCCACGCCCCTGGCATGTTTTCAATTGTTTTCAATGGGAGCGCCGCGTTTTTTAAACGCCATGAGCGTACCGAGGCGGTGAGCGTTTTTTTCACGCTGAAGCGCCGAGCGCCCGGCGTTTTTACTGGTCGCTGGGAGTTGAAAAATGTTCATCACTGTCACATTTTACCCAGCCGTCCAATCACAGGGGAGGAGGGGCGAGACTAAACCACACCGACCAACTGTCACAACATTCAAACTGTGCTGCAGATATTCTTTATCATAGCAACGAAACGTCTCAACAGAAAAAACGCTGCGCTGGCAAAACGCTCTCAAGCGCCCAAAGCACGGCGTCTTCAGCAGAGCGTCTAGCGTTTTCAGCTGGCTAAAAACGCTTTGGTGGACACACGGCCTCAATGACATCTTTATAACTAGTACAATGTGTTCCACTTTACTTGAGGACAAGTAAAATATTCATGTCCCAGTTATAATGGTGTCATGACAACCAAAGTTAAAACCAACCATAACATATGACAGGGTAATGTTAACACAAAGCTAAATAACTTCTTTAAGTTTGATAATTAGACCTGTAATGACATATTTGTGACAGGTTGACAGGTTATGATTTCTTGGTTAATGTCAAGTTGTCATAACAAAGACATTTTAAACAATGTCAACTTTGCATTAAAAGTGTAATAATTTACCAAATGATACTTAATGACTTAAGTCTTATGACTTAAACAGTCATAAACATTCATAAAAACTCCTTCATGTTCATGACAGGTGTTTATGACAGTGTCATGTCAGTCTTATGCACACCCCTTCAAATAAAGTGTTACCGTTTCAATTTTTTTTCTTCATATATATAGTTACTGGTTTCACTTACTTTCCCAGTGTTCTACTAGTAGATATTGTTGACGGGTGACAAAATGTTCCCCTTCTAACTTCCTAGACTTTTAAAAAACAATGAAGGGACGTAATGGTTGGGAAAAACTGATTTAGATTAACAAATCTTGTAAAAATGTTGTTATTTGTTGTCATTTACTGTCATAAACTAATGTTACCAAATTTTCCTAAAGTGTTTCCTGTAAAGTGTTATCATTAAACACTATTTACTTACCCAACAAGATCAGCAAAAACATAAGCCAGTGTAGGTGCATCATGTTCAAAAGTGAAAAGTGTCTGAGATACTTCTGCTGTCGCATGAGTCTTCACTCTTGAACATGTGCCAGTCATTTGGTCACATTTATACACAGTGATTGAGCCACACTGGAGGAGAAAGGGAGGAGGCAGAGCATCACAGTCCCGCCCACAGGAGATACCCCTCACTGCAGACTGTAGCGTGGTTTACATGTTAAAAGATTAATTTCGTTGTAAAATTAACTGCATTATGTAGTAATTGAGATAATATGTGACATTTGTTTCAATTTAATGTGTACAGCTTCTTTTTTATGCATTTTTGAAAATTTTGCAAATTTTTTTGGAGGAAGTGAACGGCACAAAATGAGATTTCACCCCTACAGCAAGTAGTCATTCAAGATGTTACTATCCTGTGTCACAATGCCTTGTGTTTACTGCCATTGTCTTCACCTGTGTTCTTCCTCATTCCAGAGCTGTGGGTAAAAGATGTCTGTTGATAAGCTACACCACCAATGCCTTTCCTGTGGAATACATTCCCACAGGGTGAGTGTGTTTACTCAAATACACACACACACACACACACACACACACATGCTGTAGCATCACAAAACATTTGCTATCAAGTTAACCCAAATCATCTAATTAAGTTTCATTATTCAGATCACAGCATGATTATGCTAAAACATAACCAACACTATCAGATCACACTTTTCTTTATTCATTTGACTGTTATAAATCAATAACAGCAGACAAACAATATTTAAAGTGAAAGTATAAGGGTCAAGATTCCAACTAAAGCAAACACTGATCATCATAAAGGTGACTTACAATTTGTGATTTTCTCCTTCAGAGATTCTGCTTGTTAACATCAGGTGTCTTCAATAATGCTCAATCATCACTAAATTAATCACTTAATTATCTCATTAACTGTAACAATCTTGAATGTTAATTTAACACTCATATCTGCATCATATCTTCCATCTGAAAGCAGGTGAAGGCGATTTACTACTAATCAAGGAACCGGCTTTACTGAAGAGTATATGCCCAGAGAAGAGTATTACGCACATATGCCCAGCCCTACAGCAAACAGATGTTTATTTTGGATGTGAAGTGTGTGGATTTTGGAATAAACTGCTGCTTCAATGTATATGTAATGAGTGATTATTATCAAGGTTTTCTTTCTAAATATCACATGAGTGGAATGACTTATCTGTGACTTATGTGTGAAATTTTACTCAGTTATAGAAGTTACCAGTATGATTACTGAAATGTTCCTTTCATGTATTTTCTAATGTCTATATTTGATATCTGAATGCAGTAACAGTGCTTGCTCATTAAGCCCGGCTTCCAAAAATGAAATATGGAAAGATGTTTTGTTTTGTTAAGGAAGGTTTCAACATGTGTCAATACATCTGTTTTTCTTGGGTACCCTGACGACCATAAGTCACAGGGGTCATTGAAGTCTATAGTTTAAGAGAACCTTTCTCAGTTAAAGCCTTACTTTCCAGAAATAACGCATTATCTTGATCAGTGGTTCTCAACTCCAGTCCTTGGCACCCACTTCTCTGCATATTGTGTATGTCTCCCTTATTTAACACACCTGATTCAGATCCTTAGCTCGTTAGTATAGACTCTATGGGAAAGAGTATGGGAAAAGAGTAGGCGAGCGAAAAAGTACGTTCAAGTCCTCAGTATTCATAAAAGAGTAAGCGAGAATTACCTGGGTGATGTACTAATTATCGTGAGATTTGGACAATAGTGCGTTCGAATATCCCTACTTTCGTACTATATACACTGTTAGAAATTGCTGTAAATTTACGGCCAAATTTCAACAGTATATTCCTGTTTTGTTCAAAAGCAGTACATTGCTGTTTTTTTGCGTTTGTAATATGACGTAGAAAAATTATAACGGCATTTTAACGTAATTATTGCTCGAGGGAAACAAAACGGTACTTAACAGTATTTTTGACTTGACATCGGAAGAGCTGCAGTGAGCACGCATGGATTTTTCATCCATCTTCATACTTATAATAGGTGAGTTCCCTTTTGTTTTGCTCGTTGTGATAGAAAAATGCATTACATCTGCAATTGTTACTAACTTGTATTTTGGATATTGGAAGTAGCCTAACTATTTTTGTATTCGCAGTGATAAAAGCACCAACTGCGACATCGTGAGGGAAGTTGGATTCCTCACACGGATAATTCCCGATTACAGGGTGAGTTTCATCCAAAATCAATTCTTCTGCAAAGTTTATGCAAAGCTATAAGTAAAAACACTGTTGCATGTGAATTACATCGTCGTCTTAGCGCGCTAAAGTGTTGCAGCTTGATTTTTCATTATTCGGAAAACCGTTGGACAAAACCTAAATTTCGGGCTTTTTGTGTTCTTTTAAATGGGGATAAACTTGTTGTAGGCCTAATCTGTACATCTCAGGGTGATTTATTTGTTGTACAAGTGATTGTATTGTTAGGCCTACTTTAATGGTGGCTTTATTTTTGCATAGATCCAGGTTTTGATATAAGTTAAGTGATAGAATAAGCATTAAGAATAATTCATATTAAAGTTAAGCTGTATTGTTACTTTGTCCAGCACGAAATTTAGAATAATCTTTAAGACTAATTAATATTTAAAATTTAGTTATTGCTGCTGCAGTGTTACTTTTCCCAGTACGTAATTTATTTATCAACACTAATTCATATTTAAAGTTTAGTTATTGCTGCTGCAGTGTTACTTTGTCCAGCACGTAATTTTTAATAATCATTAAGACTAATTCATGTTTCACTGTTGCTGCTGCAGTGTTATTTTGCCCAACACGTAATTTAAAATTTATTAACACTAATTCACATTTAAAGTTTTGTTGTTGCCGCTGCAGTGTTACTTTAGAATATTTATTAACACTAATTCATATTTAAACGTTAGTTATTGCTGCTGCAGTGTTATCATGCTGCAGAGCATGATTTGGAGTGAAATGTGGTGCTATAGAGTCTCGTGTCGTGTAAATTTACAGTACATTTCGGTTTGTATACCCCCAGAACACTTGGAATATATGACACGAGTCACATAGAATCATTTTCTGATTTCAATTGTCAGAAACCAGATTTCAGATTACATGTGTAGTCAATTTTTCTTTAATTTATGATCTGAAAAAGAACATATGGCCTTGAACAACACCAGGGTGAGTAATTATTTACTTAATTTTCAATTTTTATATTAATTTACTTATTTTCAACACTTAAAAGGATAGTTTACACACACACACACACACACACACACAACACACACTAATTATATCATCTTCTTGCCCAGTGTTGTTTCTGTTGAGTTTATGTTTAACATGGACTTTTAATTGATGGACAACAATTATTAAACAATTTTATAAATATCTTTGTCTAAAGATAAATTAAAGTTTTATGGGTTTGGAACATAAGGGTGAGTAATTCGTGACAGGATTTTCTTTTTATGGTTGAACTAACCCATTAACAATGTTGAGAACATAATTTCACAATACACATTTTAAATTAAATGTTTGCCCAGATAAGTCCATGATCAACACGTTGAAAATTTAATAAAAATGGCTCTGTCAATGATTTCATTTACAATACGGTGGTGGCAGATTCATGTTTTTATGCCGATGCTGACAGTTTTTCATTTTAAAGTTTCAGGTGAAACACCAGGAAGCTGTATTCAGCACTGGATGATCAGCCTTGAGGGTCATATTATTTCTGAGGGCATCCAGCCGGCTTTTGTGTCTGGGCTTGCTGCTGTTTTTTCTACTTTTTACAACTTCAATCTTCAATACCAAGCTGAGGCAGCATGCACACTGGAATTTATTCAAAGGTAAATACTTGGATGCATACATTCAATTCACTTCACTTTTATTTATATAGCACTTTTTATAATGCATATCATTTCAACGCAGCTTTACATACAATTTTTCATTGTTGCAGTGTTGTATGTTTAATTGCAGCCCATTCTCACTCCCAAGGCGTCACCTAACTGACGCCTTGGGAAGCATTTGACCATGCTTCAATATCTGACGCTTTAGGCGCCCTTTAGCGTCAGTTGGATGACGCCCTAGGATCGCGTGTACCCTACCCCCACCCCACACCTAAACCTAACCGCGTCCTCAAACTGACGCTTTCCTTTAGCTTCAGTTAGATGACGCCGTAGGGTCGCGTCATGTAAGTGACGCTAAAGGGCGCCTAAAACGTCAAATATTGAAGCATGGTCAAAGGTGATGCCTTGGGGTGAGAATGTGTTGTTAATTGATACAACACAATTTGGCCCTAATTAACGGAATCTAGCATCAAATAAAGACATTTTCTTTTAAACTATTTGAAGCCCAGTGAGTAGCCATAGATGACTGTCAAGGAAATAAACAGGGCTTTGGTGGTGGTGAAGTGTTGGTGAAAACCTTGGAAGGAAGCCTCATCTTTGACACCTAAATGATGATCAAATGATTTTGTTAAAATGTTTTAAACATTGCTAAAATAGCATATAAGGTGTGCTATGCAAAAGCTTGAATAAGGAGATATCTTTATTCTAGATTAAATCACATCCTTCACCCCCAAAAGATTGTTCAGAAAGCTATCCTTTCCTGACAAAGTTAGAGGAAGTGATCTTAAAACAAGAATAGTTAAGATTATAGCAAATTTATATGTTCTTTGTGAGTAAACTAATTCTGAACAAACATGTTTGTTTTTCAGGCAGTTCATCGGGATAAACCCAGAAAAAGGCACCAAGGTTGGAGGAGTCATTTCAAAACGGACGGGGAAGCTTGCCCAGAAAAACAAAACAGTGAACCCTCGTGTCTCCAGTCTGCTTAAAAAATTGATGGATTTTGAGTGGGACTTTATACAAGTATTACACCCACACACACACACACACACACACACACACACACGCATATACGCGCACACACACACGCATATACACGCACACGCGCACACACACACACACACACACACACACACACACACACACACACACACACACTCAAAATCAGGTGAATAAAGTAATTCACTGTTTGTGTCCAGAGGGAAAAAAAAGAAAATGACAGTATACTTAGTCATTTGTTAAGGACTTGTTCAAGTTACAGAATGGTTCAGATTCTGATTTTGGAAACATCTTGTTTATTTATGTTTGTTGTAACTTCTAAACCTTGAATTTTAGTTATTTTTTTTATTATTTAGTTATGTCCTTTATGCTTTTTTTCCCAAAAGAGTTTCAGAAGTTTAATAAACGAGACATGTTTTGAAACAATACTTAAAGCTGCTTTTCTTCTGTTACATTTTTAATTTACTATTTCACTTTTAAATTTATTCACTTTTGGTATTTTATAGCAAGACTGCAACAGGGAAATGTATTAAATCACAAGGTTCAGAAAATAATCTTTAAAAACACAGGGGGAAAAGTTGTCCTTTTTGCTAACTGTCCATTATTCAATACATTACACAATACCATGTTGTATATTTGTGTAGTTTACACTAATTTCAATATGAAGAACAAATAAGTGCCCATGCTTTTTTCAGGATATTGCTGTAACATGTAGAAACTGCTTTATGCATTTGCAAAAGCAGTAACAACTGTAAATTTAACCAACATTAAGACACCGTTAATTTAACAGTATCTTGCTGGCAACCGTGCTGCCAGTTAATTACTGTTTTTTAATAAACGGTAGTGAACTGTAAATTTCACTAACAGTAAAAAACTGTTAATTTAACAGTAACTTGCTGGCAACCGTGCTGCCAGTTCTTTACTGTTTTTTAACGGGAAAATTTTTAACAGTGTAGTAGGCGAAAACAGTACGTGAAAGAAGCAGTACGTTAGAAACATCAATATTCATAAAAGAGTAGGCGAGAAGTTCCCGGATGATCTCCTGCTTTCGCCCAGATTTTATTTTCGAATACTATTTAGGATGGATGGTATGCGAATTGGGACGCAGTGAGTGCTTTCCGATGATACTCATCTATCCCAGGAGGCCACGCGAGAGGATACGATATAAAAAAGAAGAAGAAGAAGAAGATATGTTATACTCAAACATGACGGAAAAGATGGACGAGAGTGTTTTCAAATGTGAGTATTACAAACCAAATCGCATGTGTTGAACTAACTTTCTGTACAGTAAACTGTTGAATTGTTGAAGGTGTAAAGACGCTATATAATATGGTAAATTTGTGATTTTGCCATAAATCACATTTTATTGTATAGCTTACAGAGGAGCTCCATAATGACACATACGTCTTTAAACTGTATTTGCATACATTTTAAACCGTATACATCTTAAATATAATTACTAAATATCTATTTAAAATCTGGCAAGAAAATCTTCTGTAACAATTGCAGATTACTACGTGTAATTGATATGAAATAGACATATGAGTGATGTGTGTACTATTTTTTAGGAGAATTCACTGTTCTGTTAACACTGTTTTCATTAGTTTAATGTTTAATGCATTTTACATAAAGTAACTAAACATGAATAATCTATTTCATTTGTCCATTAGTACTGTTGAAAAATTGTTGAACATTTATGATGGATAAACAGTAGGGGTGGGAATCTTTTACCATCTCACGATTAAATTCGATTCTTCGATTTCTGAGGCCATGATTTGATTCAAAATCGATTTTCAATTCAAAACAATTCGATTTTATCCATAATGATCATGATATACTCTCATCTGCTTTGCTATACAAAATGACAAACGGAGACATTAAAGTGTCACATTTATTAAGTTCAATTCTCAGGAAAGTGCCTTTTATTAAAAACATTGTCTGGTTCTCAATTGTTACTCATTAGTAGCTAGCTATAAAAAAAGTTGGAACAAAAATAAAGTGCTTCTTCATAATACAAAAATGGTTGAAAATAGATGGATTTCCCAGGAAAGTTGCAGCTTACCACAAATATCTTTGGTCATCTATATTTCTCAGTCAGACTCAGTAACTTAAAGAATAACAAGTTATGAAAATAAAGTGCTTCTTTCAAAATGAAAAATAGTACTCCTAAGCTACCTGTCTCTGAAATGTTCATGACAGTGTCTCTTGCAACAATAGAACTATATGATTTTTAACAAATGATGAAAAAAAACTGGACATGAACTGTGTCCAAGGTTACTGTCCGATTGCAGATGCAACATTCACGTTCTTTTGCAGGAAAATAAGCTGATCAACATGTGCAGGAGTGAGACTGCTTCGCTGTGCTGTCACTATATCTCCAGCGGTGGAGAAAACTCTCTCAGCTGCAACGCTAGTGCCAGGGATACACAAGTATCACTTAGCCAGTCCAGCTAAGAGAGGAAAAGCAGTTTGATGAGTCCTCCACCAGATGAGCAGGTTTTCTGACAGAGACAGGGGAGGGGCTTCAAGATACTTCTTCAGTTCCTCTTCAGTTCTGGAGCTGGCAGATCTACCTCAGTAAATGTCTTGCCCAATAACGTGACCAGTGCAGAGGGCCTTTTCTTTGGAGCAGGGCCTTCTTCTTGCTGTTGTCTCTAAAGAAACAATTCAACAATCATGTAAGTCATAATCAATTATGTACAAAATAGTCACTCAAGTCCCTCATTATATGGTTAACTAAAATTAAAAAAGGCATATATAAAACCACTCTCTACAAAGCGCTATGCAAATCAATTTGAATTGAATTAAAAACCTGCAAGATGAGTTTGCATCATTTAACTTTGACCTACATCCATTTTCAGCAAGCATAAATGTCTTACACACTTTAGAAAATATATATTACTCAAGAACAGATAATTTAAACTACATTGGCATGATTCCCAGCTGGTCCTCCTCAGTGAGGAAAGGCAGGGCCCTTAAATCTGGGGTCCAAAAATGAAGCAGAGTACAGCATGCGCTTATCCCGTGCAGAACTGTATCTTTTCGCCAGATCATCGTGGATTGCCAGTTTGATTTCCTGAATTACTGGTGTGTCAGCAGCAACACCACCAGCTGCCTCCGTGTCGTGCTGCAATTGAGCATGCAAAGGAGCAATAACTGCGAGTGTAGGCGTAGAATCCATACATTATGTGGGTTGCGTCTTTTATTGGTTTCAGAGCTGATGCATTTCCTCAGCATTGGAGATGTCAGGGTGCAGATGTCACTTCTAGATTTTCTCACCTGGGGGGAGAGCAGCGCGGCAAGAATTGCAGGCTGCTGCTCTAGGAATCGTTCTATCATGTGCAGTGCGCTGTTCCAGTGTGTAGCGTCATCTGTTTTTAGTTTGTGCACCGGTAACTGCAGAAGTTTCTGCTTTTCCAGCAGTTCATGATTTGCAATGGCGCTGCGGTGGAAGAAACCAGTAATTCGCCTGATCCTCCCAAGCAGTCGTGACACCGTGGTGAGCTTCAGAGCTCGTTGTGCAGACAGGTTGAGAGTATGGGCAAAACATGTAATGTGTGCCAAGTTGTCAATCTGTGCAGCGGCGCACATGTTGGCAACATTATCAGTCACAATCACCAGATACATTCATTAGCAACGGAGTGAAACATGGCATTTTTCGGCTGTATGGCTCTCTTGCATCACACGAGTTTGCAAAACACGGGATTCGAGCACCCACGTATCAGCTATGTAGTGCGCAGTGAATGTCACAAAAGACTTGGTTGCTCTTGATGTCCATGCATCACATGTTAGTGCCACTCTGGTCATTTCGGTTAGGGCACTGGCGACCTTTCTTTTAGTCTCTGTGTAAAGCTGTGGCACAGCTGTCTCGGTGAAAAACTTGCGGGACGGTATGGCGTACCTCGGCTTCGCTGTCTGTAACTTGCAGATGAACCCCTCGTTCTCCACAACACTGTAAGGCCTTAGGTCTTTGGCGATGAAGCAGTTTTTTTTTTCCCACTCGGGGTTGGCAGGGAGTTTCGTGAAGCACTGCAGTGTGCGTTGGTCTGCAGCCGGCGGCTGACTCTCCTCCGTGTCGCTGAGCTCCGGGTGATGCCTAGTAATATGAGCCCGCACATTTGTTGTGCTGCCGAAGTACTTGGTCTTTGTTTTGCAAAGCTTGCACACTGTGTGTGTCATGTCCAGCGCAGTGCTTCCAGGCATTCGGTAAAAACCGACATGACGCCAAACTTTAGCTTTAAGTGAAGATTGGGCTGGTTGGATCTCCCTCTCATCCATATTTGCTTCCTCTTTGTTTTAGTGATTTGTCCCATATATAATAGTTACAAAAATGGAGGCGAACAGCCAGCTTATATATTGCACTTTCATAGACCTAATGGCCACCAAAGCGCTTTACATATTGCCTCACATTCAACCATTCACACACACATTCATACACCGACGGCGGTGTCAGCCATGCAAGGCGGCATCCAGCTCGTCGGGAGCAGCTGGGGTTAGATGTCTTGCTCGTGGACACCTCGACACTTGGCCAGGTGGAACCGGGGATTGAACCACCAACCTTTTGGTTTGTAGACAATCTACATGAACCACTGAGCCACTGCCACCCCATTTTATTTATTTATTTATTTATTAAATCGATTCTTGGACATTTCAGATCGATTCTGAATCGTTGCAACTCAGAATCTAGTTCTTCTGTGAATCAATTACACCCCTAATAAAAACCTGTTTATTAGCAACAACCTCAACATGTAAATGCAGTATTGAGCTCATAAATCACAGAGGTAACGTGAGTCTTGTCTGGATGTCACAGGGACGGATGAGCACACGCGGCTGCTTATCCGGTGGAGAGTGGCTCATGAAGCGCTAATCACCGGAGAGCGGAATACTGCCATCAAAGGCTTTGAGTGAGTATACAGAAATATTTCAAAATCAATTGAATCGTTTACTTGCAGTATATTTCAATTCAAGTTTCAAGTTTCAGAGTTTATTGCCATTTGCACAGGTACGTTTCAGTACAGGTACATTGGAATTCTTGTGCGTTTCTCAGAGTCAGGTTTTAAATAAATAAAATAAAATAACATGAAACTATAAATCTCACATCACAATTAAACTACCGAGGACTGTAAGAATAATCTAACTAAATAAATACACATTATAGTAAATAATAATAATATAGCACATACAAAAATAGAAACTCTAAAAATTTAAATATATATATATATATATACACACACACACTGATCATTACAAAATTTAAAAACATGGAATAGGATACTTTTTGCCTTCCTTAATATCCTGTGCCACTAGCCTAACAGTGGCTGGAAAAAAACTATTACATAGACGGGCCTTGTGGGTACTGATGCTCACAGGCCTACGATGTCTCAAGTTATAGCCTGTGTCCACCCATTTAAACAAGGTGTAAGCTGGATGATGTTTGTCCTTAAGGATGCCCTGTGCTCTCCTTCTACAGCGCTGGATGTATATAGTGTCCAAAGAGGGGAGGTTGGAGCCGATAACCCTCTCTGCAGTTTTTATGACCCGTTGCAGTGATTTCCTTTCAGCCAGGGTGGTGTTACCATACCACACTGTGATACCACTGGTAAGGATACTTTCAACAAGACCTCTGTAAACATGGGTTAGTGGTTGGCGTTGCAGTCCGGCCTTCTTTAATACTCTGATGAAATGCAGTCTCTGCTGAGCTCTTTTCACCATTGTCGAAGTGTTTTTAGCCCAGCTGAGATTTTCTGAGATATGGAGTCCTAAGAACTTATAGCTGTCAGTCCACTCTATCTCAATCCCCTTAATGGTGAGAGGCTGTGGAGAGGGGGCTCTCCTCCTAAAATCCAGAATAACTTCCTTTGTTTTGTTGATGTTGAGGACAAGATCATTGTCCTCCCCATAGAGGGTGACCTTATGGACCATGTCCCTGTATGATGACTCGTCATCCTCTCTAATGAGGCCAAGGATAGTTGTATCATCTGCATACTTAATGACAATATTATCATTATTCTCTGAGTTAGTGGCACAGTCGTATGTGTACAGTGAAAAAAGTTTAGGGCTGAGACAGCAGCCCTGTGGTGCTCCTGTGCTCACTTCAACTTCAGCTGAGATCTTCTTTCCCATCCTCACCACCTGTGGGCGGTCTGTGAGGAAGTCTGTGATCCAGTTACAGGTGGTCGTTGGTACTCCTAGTTCCATCAGTTTACTAGTCAACTTCATTGGCCGAATCGTATTAAAGGCGGAGCTGTAATCCAGAAACAACAGCCGTACATATGTATTGTGCTTGTCCAGATGCTGCAGAATGTAGTAATGTGCCAGTGCCACCGCATCATCCACTGACCTATTTGGACGGTAGGCGAACTGAAGAGGTCTACTGTGAGTGTGTCACCTGCAGTGCAGTTTCCTCTGATTTGTGGGCGATTTTTGAGGGTATATCTCTGTTATTTTGGTCAAATCTGGCATAGAACTCATTAAGGTTGTCCGGTAGAAAGGAGTCTTGAATAACAGTTCTGTTGTTTGCATTCTTTCTGTAGTTGGTGACAGTCTGGATTCCTTGCCACATCCTTCTGGTGTTATTTTCCCTATAACAGTTCTCAAGTCTCTCGGTGTATGCCCTCTTTGCGGCCCTGATGGATTTTCGGAGTTCATATCTAGCTTGCTTATACTCCATGTTATCACCTGATTTGAAGGCTGTACTCCTGTTTCTAATTTTAATACGCACATCCGCATTAAACCAGGGCTTCTGATTAGGGAGAACTCTAATAGTCCTGGAGGGGATGCAGATGGAAGTGCACCAGTCAATATAACTGCTAACAGTGTCTGTATATTCATGAATGTTATCTGTGGCTTCCTTAAAAATGTTCATATCTGTGGCCTCCAAACAGCCCTGCAGTTCCATCAAAGCATTATCAGTCCACATATTCACAGTTCTAACAGTGTCTGGATCTGCTTTGAGCCTCCTGATGTAAATGGGCTGAAGCAGGATAGCAAGGTGATCACATTTTCCAAAATGTGGCTTGGAGACAGCATTATAGGCTCTTTTGATATTGCTATAGCATTTATCCAAAGTGCTATTTCCCCTAGTGGGGAAGTTAACAAACTGATAAAATCTGGGAATAGTTTTTCTAAGATCACAATGATTAAAATCTCCTAATATCACCATAGCAGCATCTGGATATGAATTTTCGTGCCTACTGATCATATTGTGCAGTTCTTTAAGTGCGTTTTGCTCGTTAGCCGCAGGAGGAATATACACTGTGCTTAATATAACACACTGTAGCTCTCTAGGCAGGTAAAATGGCCTACATTTCACAGTAATGTACTCCACGTTTTCAGAACAGGACTGTGATATTACCGTATTATCCGTGCTCCAGGATTGTTTGACGAGGATAACCATTCCTCCCCCGCGAGTTTTACCGCTTTCCATTGCGCTGCGGTCGGCTCTGTAAACAGTATAGCCTGCCGGTGTTATGGCTTCATCGGGGGTCCTCTGTCCAAGCCACGTTTCACAGAAACATAGAACGGAACAATCCTGAAAGTACCTCTGTGTAGCCATCCGACTAAGAAGATCGTCCATCTTGTTTACTAGGGACTGGACATTAGCGAAGAGTATGATCGGAAGAGTTAGCCGGCCTTTGCTGGCCTGGCATCACTTCAGCATGGAGATGTAACTCCGGGAAGGAGTTGAGAACATTTGTTTCAAAGTAACCTCTGTGGCTCAATTCTCCTAATTGTAACAAAGTCACTCGATCATACTTCACATGAGCTCTAACATACCTCACATGAAAAGATAGTAGCGACGCTATTAATATAAAATCTAAATAAAACCCGACTCGGATAGCTACGCTCTGTCGCACACAAGGGAGCGCCATTACCGCCGTTATTCATGAGCTCAAATCTCGGTTACGTATGTGCAAATTGTTTTGCTTTATTATTGTATTTATTGTATTATTGTATTTTCAAACAGAGATATTGCAGAACTTTTTCATTCTTGATTTCTCTCTTGCTTCAGATCTTTTGTGGAGGAGCAGAGCCTGCAAGGCAGGGTGATGGTGGGATTTGTCAAAAAAAAAAATATTTGAAAACCTTAAACAAAAATACAAAGTAAGATCATTTTGTTACTTCTAATTCAGAAAAAAATGATTAAATATTGTGCTGTTAAAATGACTGCTTTTGTATCATGCTTTTGCATTTTTGCAGGATCTCTGAAATGTCCGCAGACGGGGGTGAGCACTGAGGATGGAGAGCCCACAGCAGCATCCTGGAAGTGGTACACTGCCATGGATGAGGCAATTGGGGGCAGACCCCTGAGAGGGAGGAGAGGCTGTGGAGAGAAATGGAGGAAAAGGAGGACAGAAGAGAACGGGAGAGACGAGAGAGAGGAAAGACAAGAAAGATAAGTAAGGGAAAGAGAAGAGAGATGGCACCGGGAGGCAATCGAGAGAGAGGAAAGGAGAGAAAGAGAAACAAAAGAAAGGGATTCCTTTCTGTTCTTCAGATCTTCAAAAAGATCTTCTGTTCTTCAAAAAAAATATTTGACAAAAAACATCTTCTTATCTTTTACACATTTGGGTTAATGTGAATTAAATTTGTGAATAAAAATGTGAATATGTATACACACTCTATGGTGATGAGGCAGATGGGTGCACTCAGGCAAGGATAGCCTCCATCCCAGAGGATTCACATGCCTGCAGGTGGGTAAAGGCTGCCAGCATACACAGGGCTGTTCCTCAGCACCCTGGCATCATGCACAGACCCAGGATATCCCACAAAGACATCAAGGAATTTCCCCCGTTGATCAGTGATGGCCTGGAGTTACGTTACGGGAAAGATTAATCTTTTCTGAGAAGTTGAAGCCAAAAAATTATCCTTTAATTTTGTATCCATTGTAAACGCAGTTGAACTGCAGCAAACCATGAGCGGGCTAGCTAGCAGCTTATTGGTTCACTCAGGGAGAACTGCTACAGCCTATGAGGGAACTCGGTTGAACTCGTGGCCAATGAGAAGCTGACATGCTCTCATTGCGTCAAAGCCTGCCAAAATGGCGTGGCCCGAGTCTATAAATAGTCGAGTTCTCCACTGTTTTCGATTTTCATCACTTCAGCGAGGCTCTACGCACCGTCAAGAATGCATCTCTTAGCGAGCGTGGACAGAGTCTGAGGAAGCCGGCCGTCTTCGCCACCTTCAGCCATCCTGTGAGCTAACGCCATCCGGTGACGTATCCTTACATTTGTATTTTGCTTGTGTAACTTCACAAAAGAGCAGCGAGCGTCTTTTTAAAGATGCCTCGCACCTGCGGCTCATCTCAGCGCCGGAGACCGCCTTCTTCTGCGCTCTCTGCCTGGGACTGGAACACACAGAGCTCTCTCTTGCCGACGGCGGATGTTACCTCTGCGGAAAGGCGGCCGTTGTCGACCATGCGTGCTCGACTCGAAGCGTTAAAGCTTCCGCCCCCTCTCACCGCTCACGAGCTGCTTGCCGCCGCGCTGTATGAGGGACGAGCCGCTTACAGCTGTGCCGACTGCGGCTAGCTTTCTTTACATTACAAGAGAGCTAGCCCGCCCCCCTTGCATACGCTTCACTGGAAATGGGTTTGAAGTGTGTTAGTTCCGCCAAGGCTGGACCTGTTCGCCACTATCATGCCCTCTTATCTACTTGCGCTATTGACGCTATTGTCTTTACCCCTGTGGCTCAGTGGTAAAACACACAGCTTTTCGCGCCAGAGACCCGTGTTCGATTACGGCTCTCGCAGACAATTTTATGCAGCTCTGAGCTTGCGGCCAGCTTTCTTAAATTACAGAAAGCGGCCACACTCTCCCAAAGCACATGCGTCAGCATGCTCACACACTCTGCTCAGCCCCCTATGTGCAGCAATCAGGGCGATGTAGCCATTCACCCGATAGCGTTATGCTTCAAAGCATGGAAAGCTATTCCGGGAATCTCCCCGTGGGTGTTAAACACAATAAAGTTTGGCTATCTGTTAGAGTTCCGTCGCCGCCCTCCACGCTTCCGTGTGCGGCTCGAAACTACTGTGAATACAGAAGCAGCCATCCTGCTTCTATCAGAGATAGCAAAGCTTTTGTGCAAAAGGGCCATATAGAGAGTTCCGCCTTCTCTGAGCAAGTCTGTGTTTTACGGCCGTTATTTTCTTGTTCCCAAGAAAGACGGCGACCACAGACCGACCTCAGATTTTTGAAAAAAGCGCTCATGAGGAGACCGTTCAAATGCTTACAGTCAAGAAATTCCTTGCGCATGTGCGCCATGGGGACTGGTTCATCTAGATCTGAAAGACGCCTATTTTTAGATCCAGATAAATCCCTGTCAGGCTACGCTCTACGTTTCGCCTTCGACGGCCAGGTTTATCAATACACCATTCTCCCGGTCTGCCTATCCTTAGCACTCCGTACGTTCACGAAGTGCATGGATGCGATCCTAGCCCCCCTGCGGAGTCAGGGGCTGAGAATTTTGAACTATCTGGATGAATGGCTGATTTTGGTACAATCACAGACGGAGCTTCTGTCTCATTGGACAGTTCTCCTCGACCATCTGAGCACCTTGGGCCTCTCTGAGCTCACAAAGAGCTCACTTCAAAGAGCTCACTTCAGCCCAAAGAGCTCACTTCAAAGAGGACAAAGAGCTCACTTCAGCCCAGTCAGACAATTTCCTTCCTGGAAATAGATCTAGACTCAGTGGCTATGACGGCGCGCTTATCTACACAGCGTGCGCGCCGTGTTCAGCGACTCGCCACATCTTTTCAGAAGGAACGCCCTCACACCTCTGAAGACTTTTCAGAAGGCACTGGGTTACATGGCCTCATCCTCCGCAGTGCTCCAGCTGGGTCTACTGTGCATGCGCCCGCTTCAGCTCTGGTTGAAGAGCTGTGTGTCTCACCGTGCGTGGACCACAGGCCGTCAGCTGATCAAAGTAACACAGACCTCAGTTCTGCAGCCATGGACAGTGGCATAATGGTTTCAGTGGGGCATTACCATGGGAACTTTTTCTCGCCGAAAAGTCATCTCGTCAGACGCATCCAACACGGGTTGGGGCGCGGTCTGCGAGGGCTCACCGACCTTTGGCCCCTGGTCAGCTCAATAGAGCTCCCTCCACATAAACTGTCTGGAGATGTTAGCGGTCGAGAACGCGCTCGCGCGTTTTCCTCCCGCGTATTCAGGGCTACCACGTATTGATCCGCTCAGACAATATAGCCGTGGTCTCCTACCTAAACCCTCAGGGTGGGGTCAGATCCAGGAATCTCTTCCTGCTGACACAACGCATTTTAGTTTGGTCCCAGAGTCACATGCTCTCGCTAAGAGCGACACATGTGCCGGGCCATCTGAACGACGACCCAGACAGACTGTCCAGGAACCTCTTCCTCCCGGGGGAATGGTCCCTGCACGCTCAAACAGTCCAGAAGCTGTGGCGAATATTCGGCAGAGCAGAGGTAGATCTCTTCGCGTCGGAAGAGAACGCTCACTGCCCAATTTTGTTCTCAAAGAGCGAGGACGCGCTAGCCCAGGACTGGCCCAGCCGCCAGCTTTATGCTTTCCTTCGGTCTCACTATTACCGCAGGTAATTCAGAGGACCAGGGACACACGTCACTCAGTGCTCCTCATAGCCCCGCGATGGGAGAGTCAGACTTGGTTTCTGGAGTTCACTCAGCTGTCACTGACAGCCCCGTGGCCCATTCCTGTCAGAGCAGATCTCTTCTCTCAAGCTCGCGACTTGTTCTAGCATCCCCATCCGCAGTGCTGGGCGCTGCATGCGTGGGTGATCAACGATTACCCATTGCTTTGCCAGAAGGAATGTTAAACACGATCATGCACGCCAGAGAGGCTTTTACAAGAAAGCTCTATGTGTCAAAATGGTCTGTGTTCTCTAATTGGTGCACCGACAAAAACTTGGACCCACGGTTGTGCAATGTTTCGTCTTTGCTCGTTTTTCTCCAAGAGATGTTGAATAAGGGCAGGTCCCCATCCACTCTCAAGGTTTACGTGGCAGCTGTCATGGCGTTCGTTGAACCCCGGCGAGGTCAGTCACTGGGCAAAGACGAGCCAATCATCCGCTTCCTCAGGGGAGCTAGAAGGATGAACGCTCCGCGCCCCCCTTCGGTTCCGATCTGGGATCTTTCTATAGTTCTCGAAGCTATGAAAGCCCCCCCCCCTTTCGAATCGTTAGATTCCGTGGACCTAAAATACCTCTCGCTCAAAACCCTCTTTCTGATTGCCCTGTCATCAGTAAAACGTGTGCGAGACCTTCACACGCTCTCTGCTAGCGCTGTGTGTCTTGAGTTTGGACCTAATGACTCTATAGTCGTTCTTTAACCTAGACATGGCTATGTCCCCAAAGCGATTGGTACCCCGTTCAGAGCTCAGGTTATTTCCATATCCGCCTCCAATAGGGAATGTGACGCCAATCTCTTCTGCCTGGTTCGGGCTCTGAGTTTGCACATTACACTCGCTGCGCCGTTCAGACGCTCTGAGCAGCTTTCCGTTTTTTTTTTTTGGTGGGCGCACTAAGGGTACAGACACAAACAGACACTGTCCAGATGGATAGTTGATGCTATTGCAACCGCATATGCGTCTAAAGACTTGCCATCGTCTAAAGACTTTTTTATCACAAGTACATACATATATTCCCCACTCATAAAAATGGTGTACGTACTTCTCACCCCACACATCTGTAATCTGGAACAGCAGATATGTTCTGCACAGTAACAGATCTCTGTTCTTTGAAGACTGGTATGGGAGAAATATATGATCCATAGCTGACTGCATGGATATCAATGGTAATTTCTTAAATTATGAACAATTTTGTATCAAACATAATTTCCAACCCTTAAAATAAATCAGACTTCACTAAATTACACAGAGCGCTACCCCAACAATTGTGATAATGAATGAACCAAAAAGGTTCCATATAGAACCTAAAGGGTTCTTAAAAAGGGTTCTGTATAGAAACTTTTAGTGGTTCCAAATACATAGCGCGTTCTATATAGAATCTTTTCATTGAAGGGTGTACTTGCTGGTTTAATCCTGGTTTAGACCTCGGTTAGTGGTTAGACCTGGTTTGAGTCAAAGGATTAAAAAATCATGTACATTAAACTCTTCATAAAAGCTTTCACTTTAGACTTATAACTGACATTTTACGGCTACGGATACTTTATACTTTTACTTATGTAGAAATTCGATCAAATTCATTTACAATTTTCTTTAGTAAATCCTTGGTTAGAATATTAATTTGCACTTCCTCCACCAGTGGCTAAAATTATTAGCATCACAATCAATTTAAGAATGCTAACAGGCAGATTTACGTGGGCTAACTATCTGTTTCTGCTTCTTTTATCACATAGTGTGTGATTTATAAAATACATTATATCCTTCATCAAACATGTGTCTGGTCACTTTATATCTTATATCAGAATATTATATTACTGTTAAGCCTACTATGGATATTAAAATACGCAGAACCACGTGTCACATGAATGGTTTGCAGCAAAAAACCCAATCAAAATCAGTTCGTTTTTCAGTGAGATATGATTCATTACTAAATGCGCTGACAGAGTAGAGCGGATGACCGGTTTAAGATGGCGGCTCCACGGCTCGTCTGATAGGGCGTCTATCTATATGATGTCTATGTTGCTCCCAAAGCTAGAGAGAAATGCTGGTATCATCACATTTGTAAAATTTGGTACAGAAGAATTTTTGACATCACTATTTGAAACAATGTTAGCAGGATTGTGTAATATTTGCTAGTTTGCTATTTGCTGTAGTTATTTTCTACTGATAATATGCAAGTTTGGTGAGAATCTTTTGAGACACCATGAACATACTAGAAGCGGTCTGCCGTAGGAAGGAAGGGAGGCTGGAGCTCCAAAATGTATTCAATTAAATATTTAATTAAAGCCTAATAATAATAAAAGAAACAATGTTTTCTAGCCAGTTTTAATGTTACAATCATGATCGTTAGAGGAGGCTGACAGCATAAACATAAAAAAACATGTTTTTGGCCAGAATAAGGAAACTTAGAAATACCATTGTGATGTGTTTTTTAATGTTAAAATACAGAGAGTTTTGTGTTTATGTCTATGAAGTCCATAAAACATGAAAAAGTGTGTTTGTGTGTGTGTGTGTGTGTGTGAGAGAGATAAAACCAGGAAATAGGGCATGCAGACACAAGATTTCCAACAAAATGTTTTTATTGTGTTTTTATTGTGACCGACAAATCAAAAAACGTCACTATTAAAGAATACAAACTTAATCCAAAAGTAATGTAACAAATAATCGGTAGACAAATAAACTTCAACCTTCACCTCAGTAAAAGGAAAACTGAACAGAACAAAAACTGACCCCCGAGACAACAGACATTTATTTAAGATAAACCCTCTTAAACAAGACATGTTAAGGCCTGTTCACACCGGGACAAATTTCACGTCTGATATTCGTCAACGTTTAACGCCTTGTGACTAAACAAAGGGCACCAATGTGATTGTGCACGCCAACGCGTAAAAGCGGCATTTTAAAACGCCTCGGGTTCGTTTTTTTTAGTTTGGCGCGCCGCATCAAAAACTATCCGACCAATGAGATTGTCGCTTTTGCTCACATGTCTGTAGGTTCTGAAGTTACAGTAAAACACAACTTGAGGGCGCTCAAACACAAAACGGTCTTGCCGAGAACACATTAATAACGGCGAAGAAGATATACGCCAGGTAGTGTCTACTAGCCTGACTATGTCAGACTTCGCACTTCCGCTCTATTTCAGTTCGCTTCTCTACTCAGTCTGAAACATCGACATGTCTCTCAGTTTTCCTCCGGCCTGAAAACAGCTGGCCAATCAACAAACAGAGGGCGGGCTGACGCTAAGCACCGAGTTTAAAATAGGGGAAATCGAAAACTACCGCTGTTATGGAGACACGGGATGCAATTAGCTCAGTTGTGGACAATATTCCCAGCATTTCCAAACAGAAGGCCAAAACAAGAAGAGTGTTTGGTAAACATATTAAATGGATGTGAAAACACTGATTTTGGTTAAACTTTACTCCATCGACTATTACCGATCGTCAGGGAGAAACTGGCGATAGTTGTGATTGTGTCCACCTCGGATGTACTTATGGAGGATCTGGTTAAGGAGGCAGCAAAACTCGGTCAGCCATGTTTACTCCGGTATTTCGCTTGATGGTGGTTTTCACATCATACATGTGTTTACAGTGGAAGTTCGATGCGGCTCTTGGTTGAAAACACTTTTCGGTAACACTTTAGAATACGGTTCCCTCATTAATGAATAACTACACAAGAACCAATGAGTAACACTATATTAACAATCTAGTAACTATTATTAACTAACAAGAAACTCTGATGAACGAACTAGTAAGTAATAGCGCACAGACGAAAGTGGTACTTCACTTTTAACTAATCAATAACTACTATTTTGTTTAATGCTTCCCAGAGAACTACTGAAAAAGTTTATAATTATCTAGTAACTACTATGTAACAAGAAACTCTGAGTAATGAACTAGTAAGTAACAATGCACAGATGAAAGTGGTATTCACTACTAATTATTACACAATAACTTTTTTTTTTAATGCTTCCCAGAGAACTACTGAAAATTTTCATAATTCATGCAAAGCTAATCAATAATCAATGCAGGACAATTGACTAGCGCTACATTAACATTTTAACTGCGACTGTAAACAATACACAAGGTTGTTTACATTATCAATTTTTTAATAGCAGACTAATGATTTGGGAAAGCTGTTAATAATTGGCCTATGCTGTCTATTTATCAACTGAATAATTTAAAAGATATGGATTTTTAAATGCAGTTGTCTGGACCTTACTTGTCCTGTGGCGAATTTTCCGGCATTCCTCTGGACTGGCATTGAATCACTCGAGTCATGGTGAGTACTGGGACATATGAGTCATCAGCCACCCAAATACCATAGTTATACCATAGTTATTTTATTATTTATGATCTTGTGAGTGAGAAGATTCTATTGGCTTTTTTCATTAGTAACTGAAGAATCATGTGAACAAACTGGTTATGACTCAAGTGTTATTACATACTTCTGTGGAAATTACTAAACTTTTTGGATCCGTATTCTAAAGTGAAGATCATGGAAACTAACTAGAAATAACTCAAGTGTTACTACATACTTCTAAAGAAATTTTCTAAAAGTATACTAAAGTTCACCAAAAATCTCAAATGCTTGAAATGACTTTAGTGTTTGATTGCACAAATCATGCATAGATCATGTAGTAACACTTGAATCATTACCAGTTAGTTTCAATGATCTTCACTATACGGATCCAAATAATTAGTAATTTCCACAGAAGTATCTAGTAACACTTTCATCTGTGCACTATTACTTACTAATTAATTAATCAGAGTTTCTTTTTAGTTAATAGTAGTTACTAGATTGTTAATAAACTTTTTTAGTAGTTCTCTGGGAAGCATTAAAAAAATAGTAGTTACTGATTAGTTAATAGTGAAGTACCACTTTCATCTGTGCGCTATTACTTACTAGTTCGTTAATCAGAGTTTCCTGTTAGTTAATATAATAATAGTTACTAGAGTTACTTTTTGTTACTCATTGGTTCTTGTTAAGTTATTCATTAACGGAGGAACCGTATTCTACAGTGTTACCCACTTTTCAATTATGCCATTACAGACTCTTTCTACGAAGCAAAGCAAAGTAACAGAGTTTGGTATTACCAGGCTAATCATCTGTCGGGAAGAAATAAGACGAGGTAGATATGAAGATGTATGTAGAACTGCTGGTCTCTTTTGTGTCGGAACATAAAGAACTATATGGCAAACGCGACAGCGACTACAAAAGTCTTGATAAAAGAGAACTGTTTTGGAGTGGTATTGCAGAGCAAATGGGCGGCATCTAATGTCAGGGAATGAATTTGCATCTTCATTCGGCTCATCGTCAGCGAAAATCGCTTGGGTGTGAACACAAAAAACGCATTGAAAAACGCTGGCGAATAACACGCACCGATATTTGTCCCGGTGTGTACAAGCCTTAATACTTACAATTCCTCTAATAAAAGTAAATATGAAGAGTTCAGATGCAAAAGCCTCTAAATGCCATTTGAAATTTTCTTCTTTAATGATGATTTTTATCAAACTTGTATATTTAAGTTCAGTAATTTCACTTAAATGGCAATGATAATTACCTATTAATTGTTATTTAAGTGAAATTACTGAACTTAAATATACAAGTTTGATAAAAATCATCATTAAAGAAGAAAATTTCAAATGGCATTTAGAGGCTTTTGCATCTGAACTCTTCATATAGTAACAACCAAAACTGAATAATAATACAAAACAACAAATTTTGATCATATATATTTATAAATTTATATAAATCAGTGTGCAATCTATGTGTAAAGAAGGAATTAATGTGTGGCCTCAGGTTCGGCCATCACAATACAAAGCACAGATACCTCCCTGCCCAGTATCAACATTTGTAGACCTGTTTTATTTATCGAGTTAGCCCGCCGCTTCGGAAATGTTTGTCACTGCTGTAAAATTAAACCACCTTTAAAGCAACACCAATAAACTTTCCCTCTGCGGTCACCCTACAGGTTAGAAGCAGAATTGTCCATTACCGCTGTCGTAAATAATTTATCCTACCACTGTCGCATGTACGCTCGTTGTTAATCCAGCACCGGGTTTAGAATGAACGATGTCCACAGACAAGGTAGAAAATGTTGCATGATTTCATGAAAGTATGATGTATTGCGACATCAGAAACGAAGAAAAACAAAACAATGATTATTGTAATGCTTGACATAAAGTTAAATTTGTAGTTTTCTTATGTCTCATTAGTACTACAGTAATTCGACCTGATCTGGCGATCTTACATAGCGTGGTTATAGCAGATATAGGACCGCAAAGGGAATCCAGATTTGCCTTTCACCCTGTTACGACTTGATGAACCACTGAAAAGATTTTGGAAACATTATTTTGAGGTAAAAAATCTTACTTACACAGTAAATTCCCCAATGTTAAATTAACACCGCTTGGTGTTCATATGGGAACCACCAGCAGCTTGTTAAGTAACACTGAAGCAGAGTTAGAGTTAATGAGATAATTAAGGGATTCATTGAGTGATGATTGATTGATTGTTGAAGACACCTGATAATAACAAGCAGAATCAAGGAAGAAAAGAGAAACAAAAAACTACAACTGACTTCCAGACACAGCCTTATGCTGCGTCCCAATTCGCATACTATACGTCCTAAGTAGTATTCGAAAATAGAATTAGTACGTTCCAAATCGTAGTATGTTGGAATGAGTGTTCCAAAGAGTCCCGGATGGTATTTCCGGTCAGAATCCGAAGTGCAGATCGATGCAGATTGGCTGATCTTGCCCACAACCCATCGCGCGCTGGACGAACTACAAACACAGTGAAAAGTGTTCAAAACTACAGACATGGAGGACGCGCGAGGCCAACGGTTATATAGAGAGGTTTAAATAAAGGGGTTTGAGTGATTAATTATCAGTCTATAACCTGATGAAAAACGTATTTATTCAATGTTGTCCACATTATATTGCATCTGCAGCAGCATTGTGAACTTTGGCAAAGATACGTTTAGCCATTAACTTTTAAATGCATTATATTCAAATTCCAAACACATGAGGAGAGTCTCGACATGAAAGACCCATCACTGGCAGATGAACGTGCACCAACATTTCTCTCTGAAATGGTAAGAAATTACGTTAGATTGAATGAAGGATTTTAATTTTGACGAGATGATTGACAGGGCAGTTTATGGTGATAGGATGCACACGACAGATCTGTCCGTTAAAGATGACGAAGTAGTATGTCCCAAAGGGTCCCTACTTTTTTTCTACACACTCAAAAGTATGTACTTTTTCTTCACAAAAAGAGTACATACTTTTAGGGCGTAGTATAAGTATGTGAATTGGGACGCATTAGATTATACCAACTGAAAAGAGTCTCTAAAACCAGTTTTTAGAGGACTTTATTTATGTCATTAATCTACAGATGTTCTTTTTGAAAATGAACACATTTTTAGATGTTGAAGTTTTGATGAAAATAGTTTGTAACAATTATGGTGATCAGTGTGTCCTTCAGTTGGATGGTTTGACAATTTATGTATTTTTATATATGAGTTGTTGTCTTTGTAACGGTATTTACCAAAACACATTTTGTTGCAAAGGAAACCAGAATCAAAGATGATCAGGTGATGTAATTTTCATCACTGTATTTTAAAATGTTTGACAAATGTCATCACTGTCTAAAACAGATTAATTAGTTATTAACATATTTACACCATCAATACTTTTTTGGCAAATATTTAACATTCTGGATATAAAATTTCTAAATACATTGCGAGAAAAGAAACTGTAGACACACACACACACACTCTAAGATCAAGAATCAGCTTATGAATTACTATCTGCTGTAATGCGTGCTGGGAGCCATTAGTTTTATAATATGGTGGTTCCCAGCATGCATTTCTGTATAAACATTGTCACCATTGTTGAGATTCTAATTTTGTTGATGTTGATGTAATTTTTTATTTCTGCGCGTGTCTTAAATAATTTGTCCCACAATGTAAAAAATTATAATTCAGAATGTCTTTTTTTGTCGCTGGAAATCATCGTTGGTGAAAATTAAACTATTACTAACAAATTACCTTTTTTTCTTATTGTATCGGGTTTTTTTTCTTATTGTATCGGTCTACTTCTTGATGGTTAAAAGTACATCACCTGATCATCTTTGTTTCTGGCACCCTTTGTGACAAAATGATGTGTTTTTGCAAATACTGTCACAAAGACCACACATTTACACAACAAAGCCAAGAGTCAAACTGTCCTCTGCTAAGATCTTCACAGATTTAATGTCTTCTTTTGTTTTCAGTTGATTTCATCTCTGGAAGTCAGCAGTTCTTGTGTTTCTCTTTAGTGAGTATGCAAGTTATCATATTTACTAATCATTAGTTATAGCGATTTCAGAGTCAGCCTTGATCTTTCATGAATGAATCAGCCTGTTGAACAAATTGGTTGTATTAATGATTATATGATTCACTTATTACGACTTGCTGCCACCTTCTGGCAGGTTAAGTTTCATATATCATAGTATCATTTAATTTTTCTCAATATTTCATTTTTCTATATCCAAAATGATATAATTAAAACATTAATCTCATTAAATTATTTAGGCATTTGTACTTGCAGTGTATATTTGCAAGAGGGATCTTCTTTTTTCACTTGAGATCCTGTCTGAATCTTTGTGTTTTTCCCATGATTTATTGTGTATTTTCCCATAAATGATTGTGTATTTAATTAAAGTTTATATTAACTCTTTATATTAAAATGTATAGTGTGATCTCAAGTACAAGACATCACTGTGGAATCCAAAGCTTCCCAAGCACAGACAGAAAGACAATAACAGTGATTATGTAAAGAACTAAGAAGGTCACATCTATGATTCTTGCCACTCTGGTCAAGTACAGACATGTCTTCTGTCGTTGTTTTTGACGAGTTGCAGCCAAGATTTCAGTGATGATTTGCTTCAGACTGTCGAGGGTATAAGTCTGTTCTTCATTCTGATCTATAACTGAGGCTGGAGGGTTCTGCTGGTCTCTTACACCGCCTGTGAGAGGAAAAAAGCCAAGTAAGTCCCTGGATGCTATTTTGTGTGGTTTAAACAATCTCATGTGTGGCTTTAGAGGGTTTTGTTTCATACACAATTACATGTTTTTACATGTGCTAATTTCAGACTTCAAATGCTATTTCAGCCATCAAAAAGCTTGTACTATTTTAGGGTCAGAGGGATGCTTGAACATGTTCACATTTTTTTCATGGCGTCTAATTTACTCAAAGATTAATTTTCTTTGCTTTTCTTTGCATATGTACCAAAGTAACAAATCCTATGATTAATTTAACCAATACCTTAACTTGTGAAGCAAAAGTATAAAATATAGAAAAATGTTCTTCATAATCAGATGCTGTGTCGACTCTTACCATCTTGGCCACTAACAGTAGAAGTTGTTTCCACTGATCCCCTATTAGCTGTTTCAACCTTCAGATAATTCACAAAGATGGTCTCCACAATGCTGATGCCAATGAGACAGAAAACTGCACTGCAGTAAATCCCTGTGAAAAACAGCAAATTATGACCATTGTAGAGATCCATACACTGATTCTTGATGTCTGTGTGTCAAAAATACTCTAGAAATAATCCTTGTCTAACCTAAAAAGTGAAGCAATTCTTCATATTGTTTGATTATCACAACACTGCTGGGTCTCATGGTGTAGAATCATGTAGCTACTATTATGTGTTTTATTTCACAGTGAGGTTTACCAATATGTTAAAGGGATAGTTCACCCATAAATTAATGTTCTGTCAGTATTTACTCTCCCTCAAGTTGTTCCAACCCCGTAAGACCTTCGTTCATCTTCCTAACACGAATTAAGATATTTTTGATGAAATCTGAGAGCTGGATCACTCCTCCATACTAGTCCATAGGCTTCTTGAGGAATTGAAACTTGCCAGCCTTGAAAAGTTATTAAAGACATTGTTAAAATAGTCCAAGTGACTACAGTGGCTCAATCATAACTTTATCAAGCGACGAGAATACTTTTTGTGCGTAAAAACAAACAAACAAAAAAAACGACTTTATTTCAACTATTCATTTCCTTCTCTCTGGGCCTCTAGTCAGTTAAACTAGTGTAATTGTGTAGGGCTACATCACATGTAGGCTCACTATTGGCCGACGCTGGTCATGTGTGTGATTTGTGTGACGTACTACAACAGATCATACGCTGTTAAACTAGTAACCTGACTCGAGGCAGAGAGAAGGAAATGAATAGTTGAAATCTTCATTTTGGGGGTTTTTTTACGCACAAAAAGTATTCTCATCGTTTGATAAACTTAAGATTGACCCACTGTAGTCACTTGGACTATTTTAACAATGTCTTTAATAATTTTTCGAGGCCGGCAAGTTTCAATTCCTCAAGAAGCCTATGGACTATTATGGAGGAGTGATCCAGCTCTCAGATTTCATAAAAAATATCTTAATTTGTGTTCCGAAGATGAACGAAGGTCTTACAGGGTTGGTACAACATGAGGGTGATAGGGCTGGGCTATATATCGCATGACATTGTTATGTGCGTCTCATCAGTAAAGCCGGTTCCTTGATTAGTAGTAAATCGCCTTCACCTGCTTTCAGATGGAAGATATGATGCAGATATGAGTGTTAAATTAACATTCAAGAGTGTTACAGTTAATGAGATAATTAAGTGATTAATTTAGTGATGATTGAGCATTGTTGAAGACACCTAAAGCAGAATCACTGAAGGAGAAAATCACAAATTGTAAGTCACCATTATGGCGATCAGTGTTTGCTTTAGTTGGACTCTTGACCCTTATACTTTCACTTCAAATTTTGTTTGTCTGCTGTTTTTGATTTGTGACAGTTAAATGAACAAAATTAGTTTGAACTGATAGTGTTGGTTATGTTTTGGCATAATGATTGATTCTGCAGCATATTATTATCAGTATTTTTCTTATAATCCAAAATATTTAACAAACTTTAATCCGATCAAAACACTTCCAAATTAATTTATTTAGAAACACAGACATCAATAATCAGCCTGTGAATATCAACAATGGTGACAATAATAATCCATGTTGCAGTGGCTCCCATCATGCATTGCGGTGTGAATAAATTATGATCTGAATTGTCAATGTAATTTATTTTTGCTAATTTAATATTCTACTTGTCACCATTGTTGAGATGCATTAACTGAATCTTGATATCTGTGTGTGGCTAAAAGACAGATTTTTTAAAACAACTTTTAAGAAATCCTTTATATCATATATCTAAAATTCTGGATATTTATCCAGAATCACAGTTATGCTGAAACCAACAGCATAAATCACAAACACAAAGTTCAAATGATGATTATATAATTATAAATATATCATTATATAACCAACACCATTTGATCACTTTTTTTCTTTGTTCATCTGGCAGTTATAACTCAGAGACAACAGCCAAGCAAAATCTAAAGTTAATATAAGGGTTAATATCTAAAGTTAATATATATATGTTATTCTGATTAGGTGTCTTCAATAATGCTCAATCATCACTCTATTAATCACTTAATTATCTCATTAACTTCAACACTCATGAGTGTGGACTCATATAAACTCCCAGGAGTGTTAATTTAACACAGGAGTTTTTGCTGTGGACAAAGAGCCGTAGTTAACTGACAAGCTGAGCACTATCGGATTAATTATCGTTGGCGAACGTCCGCGATATTAATGCGATATGGCTCAGCTTGTCAGTGAACTACGGCTCTTTGTAGTAAATGCCGCTCCATCTGAAAGTAGGTGAAGGTGATTTACTACTAATCAAGGAACCGACTTTACTGACGAGATGTGCATAACAATATTGTGCAATATATCGCCCAGCCCTAGAGGGTGAGTAAATAATGACAGAATTTTAATTTTTGGGTGAACTATCCCTTTAAATCTTGTGGTTGAAAACGTCTCTGGTTACGTATGTAACCCTAGTTCCCTGAAGGGAACGAGATGCTGCGTGTAAACGCCGTGGGAACGCCTCTGCGTGACGAGTCATGAAGCACGTATGAAATCTGTCCAATGGCGAGACGGAACGTCATAGGCGGGGTGACGTATCGACCAGGAAACTATAAAGCATCCCCGAAACACAAGCGCAACAGCTTCTGATAGGACTGAAGCAAGCGCTCACGGGCATGCTGGGAGTATGGCATAGACACGCAGCGTCTCGTTCCCTTCAGGGAACTAGGGTTACATACGTAACCAGAGACGTTCCCATTCAGGGAACTTCGAGCTGCGTGTAAACGCCGTGGGAACGCTAATACCAACGCCGCCATGCGAGCAGGTGTCCGTTGTATGAAATCAGGCACATATTAGACGAAAGCACCTGCGCCCCTGGAGCGGAGCTACCATACCCCTGGTTGAGTGAGCCCAGACAGCCAAAGGAGAAGGCTGACCGGCGGACTCATATGCAAATGAGATGGCCTCGACCACTCACTTACTCAACCTCTGCTCAGATGCGGGACAACCTTTCTTCGGAGGTCCAAAACAAACAGATAACTGTTCAGGCTTTCTCCACAGGGCAGCTCTGTGGACATAAGCATCTAGAGCCCTCAGAGGGCAGAGCAGATTAGTTTCTCTTGGTCTGACCTCACAATACCACGAAGAAAAAGAATTACCAATGGGTATCTCCGTGAAAAGCTCCACTCAAAGGGACGTGGTAAGCAGATAGGCCACCACATACACCTTTAGTGTGGAGTGGGATAACCCTGTGTAGAAATGCTCCAAAGGAATTCCAGCACCGCCACACCGGGCAGTTAACTGGGTCCAACTGGTGTTCTCCCACCAAGAGGTGAAACATTGCCACCTCAAGGCTATAATCTCCTCGTGGACGGAGCTCTGGATTGGAGGATGGTCTCCACGACCTCAGTCGAGAGACCCGATTCTATGAGCTGGGCCCCTCAGAGGCCAAGCCACAACCTCCATAGATCTGGGCGGGGGTGAAGTATCGACCCCGCATCCATACTCGGGCCGGCCAACGCGGGCTACTAACAGTAGAAAGACCCCGACTCGGTGAACCCTCTCCAGAACTCCTGGGAGCAGAGCAATCGGGGGAAATGCGTACAGGGGTGACCTCGGCCACTTCCTGTACCATCGCATCCAACCCCAGAGGGGCTGGTGGATACAGAGAAACCACAGCATGCAGTGTCTCAGTCCCGGATTCAAAATAGGCCTACCTCGGTATGACCGAAATGACTCCATAGGAGCTCCACCACCTCGGGGGTGGAGTCTCCACTCCCGGGCCTCGGCCCCTGCCTCGACAGGATGTCTGCTCCCGATTAAATATCCGGGATATATAATCGCCAAAAGAAAGAAGCTTCCCCTGGGCCCACAGAAGGATCTGGCGCTAGCCTGAATAATGGAAAATGAGCGCAGACCCCCTTGATGGTCTATAAA